>CAHIKZ030002375.1:0-270927 GCA_903632075.3 Acanthosepion pharaonis
TGTCGAATGAAGCAAAGAGAGATCACGAGATGTAAAAATAAAATTTTCAACCAGTCGCTGTTGGTTTAAGCAACTTAAAAATAAATGATTGAATTTTTATTCCCTAAAAAAACAGATAAATACAATATTTTGCAATAGGTCACAATCAGTCAACTTAGAAATGCCAGTTCGTCGGAATAGTTGCATGCTAAGTGAATTCTTTTACTCAAAGAGGAAAGCGAAGCGGCTACAGATAAAAAAAGATTAACCGAAAATTGAAACTACATGGCACCTTCTCGAACTTAATACGCTTATACTTCCTTTTCTTCTGTAAATTGTGAGTAATGCCATTTACTCCAATGGATGAACTTTACCTATTGTCTATATCTCGCACATATATCTATTTCTACAAACATTTTAAACAAGACTTTTTGCTGGGAAAATACCGTACCTATAAAATCAACACACATTTATTTGTATACAGAAATCTTTGTTGTAAAAATATAATTCAGTTAGTTTTAAATTTTATAAGTTATCGGAAGTTTATTTACGATATTCACATTGATTATGAGTAATTAATTACTAACGCCGCCACATATGTGCGCGCATGCGCGTGTGTGTATGGAGAAAGTTATGGATCACGAATAACTCCAAAGAACGTTATTGTTTGTAATCGATATCTGACTAAACAAGAAGACAAGCCTGAATTATATTTAGACATTATTTATGTTCTTATCGAGGTCCGATCATTATTACCTACATAAAAACGCTATGCTTTGAGCTAATTAGTTATTCAGTGGCTTTAAACAGTTAAACAAGCTATTTATAGGAATGACCGAATAAAGGAGGTCAAGACCGTGAAATGACCGCAGTGGCCCTGGAAGTGACGCTCATCTGAAGTTAGGAAAAGTAAGTCAGAAATGTGAATATTACAAGTTGATTAAAAATGCGGATGCACGTACAGTGACCGACCGAGAAAGGGAAAATCAAAGAAGAGAATATACGACATATTATTTACCTACCTGGTGGTAGGTTTGATAGAAGGTCACAATTTCCATTGTTAAAAAGTAAGTTCCTCTCAGACAGTTTCTTCTCAGGAACTGCTACTTTGAGGAATTGACTCCCTCGTGGATGCTTCCCTGAACACTACAATCTTAACTTCTTCAAGTCTACGATAAATTTTTATCTGTCCTACATATCTCCATAATCCTCACTATCACGTTTCTCATTCAATAATCTTCTACCTTGAGTGGCTTTTGAGCCTTATATTGTGCGAACATTAGAAAAAATCTTTTGAAAGCGAACATTCAGATTGTGCCTTTTTGGAATGTCTCGGGTATCTGGAATTGACACTGACCCTTCACATTTAAGTACAATATGGAAAATAGAGCTTGGGAGGCGCCTCTAAGCTTGGAATTGGATTTTGGTTAATTTTCACCTCGGGGTTAAAAGAAGAGATGTGTGTATGGAGGTTAAATGGTTGTGTGTTTGTGTGTATTTTAGGTGAAGATATATGTTCAATATGCAAAAAAGAAGATAGAAGCGTACAAAATCTTGACTTTATACTACATTTGTTTATTCTTTTTATGGTGACTAGTGAAACAAAGTTCTCAATGCCACTTGGATATGTCCGTTTTCATTTCTGGTTCAGAAGTAAGTTCGGATAACAAAGGTTAAAATGGCTGAGCTCAAGTCAGCTTTGTGCTGAGTTGGAACAACCAATTTACTTACTTCAATAGGGCTGTCAAAAACACGCCCGAATGATGTTATTGGAAAGTGAAAACGAGAAAGATTCTGTCCCTTCCGGAAGTGGGGTTATAAAATCAAGCATGTGATCAAAAACTCTTCCTCGTTTCTTTATAACTTGCATCATGGGAAAATGAATTTCTTTTTTCTATTATTCTTTATTATTTTATTTATGTTTTTATTTCATTTTCCCACGAATGCAATCTAGTTATGTAATACCGATATACAAATGACTTTATTTTTTAAGGAAATATTGTTACATCATGGTTGTTTGTAGGCAAGAAGAGATTTAATTTTTCTTTCTATATTATGTGAGCATTATCTATTTTTAAAATTAAATCTGATCTTCGTGCGTATGTCTCAAATGTGTGCATGCCTCAAATCTGAACGTCTTTATTTCGACTTAAGAGAATTTGAAGAGAAATTAGTAGTCCTAAATTAATACATTTAAATTATAAATAAGACAGGACTATACTGCCGATTTTGTTCTCGACTTCTTCATAGGAAAGTAAAACAAAACCACTCAAAGAAGCAGACTATCTTTGATTTAATAGATAAAAAAAAACAAAATATAGTGTTCACAGATAAAACATTTATTTCAATAAAACAACATTTCCATGCATATTGTTCCATATGCTAAAGCTAAATAGTAACAAAACATAATGATAAACAAAGGGATTTACTTACATTAATAATTTTGTCAGTCTGAACGTATCATTCTTTAAACTGACAACTTAAACATCTTCTTTTTCCAACCTTTTCTTTTTCTTTTACAATGAAAAACTTGATTAAAAATCTTTTCTTAACAGTCAATTTCTTCAGATACTTTTATCTTCTTTTCTTCACAATTCTTTTTTCTCTTTTTTCTTCATATACATTTATCTTCTTCACAATTCTTTTTTCTCTTTTTTCTTCAAATACCTTCTTCACAACTCTTTTTCACCTTTTTGAGGGCTGAAAAGGAGAAATAAAAAACACAACGCCTAACCTAGGCTAATAAAATCTGATTCCAAGATGAATATCTTTTAAAATATTTTAAAATCTGGCTTTAAATTAAAGAATGAGAATTGGGACCGAATTCCCGTCTCGAACGACTCTGCCACATAAAACAAACGTTGACTCTCCGAGTCAACAAACAAATCAAATTCTCTTCTTCCTTTCCTTAAATAAAACCAGATATATAGCATTTAAAGTTAAATAAATATTAACTATATTAAAGAAAATAATTCGACACTGTAAGTCGAATATTCGAGATAACACGTTACTTTACGTGGCAAACTAAATTAGTTGACCGCGGAGCCAGAATACAAAGCGTCTTCTTAATCGACCAAAGAAAAATCTCTGACTGAGGACAATCTCTTCCGATCAAAGGGAGGCGCCGTCTCCCGCCTCCAACTCCATAAAAAGGCGTCAATAAAAAAAACAAAAAAAACATCGACTATTTTGCTGTCAGAGGCGTATCGTTCCAAATTTCAATACATTATAAATATTTCTTTACTTTACCGAAGTTATTGAAATGTCTTCGAATTTTAATATTCTAAAATTTTGCAAATAAAAAATTCTCAAAAATTACCTAAAATATTTATAAATGTTTCGCTTCAAAGTAATCGTTTCGCAGGATTTCCAGTCACACTATTTTTAAATCGGCAAAAATTATCATAAATGATTTTCTAATTTTCGATTGCGAAATCATCTTTTGTTTTTCTCTGTCACACTCTTCATTCTCGTCACCTTGTCTTATCTTACACACACACACACACATATATATATAAAGGGTGTTCCAATAACTTGAATCAGTTTTATGTGAAGTAAGTTTAAGCGTCTAATGATTTTTTCTTTTTCTTTCAGATTTAACAACTTAATTCTTTGGCAATTTCAACAATGGAAAGATTAACAATCAAACAACGTGTTACAGTTTCAAGAGTGCAATTGGAAAAGCTGTTCGTAAATCCAACAAACTGGGCCGGTGGCAGATGTGAAAACACCTTTGCGTGCTCTTTTATGCCCTTCAGCTGAAAACATTGCTGCAGTGCACGAGAATGTGGTCGAAAATCTAGACACCTCTATTCGTCATCACGCACAGGAATTGAACCTCTTCACAACAACATTACATCGTTTCCAATTGCACTCTCGTTTCGTCGATTATGCTGACCAAAATAATCGCGAAGTGCGCGAAATGCATTTCTGTTTGAGCGTCCAATTTTCGTAATCGGCTTCGATAACTTTAACACGTTGTTTGATTGTTAATCTTTCCATGGTTGAAATTGCCAAAGACTTAAAGAAAAGGAAAAAACATCATTAGAGGCTTAAACTTAATTCACATTATAATCGGTCCAAATTATTGAAACACCCTTTATATGGTGATTTGTTAAGCGTAGCTTTTGGCACAAAGCCGAAAGTATGGGGCACCCAGTGAGGATCAAACTCACTCCTCAGTCGTAATTGATCTAGCTAGCGAGACAAGTTTGCTAACCATTACGCCATGTCAAAGTGCCCATGCATACATATATGCTGTATCTGGGAATTAATGTGTTATTCATAAGTTTGATTAATGATCAACAAATGTTCTTTGTTAAAAATTTTTTAAATTTATTTTTTCAATATTTCGGACAATTTTCCGATATTTTTTGTTTTTTAAATTTTGAACATAAATTGTCCAACGTTTGAGACTTACGGTTATATCACGTTGAAACATTTGTTCTCGTATGATAATCAATAATGAGCATGGTCAGTACCTAAATAGGTGACCGCTTGGAAATACACGGTGGTGTAAGATTGGATGTGAAAGTGGTGTAATAACGACTCTGATTGAAAATTGGAGAATCAAGTTTCAATTCCAGTTGGGTTTATTTTATTCACTTACGCGCAAATATTCTTGGGAAAGGTATGAATTCACATCTTCTCCCCCAACTATGGGTTAATTAATAGAAGTTATATCAGTAAAAGTATTATCTAAAAAAATGCTTACAATCTAAAAATGTTTTCTGGCTTTAAATAATCTGCAGATGGTTGATAAGCCGTAAAAAGAAATCAATCAATACAAACCAAAGGTTGATTGCTTTTGACTTTCAAAAGATATTATGAAAGAGTTTTTGTTTTGTGTGCTATTTCAGTTTAATCGTTTTTCCAGTATCACGTCTTTGATCATGGCTTGTGATATTAAACAATTGATACACAACATTTCACAGGAAACCAGAAAAACTCCAATATAAAAAATAAATTTAAAAAATCCTTAGCAAAAAAAATTTTGTTGGTTTTTAACAAAACTCGTATTTAATAATAATAATAATAATGACACCGATACGTAAAAAAATGATAAGAATTTAACGTATTTTAAGGCCAGCAGAAATTTTGCAAAGAAAGTGCTCAATAGATAACTAGAGTTACATATTTTAATAAATTAATAAATATTCAATTTATCTCAGATCTTCTTAACCGACTCTAGATTTTCACCATCCTGATGAGCGGTGTTGCGCGAAATTCTGGAGTCATTCGAGGGATATGAGATACTTCGCTCGAACATTTATTTACGAAAAAACAGTTTTTTAACATATATTTATGGGTAAAAGTACTCCATATCGGAGATAAAGCGTATGTAACTCTTAAAGTGGACAGTGAAGTCAACATCAAACGGAGACAGTCTCATGAATGTCGCAATCTTCAGACCATTAAAATTCCGTTCAAACCTGAAACAGACTGTCGCCGCTCGGTGCTGACATCTGTGTCCACTTTTACACACACACACACGCATATATATATAATTTGTGTATTTACGCAGCAAATTCTCTTTTAGCATGTCTGATTGAATAAATTACAGACATTATGTAATTTATATTTGTGAGTATGAACGGATTTTAATAAAACACAATGTGTATGTGTTTAGCTATTTGTTCTGATTTTTTTCCAGTCCCCTCCCCCAATACATGAATAGATAAATAAATAAATAAATAAAATAATATAATATAATAAATAAACAGCATTCTTTTTGTGCGGCCGCGTTCCCAAGAGACGTTACACATGACGTCACGCTAGACAATTTCAAACGTTCAGCTTCCTAAAGAATATCAAAGTGCAGACAAAGGAATTATAACTACCATATGGGTTCTTGATAATGACCGTGAAAGTGGAATTTACTTGAAGAAAAATAACAAAATATGAACTTTGAAAAGTTTATTAAAAAAATCGGGCACAATACACAATGCATCCAAAAATTGGAAAAATATAAAAAAAATTAAACAGATAGACTTTGTCGATTCTTTAATCAAACCTTGCTACGTAAATATACTCTATTCATAGTGTGTTTGTGTGTGTGTGTGTAAAAGGTTAGATCGACATATAGTGATTTTCAACGTATAATGTTCGATTTATGTGATTTATATTCACCAGTGAATTGAGTGTACTGACAAGTATGGAGATTCTATTGAGAAAATAAACATTCCTTATGTAAAATAAATGCTTTTTTATCGTTAACACACGAACTTATTGGTATATCTAAGCATATGAGAACTTTTTAGAAATCTCCCTGAAGCCATAAGGAAATGATTTGATCTAAAAAGCGTATCTGAAAGTGAAGTTTTTAGTCAAAATACAGTACACGCACATGCGCACACGTTATCTATGCTTTCCGTTCTCTCATGATATACGAAACATTTGGTTATGTTTAACCCCTGTGCCCTCAAAAAAAGTGTGTCAATAGAAGGGTTATACGCTTGACACTACTATTACTGTATACCCTTTTGACTCCCTTGTCAATGTTTAATTTACAAGCTTATAAAAATTCAAACCAAATACAGTGCGATATTTATTACTTCCCTTTAATCATATTTATTATTTACCATTTTATAAGGAAATAAATTTGAAAAGAAATTTTATTCAAAAATTTATTAAAAAATTACAAACATTATCAAAATGTAAGCCAACTACAATTCAATATCTATTATTTACCATTTTGTAAAGATTTTACAAATATTTTATAAATAGCTATGAAAACGGGTTTTTATTCATAATTTTATATAAAAATATCATTCAAGAATAAAGAAAATGTCTAAATACATTTGATAACGTCGAGGGTTTATTAAAATTCTAATCATTGCTTTGTAAAACAATAAACATTGTCGAATCAGTCAAAAGTGTATATACAGTAATAATATCGGTGTCAAAGGAATAACTCTTTTAACTTACACACCGTTTCATTGCCAGAAATTCATTCGATTAAAAAATCTTACTGCCTATTTTGAAAACATTACGAAATTATTTGATTACATCATCACGATAACTGAGCAACGATTTTTTTCTAAGATTTAACGATTTTTAAACAGTAAATTTTTTATTAAGTGTTCTATATTCTGTAATATTTATATAATATTTCTTATTGCATTTAATCCCTACTTGTCGATAGCTACCTGGATATTTATTTTGAAACACGCCTAAAGAGAACTTTTCGTGTGAGTTTTTGCCAAAAAGAAACCACTGCTTCCTTCGAGCTTTATTGCAACCATACTCTTTTAGTGCAACGAGGAGGTACTGTCTCAAGCCCCCAGTAAGTAGACTATGCCTATGTACTATTGTTGGGACTTTTGGGTCATTTGATTTATCAGAAGGATTTTTGTTATTATCGGTTGCGTGTCTAACCGTGTCCCAAACAAATACACAAACAAGCGTGAGATTTCAAACAAGGAAAAAACGAGACATATATAGATCAAAACGATAAAGCATTTATATACACTTAAACATTTACAAACTGGAACAATATGTGTATTAATGCGTGCGTAAATTGTATGTGTTGCTGGAATGTTTGATGTCTCTGTGTCGTTATGTTTGCTATTTTGTTGTTTGTATCAAATATTGGAGTAATAAGATTTAAGAGTTTTTTTTGCAAAAGTTTGTCGAAGTAGTCTACCTTTGAACGTGTTTGTGTTTGTATCGTATTTCTTATTTTTGTAATGATTATAAATCAATATGTATAAGAAATTTAGTGGAAAGTTTCGAGTCGTTCGTTGAATGTTCAAAAGTGAGTCAGTGAGTGTTCTTTGAAAAGCGCGGCAAGATTGTTTTTTCCAAACGTCGTCTGTATTTAGGCAATTGCTCGGTGAATTTGCTAGACTGACTGAATGGGGCTGGTAATTTTCTTTATCGTCTGGTCAGCGATGACTAAGACGGAGTAGTGAAATGTTACATCTTGAAGGTTGGTAATTACAGCTACTCTGCTGCTCCGCTTCCACTGAAAGGGGCTGTCTGCCTTTCCTTTATATAACACTTGGGTTTTCAAAAGTGGCTCAAGTCGTTTTGGCGCAATTCTTGTTTCAGAAGACGATTGACCAATGGAATTGCTTGGTTCGATTCTTGCCATTTCTATTGGTTGAGGTTTTTCTGTACGTAGGCGTACGATGTGGACTGTGCCTTTTTAAGGTTAGAGAAGGTTAGAATACTAGAAGAGTCCACACTATGTTACGTTCTATGTAATATTTTATGCTATTTTATGCTCTTTTTATAGTTTTTATTTTATGTACCTTTATTGCGAGGAGGTACTGTTAAAATCTCCCAGCGATGAAAGTTTTTAGAAGCTTACTGTGCATTTAATAACCAATCAGATTTCAAGAAATGTTTGAAAGTAAAAGAAGGGTTACTAAAAATCTCCCAGAACTAGACTACTTTTAATTGTTGATCGCCTTTCCGAAAGCAGGCGGCCTAGTCTATCACAATGATTTATTGTTGCTGTCACATTAATTCAGAGGAATATTTTTTTCTCTAAAATCGCAGACTTGATTATCGTAAATCCCAAGATTAAGGCAGCTTACGTGACCGGTTCAACGAAGTGGATTATTCTAGAAAGAACCAATCATCACTTGGGATAATCCTAAGCATTTCATTTTGGATTAAAAAAGCATCTCGTGAGACGCTTTTCTTTAACATTTTCTAAGGAATTCACGTCTAGAAGAAAAACACTGCCAGACACTGGATACCCCGATTCGCCTGTCTCATAATTTAATCTTCTGTTTCCTATTAACAAAGAAACTCCCATTTTATGTTGCATTTAATATAGATTAAATACTTGGTGCAGTTGAATGATAACAGCGGCGAGCAAGCAGCATCGAGGTTTATTAATACTAAATACCATGTTATTGATATGGCAAGCCGATCGCTGTTTTATCATTACTACCATGGAAAGTAAGAGGACGAACTACATTTCTTGGTTCCACCAGAAATAACTTTTACGGCTAGGACCTGCCATGCCACTTATATTGTAGCAAACCACCAACATTGCCCTCGTATTCCATCGGTGAGAAGTGAGTTCCACTCGAACAGCTTTTTCCCGCGGACCACTACTCTGTGAAACAGACTCACAAGAAGATGTTTTTTTTCCTATCACTACAATAACCTGTTCAAGTCTAGGGTTAATTGTTGTCTTCCACTGGTATCAGTATAAATTGCCTCTTAACGTAACCCACTTCCGCGAGTGCCCATCCGGGCCTTGTACAGAGTGAACCTTACTGTAAAAAAAAAAAAAAAAAACCTTTCAGGAACAGAATAGATCCGATGTGACAATTGAAAAGTAAAGCAATAAATTAAATTTAACCTGTTTGTTGTAACAGGGGAGATAACTTATCTTAGCAAAACATCAGTGTCGCGGGTGTGATACCTTACTATGAATATGATATTCTTTCACAACATTTAATTTTAATACATTTAAGTATGTATTAGGATGTGCGTGTAGCATAGCGATTATTAGTGTGAAATAAGACACCGTGAGCACAGTTCAAATTCCAGCCTAGTCTGCTACATTCACACAAATTGGAAACGACATGAATCCATGTCTTCTCCCCTAGCTAAGGGTTCAAAAGCAGAGCAGCCAGAGCTCTATGTCCAGAATAACTTTAAAAAGAAGGATAACGGGAAACTACTCCACTCTCTTTCCCAAGAAGGCATTTGGGCACTTCGACGTGGCGTAACGTCTTGCAAGCTTGTCTCACTAGATCAGTTACAACTGAGTATTGAATTTGATCCTCACTAGGTGTACCACATATTCAGCCTTGTTCCACATCTTCGACCTTGTTCTACATCTAAGCTACACTTAGAAAATCATGGACATTTCGAAGTGGTGTAATGGTTAGTGAGTTTGTCTCGCTAGATAAATTACAACTGAATAGTGTTCGATCGTCTTTGCGTGTACCACGTTTTCGGACTTGTACCAGATATAAGATATGGTTAAAAAAAATCACCCTCTCACAAGAGGGTGTAGCAATTCATAGATAATAAAGAAAAGCTCTGTAGAAAGTGATGATTGTATGCGTCCTGAAGGATCATGTCACTTTTTCTATATGAATACGTTTTTTAGATATTTTGTTCCTACTTTTAAATACATAATTAAGTTGTTCATTTTAAGCAATTTTTACGAGAAAATTCTGTGCCTGAGTTACGACATTAAAAAACTATATTTGGCAGCGTTAAGGAATGAAATAATCGGTGCGAGGTTCTACTTCTTTGTTTAAGACCAGAATTAACCATTATGATTAAATTTGATACGCTTTTTACGATTCGTGGTTAAATAACAGCTGGATCTGTACAGAAACACAACCAATTTGTACTGGGTGAGAATTTATTTAAGTTAAGATCATAAAAAAAAAATTAGGAAAAAGTACGTTATATCTGTTCTATATGGCAGTGAATGTTGGAATTGGAACTCTGTTCTCTGATTAATAATTCCGATCCATTATCTCTTACACCACCCGCACATCCAAGGTTACAGCACCTGCTATTCCTAAGCGGTCACTGACCAGGCTCGACATGATCGTACGGAACCAATGTTTCAACGTGATTTTGCCGTCAGCTGTAAAGTATTAAGAAACAGGAAAATGTCATTAGAAACAAAGAAAAAAAAAATCTGAATTGCTATGTAATATCGGTCCTCTTATATGACAGTGAATGTTGGACAACTAATTTCCTCACAGTTGAAGAGGAGACTTGAGGCAACAGAAATGTTGTTCTACAGAAGGATGCTGAGGATACCATGGACCGAAAATGTGAGCAACGACGAGGTTTAAGAGAAAATGGAAACAAAAAGGAAACTTATACTTGGCATCAGGAAGAGGCAATTGAAATTTCTGGTGCCTGTAATGAGGAAGGAGGGCTTTGAAAATCTGATACTCACAGGACAGATTGAAGGAAAGCGGGACAGAGGAAAACAGCGCATAATATACTTAATGGGCTTGAGTAAATGGATGGTAGAACAGGGCTAGGAAGAAATAGCAAAAAGACAGCATTTGTTAAGAACTACAAGGGACAGGAAGATGTGGAGGGTCATGATCGCTTACGTCCCGAAGGGACACGGCACATGAAGACGAAAAAGAAGAACTTTGTTGGAAATGGGGTTAGATTAAGTATGTTCAAATCTCAGGTGAAATGTTCAGAACTGGTTGAATGTGAAAACATTTCTCTGACGGAATTATGAAAAGAATGATATTTAAGTTAAGAATGTCAACTATTTATCTCTACATTAACATTGATAGCTAGGTATTGGTTAAGATTACATTGTGTTTGTGGGAAGTAGGAAGTGCTCGAGGAGATGGATCAAAGAAATAAGCGCATTCGTCAATTTGCAACCTTATTTCAGAATCCCGAGAGGAAGGCAGGTTCCAGATGCTACAAAGTGAGTATAAATGATTAATTATTCTAATTCTCAATAATTTTTTCGCGCCATGCCACTTCATTCGACATCTTTTCGGGCAGTCAAAATTCTTTCTAGTGGTCCTCGGATTAGACGGCCATCCTGTTTGCAGTCGAGCGTATCATTAAACCAGTTTCCATCGATGCGCTTGCCGATATAAAACAAATATCAACAAACTTCATTCACCCAACTTTGAAGAATAGAAAGAAGAATTCCTCTGTAGAATGTTATTTCATATTTGAAGCTGCTTCATTGCACTGTCGAATATCCTGCTGCGATTTCGGAATAAAAACAGCTAAGTAGTTATTTACTAAGCTTTACGTGGTTTGCGAATACCTGCTGTTTCTAATCGGCCATCCATCTCAGTACGAGATTTGATAAAAAAGCAATACTTGTTTAATTTAATTTCAACCGTATTAGTCAGTGTTCCGCGTTTTTTTTTAAAGTTACAAATTCAAAATTGTTTAGAAGACCCGGGGTAAAAAGTTCTGGGATGAATGTCTTTTTCTTGCTAATAAATACCTTTCAAAATGACTGCCCATCTAGACATATTAATTTATCGGGGGAAAAAGTAGAACTGTTCCTTTTCACTACCTAGAGGAAAAACATTTCCAACTAATTTGAGTGTGACGTTTTTTTTTAAATGTTTTGTTTCTGAGCCTAATTATGGCGACGCTGAATTTGATTTAGAGTAATAAAAAAAAAAGAAATGTTCCGGAAAAAAGAAAAGAAAAAGAAAATAAAGAGATTGAGAAAAGAGTCGGAGGAATGGAATTTGAAACCTGCAATAACTCAAATATATGGGAAGTGTTCATCTAATTCATCTATTCATTCACGACATGGTTCAGTGTAGATAGGTCAATTGATCAAGTAACATTTCACTAGTTAGGAGAAAAGGACGATGCACTGCGTGATACCACATGAGCAACATTCTCTCTCTCTCTCTCTTTCTCTCTCACTCCTTCTCTCCCCCCTCTCTCTCTCTCTATATATATATATATGATTAATGGGTATAAAAGTAGTTGATTGATGTTACCTTCAGCATCCCAACTTCAGAGTTTCATAGGCGAACCTGTCTGTCCACTCTTCAGAGGCTATCAGCAATTTACTGCGTATATATTTTTGATTTTTTCCTTTTATGCACATTTAACATTGGTATAACTTTTCTTCTTTATTCTCTGTGTTCGTGTGTGCGCTTGTGTGCATGAGGTTATGCGCCCGTTTCTGCATTTGTGCGCGCGTTCGCCTGTCTGTGCGGACGTGTGTCACGATCATTTTGCCCATTTCTTCGCTTTTTAAAATCTTTACATGTGCTAATTTAGGCTTTTTTTTCTTTTTTTTTTTTTCTGGCTGTTGCTGACTTTGTTTGGGGTTGCACCGACTCTAGACATGTGAGCTTATTTATGGGCATTTTATTTTTATTTATTTGTTTATTTTTTGCTCGGAAAGTTGTATTTCGTTTTTTATGTTTTTTTTGTATGAATAATTGATATTAATGCTTAAAATGATAAATATTATATATATATACCGCCAAAGAAACGCGATACCTAAGATTTAAAAGGAATTTTAAAAAATGAAAAATCTTTTCTTTTTGTTTTAATTTCAAGCTAATAGAATAAAGTTAATATTTCCAATAAGCAAAATACTTAAAATTTAGGAAAATATTCTCCTTAATTTAATGTTTATTGAATTTTATGTACTTTGGCTTTAAATTTATTATACTAGTTACCGTTCTTATTTTCTGATAATGTTGTGTATGTACGTCCATATTTACAAAGATTGGAAGTTTATAGACAAAAAAAAAAAAAAAAAAAAAAATTAAATCCTTTTTTAAATACTGGTGGTCGCAGAATTGTAGTAAGCTTTTCCATTTATGATTAGTGAATATAGTTTTTACTTAATAACAATATCACCTAACCCGTACAAGTTAATGCAGAATTTTAGAAGATTTAAAACTTTCTAAATTATTCTAATTAAAATTTTAAATAAAGAAAACAATTCTTGTAAAAATTCATTATTCAGAGAATTTTTTTCTTAAGACAATAGTCTCCATAATATATTTTATTAGTGAAAGCAATTAAAACTTTTCTAATTAAATAATGTCTTAGTTTTATCGCATTTTTATTTTACACGCTTAAGCGATCAGGTATCTTTCGATACATGACTGACGAGGCATATTTTTTCCCGCAGTAAATTGCCATTTCTTTCTGCGGTAAACCAGTTGCCCTCAGAGTTCTATAGAACCTGGTCTGTCCTATTTATCCATAGCTGGGGTAGAAGAAGAGAATTCATACATTTCCCAAGGGTATTAGCACGTAAGTGAATGTAATGAATTCGAACTCGGCTCTCCGATTCCTCAATCCGAGCCGCTAACTTTTACTCCACCGTGCCTCCTTGAAACTATATATACTGATCACACCAGATAATGCACTCTCCCAGAAATTATAACTAAGATCTGGTCAATATAATTGCAGTATAAACCACAGGTGGACTTTGTGGGTGTTGAACAAACACAAATGTGACTGAGCAGGCGACTGCAGCAGGGATTGGTTAGTAGACACGCATACTCAGATACGAAGAAAGTGGGCAGCATGACGCTTTTGTATACCTTTATTTTAGCATCACGCCTTAAATTTATTTTGTTGATCCAGATATGCATATGAAGAGTACCTGTGTGTTGAAACCTTGTCTGAACCCGGATCAGCATGTGTCATTGATTATATTTTCATATATATTTCTTTATATGATACACCCACAGTTTTCAGTTGGATTATTATCTGTAGAGTCTGAGGCCGTTCCTTCAGTTTGGTGTCTTTGGTGCCTTTTTGGTAAGGTGGGCAATAGCTCGTTTTTCAGAATTTGAAGGAATATTTTCTTGCTATAGGTGGGCTCTGTGGGTGTTGAACAAACACAAAATGTGCCTGATTAGACATTATCAATAGGGATTATCTAGCCGCCCCAGCTGACAGGCACACTCTTATACAAGTGGACAGCCATTACTTTCAAGGACACATAGCCCAATGGATAAAAGCGTTGGCTGGATCTTGTGACTTGACCCAAAGAGTCGTGAGTTTAATAACTGGCTACGGCAGTGGTGAATAACAAACTTGGAGAGTTAAGTTAAAGGGAGATAATCGAGACATCCAGAAGGAGCATGGCACGTGGAACTAGAGCAATACATCCCGTTGGACGAAATAAAGGGTTCAGTTCGAAATTCCAATCACCTGAAGAAAGACAGAGCGTACAACGGCCGAAACGTCGTGAACATGACAACAGAGATAACAACGGTCCGAACAACGTAAATAATGTAAAAAAAAAAAAATATCAATTACTTACTATTATTAACTTATATTTGCAACATTACCTTTTAAGAATGTTTTAATCTTGTTCAGTTCTCTTGCTTATTTTTCCTAAATTCCCTTTTGGGAATTTCTTATATATATATAAAAGTGAACATTGAAGTCAACACTCAGAGGTGACAGGCTGAGTGTTGACTTCAATGTTCACTTTTATATTTATATTTACATACGCTCTATCTCTGATATTGAGCACTTTATCCCATAAATACAGCAGACTTTAAAACTATATTTCTGCATATATATATATATATATATATATTTCTTTTTCCTTTCTAAACAACGTTTTCATTTTTTTTTATTGTTCTATGATTACTGTTTAAACTTTAAACCATTTCTAATGTTGTGTTTCTGCCTCTAAATAACTTTACAACATCTTTGTAGGTTATGTCTTTCTCACAACTCAATCTTTCGCTTATTGCATCATGCCCGTCGATGACACAAAATGTTGCTGTAGGAGCGTGTTGGAATCAATCCGAGAAGTCCCCGAATGTTACAGGCATTAATTCAAATTAGACTAATAGCAATGGCCACAATATTTAGCACACATATAAATGACAGGTGTAAAAGAAATATAATGAATTTCGGCAAAGCGATATTTCATATTTTGAGTTTGATGTCTTTGCTTTCTTTTTATGTGCCGTGTCCTTTCAGGATGTAGATGATCATGGTTCTCTACTTCCTCCTATCCTTTTGAAGCTCTCAATAAGTTTCGTGCCTCTGCCAACTCCCCCAGACTACGTTCTGCAATCCACTTGCTTTAATCACGTAATTAAGTACACACGGGATATCGAATGAGAGAGAGGGTGTTTGAAACAAACCCGCCAATATTTCCACAAATGTTTCAAATGACTAATTCAGGTTAGAGTTCATTCGTTTAATGAATGGATAAGTCCTGAAAAATTCGTTTGAATCGAATAATTTCCCGATTTTTGGCAAATATTTTAATAGGGTTAGCGATTTTTTACTTTAATTTCGGAAATTTCGTCAACGTCGCTTTATTGATATCAATTTTATTGTGAAAACATTGATTAGCATAATAAAATTACTCACTTATTTCGATTAACCGCGTTAAGTTGAACGATTACTTCACTACTTATAAGTTATATAAATGCAAAAATAGTCTTGGTTATAGCAAAGTGACAGATGGTGATAAACAATAAAAAAAAACACTGTTGATTATTTACAGCTAATTTGTTTAATCCTTTGATTATTGTTTGCGTTATGTGGCAGTAATTGTAAGTAAAACGATACACTAAAATAAGTAACCAAGTAATCTTTTTAAGTTCTTTGAACGTCAATGCATCTGATCATAGTTGAGAAGAAAGAGATCTAACAAGAGATATTTCAGTTGAAAACGAGGCCTTGAAGCGATGTAATTAAATTAATTAAATTTTAATCAAATCCCAATTTTCAGACTAAAACTCTTCAGCAAGATATGGAATGTTTTGAAGCATTGGCAATTAGAATTTTTCAATACAGTCGGGGATTTAAACGATTTAGTATTAAAGGAAGAGAGAAATAACACACACACAAAACAAAAAAAATCTGGATCGAAGCAACGACATAGGCTACACAGTTATATACAGGTTGTAGGCAGTGAAAAAATTCTCAGCCCACCACACTTTCCAAAATCAAACCAAATGACCAAACACCAGTTCAGTACTTTTTTTTTAACGCAGCAAATTACCCGGCACTTATTTCGATTGATCCGTTACTTACAATAATTAATTCGCTACTTATGTAAATGTAAAAACGGTCTTAAGTTGGCAAAAATAATAGCTAAAATGACAGATAAAAAACCATTTTTTTATTATTTCCGGCTTATTTGTTTAAATAATACACCGATTTGTTTGCGTCACGTGTTAATAATTGTAAGTAAAATGATGCACTAAAATAAGTAAGCAAGAAATTGTTTTAAGTTTTCTGAATATCGGTGTCAAAAAAAAAAAAAAAGAGTGTAGCACGGGGGTACTAACTAAAATGGGAAGTTTGGAAAGGTCAACAACATTAAGAGAAGAGTGCATTCGAACGAGAGACAGACATTGAAAGTTGGAAAATGGGAGTTAAAAATAAAATTGGTTTAAAAAGTTAAAAGAAAAAAATAAAACAAGAAAGAAGTCCTTTAAAACCACACCTTTAGAAATAAAAAGGTCCTTCAGGATACTAGCGCAGATTAAGATAAAAATAAGATCTATTTGATTTTATACAAAAATAATTTTCCCATACTTTGTAACCGAAAAAGATAGGTAATTGTTTCAATATTTTAGAGACGCAAAGTTTGATTACAACCTTGGAGAAAAGCGAAATATAAAAAAAATGTAATGTAACAAAAAAAAAAATTGGAACTTTCTTGCATATAATTTTACTTTCACAACCAAAGATAGATAGGTATGCAAATCAAGGCCCGACCCTCTTTGTGAACTGAAAATGAAGAAAAGTAAATAAATAAAAACACTAAAAATAAGATAAATAAAAATACAAGAAATAAAATAAATAAAAATACAAAAAAAAAACCAAAAAAACTACTCCCGCCACAAAATAATAAAAAAAAACCAACAAAACAAAGTAAAAAACAAAAAAGAGCAAGACCGTGGAAAAAGCGAAAAAGAAACTGTGCTTAAGTGGAAATGTGATCTTTAAAATTTAAGTAGATTGTCAGATATTCTTTTTAGTTGTTAAAAACTTGATTGCTCCTTTTCAAAATTAATTTGATACCTTACTTTTCAATAAATTCCGTTTTCCTCCTTTGCTGTTTTAAATTTTTCTTTTCTATTTTGATTATTAAAATTTCTTTATTGCAGACAAGTTTTTTTCATTTTTGTTAATTTTTCAACGACTATTTTTCTCTTCTTTTCTTTTTGTAGACAATAGATTCCAGTTTGTTATTTTAAAAAATATTTTCTCTTTTTCTTTTTGTAATTGTTCCTTCATTTTTAAAAAATGTTTATATTTTTTTTTACATATTTAAAAAATTTAAATAGTGATTTTAAATTAAATTCTAGAGATTTAAAAAAATTTAATACAATTTTAAAATTGATATAATTTCGATTTTACTTTTAGATTTTTAAATGTCTATTCAGACACATCAACCCATATTAAAAAAAAAACCAGAAAAAACCCAGTGGTTATATCACTATTTTGCATCAGTTTTACTCCTACTACTGAAGTTGGTAATAAATAATATTTATTTACAAGCCGCGAAGTGTGCAAACAGAGGGTTCATTTATTTTGTTCATTCATTCATTGGGCTTCCACCCACGTGTCGAAATCGGACAGGCCAGGTCTCACGTTAACAACAATCACCACCACCATCACGGGTCTATTTCCATTTTCTCAGCGCGGTGACTATTACTACACGTGAAAACTAGCCCGAGTCCATCAACTTTTTTTTTTTATAACTTTCGTTGCCTTTTTTTTTTTTTTTTTTGCTTCGAACGGAAAGTATTTTTTTTTTTTTTAAAGTCGGAGGCAAAATAGACGAAGTGGAAGTAAAGAGACAAGTACCGATTTCAACATGAAAGTTAATAATATCAACAAAGCGTCTTCGTTATATGCGAGCACTTCTTACTCTACCATCGACCAAGACACGGTGAGTAATTAAAACTTGTTCTGTTTGTTTAGACGAAAAATGTGTGTGTGAAAGTGAGAGAAGCAAAAAAAAAAAAAAAACAAACTCATTTTGCGAAAGTACAATCAAGTAATCAAAACCAGCTCACAACTCTTATTTTGGTTGGGTGGTGGGCAGGAGTATTGCGAAATTATCTTTTTAATTAATTTATTTTTACATTGACTAAAAACCGGGAGGATAGACAAACAAAAAAGGAAATATATTTTCGAATTTTAGATAATGTTTTCATTTAAATGTATTAAAACATCACTAAATCCGACCGGTAACAAACTTAGAATTTGAAATACTAAAAACCTTGTCAATTCGCATTTTTTTTTATTTTCAGAAATATTAAATCAAAATGAATCTACAGTTGTTTAATTAATAAATCTCTACTTTACCAGGAAAGAAATAGATTGGTATCTTTTGAAATTTGAATCCTTTTCAAAGTTCTTTTTTTTTAATAATGAAAGCAAAAGTCAGTGGATCCTGTCGCTTGGACAGTTTTAAGACAAGAACCATAGAATTGGTTTCTCAAGAATTTGTAGTTGTACAGTACCAATTTGGTAATACCTCACCCACACTGAGAATACAAATTCCAATTTTTGCCCAACTCATTCCATTGGTTGACCAATATTACGAAATAGTGTGTTCGATCATAACTGAACTCAGCTCAGTAAATTACAATTCCTGACTTTTATAATATGAGAGTGGGTATCTACCCGTGCCCCCCCCCCAATTGAGGCGGGATACAACACAAGGTCAGTTTAACGTGTGGGACCCTAGCGCAAACGCTCAGGCCACTGGTAAAAATTTGCCTAGACCCCGCATGAGCAGGGTCAGGCCAAAACTGGTCTATTAGCTTGTCATTTTTTTAATGGGTGGAGGGTGTGGCAAAAAGTCATGTTTATGAGAGTGAGTGAAAACCAAAGAATACGATTTGACAAATGTTGGTTCGAGTAGAAAGGCGAACAATCCCTTTATTTTGCTTTCAAGCGGTAACCTTTCAAATTTGCAGGAAAAGTAAACAATCTCAATATAAATGACACCCTGTCGGAATAAAATTCTTCGAATCGATGATGTCACAATCGTCAAGATGACAAATCAATGACAGGAAATGTCAGCTTTTCCAAAGGACACTTCCCCCCGTATAAACTTTTTTTTTTTTTTTTTTCAATTGAAATAAGATATGCTTCTTTCCACTCGAGCAACATTTTCTTTTTTTTTCCTTCCCGAATAACAAAGCAAATTACCAGTTCCATTAACGTTACAGTTATTCAAAGGAAGGAATGTACAAAAGTTTTCCCCCCACCCTTTTTTTTTTTCTCTTTCTTTCTTTCATTTGAAAGATAGATCGTTTTCTTTCTGTTTATAGTTTTCTAGAAATCAACACCGAAAAAAGATTGAAAGTTTTTTTGAGACTTTGGCAAATTTTTTCCACATAAATTCATTGTCATTCATTTATCAAAGAATTCGTTTTGGTTATTGAGAACTTGCACCAATTTTCACCTGATTTGCACATTCCATTATTAATAAAGATTCCTGTTTTGATTAGATTCATTCCCCGAGGAATTTTTCGACATTTTGTACTTGTTGGAACAACTAAACAAAAAGCGGGGTGTTACAGTGTGTGTGACGGTCTGGTGAATATATTGCATTTCAGTTTCACTATTGTTTATTGCGTCGCCTTTGCAACTTGAGGACAGGCGGTGCAGCGAAATCAAATCTTTGTGTCGTTCAAACGGGCTAATTGATCACTGTGACATTGCACAGTAGTAATTTGTTCAAATTCCAGCGATGCCAGCTAAAAAGTTCGGATAGAATTCCATTAAAAAAACAAAAAAAAAAAAAACATATGCAAATATATTCCGTTAACAGATGTGAGTGTAGTTTACCGGTTATTGGCACTGAAAATGGAATCTACGTGCAGAATTCAAATTCAAGCTAACTCCGTTGCCTTCGATTTAGCACAAATACGCTTGCATTGATATGAATCCTTCTTTCCCCCTTAGCTATGGGTTAATAATTAACAGGACAGACTGTTTAGTTTTGGTTAGTAACCAGGGTAGGAAAACTATTAACCGGTTGGATGTGGGACTAGTAACTCCACCCCCGTAAAAACGTACTTGCTACGGAAGCCACAGCAGCAATACATAGCGAGGTGTGGATATGGCTGTGTATTCCACTGCGGAGTCTAAAGGATGAACTAAATATTATGTTTTAGTTAAAATATTGAAGACGGCTCTGAAACTAGCCGTAATATTCTTCATTTTGGATATTTATAATACAACCATTTTTCATCGCAAGTGACTGTTTTGTGAAATTGTTTAAAAAAAAAAAAAGCTTTAACGCTGTATTTTCGTTCTATGTCAATGCGGAAGCCATTTTTTTTCCTTCTGAATGTTTCCTAAGGTTTGTAAACCGCGTACACTACAGCGCTTGACCGATTGAACAAGTAATAAAGACCCGAATCAACTTCAATGACACTTCTGAAATTTCTCTAATATTTTTTGCAAAAGACAATATTGAAATATCGAAGTTTTTACTTGTTTTTAAAGTCAGGAGTACGGAGCACACAGCATGGATCGAACTCGTTACTCAATAATTCTGTTTTTTTTTTGTTTTTTTTTTTTTTCCGACACATTAAGCATTAATCAACAACGAGGTGTATATTTTCATAATGTAACTACTTTGCAAGATGCACTAGTGCTATCCTTGTTGTGTGGCTGATTTAACTTTCATTACATACACTATAGGTCAAAAGTTTCATCCCCTCTGGATTTAAATTTAGGAGAATTGCCTAAAGTTGAAGTAATTTACTAGCTCACTTCAGACCAGAGGGGCTTTCTCTTTCTGAATGGGTTTACTTTTGCCATATATTCAGTAATTATAATGAAAACGAAATTAGTCCATCACTACGTAAAGTTACTTTAAAATTTTAGTTCTTTTTGTCTAATCTATCTTGCTGGTTAATGCTAATCATAGTGTTGGCAGATTTTAAATTCTAGGTAAGTTCTCTCTCTAAAAGAAATTGAACGCCATCCACTAATGGGTAATAGTTTCAGTCTCCTAGCTTAGGAGTTTATTAAACCAAAGAAAGTATTTAACTTGCTTAAATCTCCAGGGTGGTCCCCAAAAAAATGATACCCTGTACTGTGTGTGTGTGCGCGCGCATATATATATATATATATATATATATATATATATATATATATATAACGCATTTTAGTGTAGTACGAATTTGAAATTTGACTAAGAGTCTGATTAGTTTTATTTATTTATTTTTTTTATTTTTTATTTATTTATTTATTTTTTTTTTTTGAGGTTTTAATATAAATTTGATATCTGGTAATAATTCAATAGATTTCTGACCCTGATGGATACTGTCATAAAACTTTGAACTATCTATCTATATATGAGAGTTTTGCATTTGGGGAACAATTCGTCTCTAATGCCTCATTCACTGAAGATTTTTTGGCGGGGCGGGGACTTAGCGATTTCGTCTATTAATCATTTTTAGAGATTTGGGTTGTAAACGATATGTACGTTGCTGAGAGCCAGATATATTCCTGAATGCGGCTAGTACATAATGGCCGTCTTCGTAGTTGTTGACGTGGGCTTCAATTATTTTTAGGCATTCTTTTATAGACGTTATATTTGTGTCCTGCTATCGAAGTTAATTCTTGTTAGTTTAAATCGGTCCTTATTGATTTCTGTCGTAAGCTTTATTTCAATCATTCCTGTTGGCTCACTAGCCACCATTCAGGCATGTCACATCCAATCGCTATTTCGCTTGTTCTAGTTCCTCCCCTTCCAACTTTATTCATCCAAGTGACAAAGATTTGTCTAGTGCGTGTCTGACCGAAACCACAAGGAACCAAAGGACAATATCTCTTAGAATCTGCAATATTTCGTTGCTTTTCGTCTGCTTCCCACACTTAATTTTCCAGTAAAACACGCGAAAGAAAAATTAAAAAAACAAAAAACAAAAAAACCCCCAAAACTTTGCGTATGTAGGAGGAAGAACAGCTAATTTTAACGTGTAAGTGTAACTTGATATTAGAATCATTTTTTTTTTTTTTTTGCTTGCTTCTGAAAGTATTCGTTCTTGTAAGCCGTCAAATGCTATAATGTGGAGAAGTTTGCTATAAACTGTTCTCGGCGTGGACTGGACACTACTTGTTTTCTGTGAACATACTAATATTGTAATGTAACAAACCTCTGGTTAATTAAGCTAGCACTTGTCTTCAACTATTTACATTAGGATTATTATCCTCAACATTATTATCACAAAGTTTCGGCATTTCTGCCGTCCGATCTTCTTCAGGTGTCTGTTGATCCCGGTAACCTTTAGGGAATTTCGAATTAAACCCTACGGAATTATTCTCGCTCCACAGTCAGCATCTCGGGAGATCTTGTTTTGTTCTTATTTCGTACTGCTCACTTATTGCTTGACTTGTTTCTACTACGTCTGTAATGCTCGGCTCATGGATTGAACTCAGAATTATGTCATTAAACCACGAACTGACGTTTTAATTTCGTGGGACATTTTTCACGTCTGTGACACTCACGACGACTTCAGCTTGAGTCACCAAATCTAAATTTACTCTTGAAATTATTCAATTGCCGGCTATTTCTATATTCCGGGCCTCATTTGAACATAAAGGATAGGTGATGTTCATTCAATACAAAGCTCAAGAGCCACTCAGTTACTCAATGAAGTTTGTGATATGAATGTAAGAGCAAGAAGTAAAGGTTGAGGATATGGAGGATAGGTAAGGATTGATCATTGATTTGAAGAGATTATTGTCTCGGGAATCTGTTCCTCAAAGCAGCAGTTATTGGGAGGGGAAGCTATCCGAGTGTTTCTTCCGTCTTAGAATTAGAATGCGGAGGGGATGAGGGTGTTTCGACACTGTGGACGTGATGTGAGAGTAGTAGATTCATCTTCATTCACCTAATCCGCAAAGATCAATGTTTTTGGGGTTTTTTTAACCCGATAAAGAGAAAAAAAGTAAATTTTATTATACATAAATAGACCATAGTAGTTTACTAAATATTCCGATATAGTTAAAATATTGAAGACTGCTCTGAAACTAGCCACAACATTCTTCGTTTTAGATATTTATAATATGACCATTTTTTTTTTTTTTTTTTTTTTTCATCGCAAGTGACTTATTCCATTTTACGATTTTCACATCGTTAAATATCCAAATTAAAATATAACGATGTCTGCAACTAAAAATTTCTTGATAAATGATCTAGTTGTATTGATGCTACGTATAGAAAAAGTTCAGTGACTGGCCCAACAATTATAAGCAATGAAAAGGGAAAAATACAAAAGTTCGAGTCTGTTAATGTTCGAATCTTTAAGCTTTCATTTGATCGGTCTCTAGTCCTTCAGTCAAAACATTTGACGTAATTTGTTTCTGGACAGTTCATTTCGGCGTTTCTTTCATTCTTTTTAGCAAATTGTCTCCGCTACCCACTTCGATGTTCCCAGTTGTTCATTAATTGGCATTAACCCCACTATCCGGTATCGATACTATGACAGAGGAACATCGTCTTCACAGCATGGTGGAACCTTCCAGAGTTTCGCAAAAATTGACGTTCTCAATTATTTGCTTAACCTCTTTTTATATTATTGCTCCTTTGGGAAAATAAATTTACTCCATTTTCTTGTACGCTGTCCCATTGCCAGGTATCTTGACAAAGGGGTTCATCTCATCACTTCCGCATCCCCCACCTCTCATACCGACATTACATGTCCAGGTAGCAGCAATGAATAAAGTCTTCGTCATAATTAATCAGGTGTTACGAGGCTTGTCTGGAAAATATTCAGTCAGTCGTTTTGAATATCTATAAAACTAGTTGCGTTGACGTAATATGGCAACTAATAAAAGACCTTACAAGACAGTCTCTTGTTTTTTACTCGGTCAAGAGTTAAATGCCTTTGGGTGAGCTTCTTGATGGCAGAGCACATGCTCATTCTTCATATCTCTTGTAGTGCGTTTGTAAATAAATAAAAACTGGAAGATTTGGCTTCCGGCATCTTCTGGCTACTTTAAAGAGATTTATGATCACGGACGAAATTAAGGAGAACGTGGTGACGATACCAAAAATGGATTTTGCAGACTGTTTTGAAAAGTGGAAATACCGCGAGGTTAAGTTTGTGATATCCCCAAAGAATTACTTTGTAATAAGGCGGCACTACCCTAAGGCTATTTTTTTCCAACAATAATAAATAGCTGAATACTTTCCGTACATACCGTGTATTTATACGTCGTTTAGTTCTTTTAATGACTTGGCATTATGTATGCGGAGAAGGTTGTAATAAGCCGTTTTCGCCATGACGGAACATCACTTAATTTTCATGAACGTATTTGTATCCGTTTAGTTGTTTGAACCTTAAAACCATGACATAGTCCAGTCATTATAATAATATTTACACTCTTTACATTATTTGGACTATTATGCTCATATTCACGACGTTTCGACCGTTGTACACTACGACCGTTTTCAGGTAATATACGTTGGACTTTCGAACCGAACCCTTTATTTCGTTCACCGGGATAGAAATTCCAACGTATATCACCTGAGGAAAGCCGGAGTATACAACGGCCGAAACATCGTGAATATGACTATGTAAATAGTTTCAATACCTTCTCAGAAAAATAAAGCAATTTCCATTTTTGAGAACCAATTGGAAAGACTAATGTATCATCTTAACCGTTCCTTAAATATATAACAGGCGATGTGTTAAATACAACAATGTTCAACGCAGAAATCCGTGGGTTAACAAGACATCTGCACAACTGACCCCAAAAGATTAGTTCCAAAAAGAAAAGATACTGCTATGCTTGGAGTGGGATCGTCAGTCTTTAAAACGTAATGAAATGCACATTATACGTTCAGAAGTTACAACTTGTACATTAAATTTTGATCGAGAAGTTCTACCCACAAGGCCGCACCGATCAAGAATACCGTGGGAAAAAATTTGGAACTTTGTCGGTTTGTTCTGTTTCACTTGCTATATTCATTTCATCTTGCACAAATCGATTAACTTTTTCAATTGTTGCAAAAAACGCTTTCATGGGGAAAACTTTCTCTCTTGAAACCATATTCCAGAGTTTGTCGACAACTTTTCCCATCAAAACCTACGGAATTCTCAAGATATCGAAGAGTTGACTAATAAATGGTAACAATTCATTTCACGTAATAGGGGATATATTATTGAATAAAGTGGAATATATCTTCATTTTTTTTTTTTTTAAGAATATAATTAATAAACAAAAACTGAAATTATAATTTTATCTAATAATACACACATATATATATATTTTATATATATTTTATATATATATATATATATATATATATATATATATATATATATATATATATATATAATATTATAAATGAAACACTAAATTTGCTTTCAAGAGACTTTTTCTTAAATATGAGTGTTACAGATTGAGACATTGTTTATGGGGAAGATAGCTGTTAACCCTAGGCTTAAACAGCTTAAGAGTGTAGTGATCGGGGAAGCATTCCCTTGGGAATGGACTGCACAAAGTAGTGGTTTTTAGGAAGAAGCTGCTCGAATGGACCTCACTAATGGAATACGAACAGAATAAAGGTGGTTTGCTACGTGGTATGGTGGTTCTTAGCCGTGAAAGTTAGAATTCGCGGATCTAAGCAATGTAATTCAGCTGGACACTATTCACGGAAATAGCAATAGAGCAGCGAGAGGCTTGCGATGTTTCGTCTGTAAGAAATTGGTTGTAAGGTGGAAAATAATTGGTCACCCAGAAGGACGTAGACGCTTTTGAACTCTGAGATTGGAAACTGAAGACTGAGCAGTTCCTGCCCATATATGCAACAGTACTCCATTTTAGGTCTGATCTGGTACTTTTGAAGCCAGAGGATAGAACTCTGGTACCTACTAGGGTGGTACAGAAAATCGACCATTTTTTTTTAATTTTTTTTTTTTTTATTCTTTTATTTTTTTAGCAATGGGTCGTATGTACTAGTTCCATTTGAGGTCAGGATTGAATTGGTGTTCATGGTACGGCACCTCCTTTAGTAAATATCTTAGAATTCCCTTGAAACCTTAAACTTCTGTGATTGAACTTATGGCCGAATTATTTTTTCCCGGTCTTGCATTTTATTTTTGTCGGTTGTCTACAAGTTGTAGTAGAAATTGTTGTGGCAGTGCTCCTAAAATCAGTAACAAACAAAATTTACACATATAAATTACGGATGTAAGGGATTTTTATATTTTTGTTTTATTATATAAGTGAGCAAGAAGGAAGAGAAAATTGCAAGCAAAAGAAAGAAGGCATTAAAATTAGGAATTGTGTGTGAATAAAAGTTCAATCACTAAAGGGGAAATGCCCGGGAGAAGGTTCTGGTGGGTGTCGTCACTACAGCATGCTGGGTGGAAAAGACAGTGTCCTGTTTTCATAGTAGTTTGATATTCACCTAATGACTTCTTGGCGATACTGGCAAAGCTATATGGAGATAAACCTCAATGTAATAGTCTTAAATTAAACGAATTTCTTAAATGAAGTATTATTAATATTTACTAGCTTTTCTTTCAGTTTTTGTTGCAACCCACCTCTGATTTTGTATAGATAATTTGAACAAGATCTGCTACTTGAAATTTCGAGGTCTACTCAGCTGTATTAGAAGCTCTTAAAGTTAAGGCTTATGGCCACATCACTTTGAAACACCGGTCCCCGTATGATCACTATAGTTAAGTTACGTTGACCCTGGTCAGTAGCTAACATGGGTGATCGTTTAAGAATACCAGGTGTTGTAAGTTTGGATGTCCGGGGGTGGGGGTGTAATGGATAATTGTTAATCGGAGAGATTTCCAATTCCTGTTGGGTTTGTTATATTCACTTACGCGCAAAATACCCTTGGGAAAGGTATGAATCTACACCCCTCGCTATGGGTTAATTAGCAAGATTTGTATCACTAAACCATTGTTGTCGCAAAAAAAAAAAAAATTAAAAATTTGCTTAGAAAATAATTAGATTTCTACATAAATAATCCATAGAGGTCGATATGCCGCTAAACCGACTAAGCTGTTAGAGTTAAGGTCCAATCTTGTCGATTTTATTTCTTAGCTATGCTACTGACTTATGCAACTTGCGATAAAATATAACTAAAATAAGATGAACTAAAAGCAAAAATTAATAAAAATACTTCGTCTAAGACAGGCAACATCTGACTGTGTGCTACAAGTAATAGTTCTGAACAAGCAACAGAAATAAGTCAAATTAATAATATTATATCAGATCATTTGGTAAACCGAGTCGATATTTCTTGCTCTGGATATCTGCTGAATATAGCTAATTTCAGCATAAGGACATAATGAAGCACATTAATAGTTTCCGAGACTAATTCACTAAACTACGCTCTGTCGAAAGTACTCCAGTTGAATTGAACTATATTAACGACTGGTCACTCTAAATATGCTGCTCGTTGTTCAGCTGGATATAGATTTTCCTAGTCTAAAGTTATTTACAATGTTTTACTATCATAGACTTAGACTATTTTTCTATGGATAAAAATTCTTATCTTGATGTTTGCCTTTCTCTTATTTAATAACACGCGCACAAAAAAGCCGCATTAAAACAGGCACTGCTCTAACCATGATGCCAAAACTGCAAGTACAGGCATGCAGCTAACCATTTTTTTCAATTCACCAAACTGTCCTATTAATTAATCACATGACTTTTTTTTTAAAGTAAGCAAACACTCCAGGAAGACAGTCGCAAAATTATCTTGACAAATGAAAGACTTGTTTCTTTTATTTTTTTTATTAAAATTATCATATGTTGTTTCTAATGACTACTTCTAATCAATTTATTTAAATTTCTTTAGTTTACCCCCATCAGAATCTTTAATTTTTAAGACATTTGGGATTAAGAAAAGTGATGTGAAAATGTTTCTTCAGGATGACTTCGGCATGTTTCGAACCTTCGCTATCATTTCTCTTGTGAATCTTTATTAGTTACACCACATCTACATTTGTCGAGAGTAGATATTATGAAATACACGTTTTGAGTTTATCAAAATAATCTGAAATTCATGTATGGTTTTCTGTATAGATAAGTGAACGAAAATGAAACTTTGCACCCTTTTCGTATATAACGCTTTTGACAACGTCTTCTAGCGGCCGTTAGCAGAAGTCCTTTGGTTGACAAGTGGGGTAATGCCATACTACAAAAAATAAAATAAAAACATTAATAAAACATCCATAATTATGATTGTTTCCATACAAGAAAATTCGGCATTTATAGACCGATCATTTAGTGTTGAAATTTATAAAATTTTTGTCTTAAGCCTATTTTTCCGGAAATTTGTTTTAATTCGGCTGCTATTGTTCCTTCCAGTATTGTAGTTTCCTTCCTAACCTTTTGTTTAAGCTGGTGTGGAAAGGCAACGTTGATTCTATCATTATTTTCCCTTCAGGTTATATGTTCTATCCATTTTAGTTTTGCTGCTGTTGGAAGTCTTAGTGATGTTTTTGTTATTTGGTAAAGTTTGTGATTCTGTAGCGTCAGGTTAAGTTCTAATGAAGGATTATCTTAAAGACCTAGTCTTCATCCGTTTGAAGACATTTTAATTATTGATTTGAGAAAACCTTTGTTTATAGTTGATAGCTTTGATATTTCTGAAAGAGTTAGATGCCATGTATAACATCCACATGAGTTTAGACGTGACTAGGTTATTTAAGAAAATGACTCGCGTTCATAAGTGAATATTTTGGTTTTGTAGCAACTTGTGGTGTTGGAAAACTAACCCTAGCGCAACTTTTCCTGTTTTCAATTTCCTTATCTTCTATATCAAGTTTATCACCGATTCACATATCAATGTATTTGAAGTGTTCAGAGTTTATCAATTCCATATTTCCTTATGTGCCCTAGAAATTTCAATTTATCTATTTCTGATAAATATAAGTGTCCTTTTTGTTTGTAACCTAAGGAAGATTACTGAATAAAATAATCGAACGAATGCGAATGTTGGTAATGAACGTTAATACTTAAGACAAGAACACAAGATTCGCCAGCGGCGCGTAGAAGTAGTCACCTGCTAGAAGTGAGTCAAGTGAATTCCACAATGAATCTGCAACTGCGGGATATCTACCAATCTCCCCACGCAGTCAGATGTGGCACAAGGCCGAATTTAATGTGGTGTATCCGAGCCCGTAGGCTCGGCCAAAGATTCCCCGTAGACCCCGTATAAAAAAGGGTCGGGTAGCTGTTCCCTTCGACAGAGCCTCGCCTGAGGATCCTCTCTACCCGGAGGCAGATAGTTTGACCAGCATAGCTGGAGACGAATGTCCAACTGCAGACCAACATACAGTATTTACTACTGTATTTATGTGAATGGGGACATGCCCATTATCGTCCGTAGATATGCTACAACAGTTTGCATTTTCTCTGAAACTTCGTCCTTGTTCACATGTTCGGTCCATGGTATTCTTAGCATCCTTTTGCAAAACCATCTTTATTTTGCTTTAAGTCTCTTCATCTGTGATGAGATTGTCCATTTTGCGAAAAAAATACTCTTTATCAGTGTTCATAAACAAAATACAAAGAAAAAAATGACTGTCAAAATTTAATAGAATACAGGTTTTATGTTGTCCTTTCATCTTTATCATAGTTTTACATGATTGGACCCTATACACTAAGGATTTTTTTTTTTTTTTTTTTTTTTTTTGCCATGTCAGGAAAAATTGTTATGAAAGTGACTTGCCTAAGTGAATTATTTGCCCTCAATCATTGTGACATGCCAGTAATGAGATGTTTCATCAATATATTTGGCGGTAAGACGGCACAGGGAAAAGTGGATTCTTGCGTTTCACACCGGCGTTAATAAAAAGTAATTCAAATATAGAACACCGTTTTCCAAAAGTTTGGAGAATTTGACCATAAAGAGTTAATCCAGTATAGTTTTCACAGTATTTATCGAAGTAGTCTTCTACGTTACAAAGTCCGCAATGTATTTTGTTTGTGTTCTTCAAATCTTCTGAACTTTTGGGTGGCAATTCATTATATAATTTCACAATATTTAGCCATGACCGGTTAAAAGTTTCACGATAATATTGCTTCTCAAGGTCAGACAAGAATATTGTATTATTGACAGTATATACATTTACAAAATGTATTGTATATATGTATGAGATACTCGTATTTGAAATAGATGTCACATTTTTTTTAAATATTTTAAACAGTAATTTACGTCTATCGGTCTGCGCATTCGAGAAGAGTCTTGCGGAATTATGATGCACTTTGGAGCCGAGTGTTAAAGCACACTGGATCAAAAAATGGTTTCTCCTAACAAGGACTGCGCATTTTCTTAAAATTTATCTAATGCGCAGACCGATCGACATAATACACACTGTTTAAAAGGTAAATAAAAATGGGGCGTTTATTTCTAATACTAGTATCCGCGAGTATTAACGTTTGAAGTAATATGTATGAGAGACTTGTATATAGATTAGACCCTAGCAAAAATGTGTACATATTTTAACTTTTTTGTTTTTAGTCATTTCAACCCCCCCCCCCCAAAGAATAAGAATTAAGAACAGAAGATGATAATTGACATTCCATTTAAATCTTTGAAGATCAAAATTGACTGGGAAGCAAAGAATCGGAAGAGAGTTCTGCAAGTAAGAAGTATGATAGAAGAAACTGTTAGCATAGAACTTACGGTGCCATCTAGCAGTTTGAATTGTAAAATGAGAACCTGCCACCAATCTAGTACTGTGCTTAAATTCATAAAGTCTAGGTACCATAGAGAAAAGTTCATCAGAACAATTAACATGAAAATGGCACACGGAAGCTGTTACGGCAATTGGAAATTGATTGAAACCAAGATACCAAGTTAGAACCAATAACATTGCAGATTCTTTGTATTTTATCAAGAATCTCTGAATATATAGTAGGAGCACCAGACTAGATGTGGCAACAGTATTAAAAGCAGAGACGAATGGTAGACTTAAATATGTAAGATTCTGGAGTGAAAGATTGTCTTACACGACAGTGAACCAACTTTCTTTGCAACTGACCTCACAATTGATTCAATATAATCTTTCTACTTCATGTCAGCGGAAAACGTTAGCCTTAGAAGGTGCAATGAGTCACTCTCCTGGAGGTTAGCATCAGCCATACTGATGGAAAACAAGGTACTTTTAGACGATTAAAAGAGCAATTCTTCGATTCTAAATATTAGGAATGACTTTCATAAAAAAACTAACTTATTACAAAGCTTTAATATATGAAACTTAGTTTGTTTGCTTGAAACCTTAAATAATTAAATTTGAGAGAGATGGAGAGAGATATGTAAAGAAATGTATAGATAGGTAGATATAATATAACGTAAAACTGTGACATGAAATAAATATGGTTTTACGGTATTTGTCAAGACACCCACTCGATCGCAATTTCGCAGATGGCTGTGTGTGAATCATACACATATGGGATTGGAGCCAAAACTTTCACAGAGCCCCCGGCATTTCCTGATTGGGAAGCTTCAGGGATTGATCGTGACCCGCCTGTTTAAGTGCAATGGGAGACATGCTGCCTGGAAGGATTGATCCTGGAGCTGCTACTGCTAATGATGATGATTATAAAAACTTATAAAAATGCCTTTTTTATTTATCCGCCTCACGAGGGCAAATATGATACAAGGTCGGTTTGTGGTTGGGGGGGGGGGTAGAGATGATAATTGCCCACTCACCATCGGCAGTTTCTTATGGGACACGTCAAGGATTAACCCTGATTCCTCCTTTTAATCGAGTGGGAGAGATGCTTCCTGGGAGAACGCCATCCCCATTCTGAGTATATCGACAAACACTCATACAAAATGCAGTTGCTAGTCCCCTCTCCCCTCCCATACTGCCTGGAGAAACGGTCCTCTGCAACTGAACTTAATGACCGTATAAGAAAACCAGTGTGGATTTATCCAAAGGTGTCAAACCGAACAGAATATGACACAAGGCCGAGTTTAAAACAACACTCGCACGTTTACAAGGGACAAAAATCGCCGTTCGTTCGGGGTTTACATCTTTTGAAGTTTTAGGTGGCAAATTGATCCTGGGTAAAATATTGCTTCATGGGTGTATCTTTTGGAGCTGAGCAAAATAATAGTGTGTGTATGCAGGACCGTTGCGTACTATTCCCCGCGCCGTCCCCGACCGGGACACGTATGACTGATTGGGGGCTCCAAGTAGTGTTTCGTAACTCTCGCTATCTTGTCGACATTTACTCTATTCTACCTACATTTATATACATTACAAATTAAAGTAAACACAACTGATTATTAAAGGATGAAAATTTTTCGTAGATTTTCACGTAATTCTGTTTTTTTTCTTTTTGTCCAAATCCGTGAATTTGTTTTGCTCATGTTAAGTCTCAAAAAACTATAAAATTCAGTATTTTTTTTTTCATAATATTGAATATGTTAAAATTGAACTTTAACACGAAAAAGCAGACGTTAAAATTTGCCGCAAAATTATATTGATTTAAGATGGAATGATATGTCACTAATTTGCATTTAGACATATTTATTTTCAATTTTTCTAGTTGAATTGTTCACCTATATTAATTATGTGTACAATTAGGTTACAATGTATGTTTCATATGAATAATACCTTATGAAAATTGAGATGTAGTGCACTGAGCCTGTGTGTTTGAAATATAGCGTAAAATTGTAACATGAAATAAATGTTGTTTTATGGTATGTGTCGACACAATACACTCAGACTGTTGTTTCTTTCTTGTTTATAACTAGCAGCATGTTTTATACCTTGGCCAACTTAGCTGTTCTTGCTTAATGAATAGGAGTAATTTAATTAATGAATATAATTTAGTATATAATATTTAATTAACGAATATAATTATATTAATGAATATAACTAATTTGCATTTTTCTAAGTCAAATTATTTTGAATTAAATTAAAAATATTTAATTTTTTTTTTTTTTTTTTTTTTTGGTCTTTCGTGATCTTCATAAATAAGCGATTTATTTTGTTGATGGCCTTTTAGAATGAAATTGCATACCGTATATACTTGTGTGTAAGCCTATTGCGAACCTTGAGTTATTTCTTTTGTGAAAAAAAACTTTTTTCATATAGTTAATGTATAAAGCAATTCTAGCTTCTTTAGCGACATTAATAGGCCTACCGTAGTAAAATATTGCAGTAATAGGCATCATTCTGGAATATGTTGTAGTAAATAAATGGTTTTATTTATTTTTTTCTTTTTGTACAAAACTATCCCAAAATGGTTGGTAAAAACACTTACCGTAAAATAATCTGATACGAAGATTTAGATACCGACATTTGCTCAATTGAAGAACTTTTATAAGGATCAAGAAGTTGAATACATCCAGGAAAAAAAAAGTTAATCCGATAGTCAAGTTGAAAGGCCAAATAGATGGCAAGACCACTTAAAACATCTCTTTGGAAAATGTACCTGAGATTTTAGATACTGTGGTCGAACAAATCGTTGAACATCCTCTTGACATTAAACGAGGAAGCTTTACAAATGCAGAACTTGAAGAGGCGTTAAAGAACATCAAAAATAGGAAAACGGTGAAACTTCTAACACTCCTCCGGAGCTTTAGAAGACCCAGAATTTCTACGAAGCGACATGTAATGGTGATGTCAAAGAAAGATGGACAGAAGGCTGAATACTTCCTTTCCCAAAGAAAGGTGATATACAGGTTGGTCCAAAAGTCTTGTCACCCCTTACCAAAAAGTAATGAGAACAATAGAAGAACAAGTAATACGAAGCACATTCAGTTTATTCACTTTCATTGACGCTGTCACGCATCGGGAAGGTCTGTACTAACACCATCATTGCTGTGTCAGCCATCTGAAATAGAAAATTATATTATGTAGGGGGTGACAAGACTTTCGGACCATCCTGTAGGATCAGCAAAAAATTATAGAAAAATAACACTTGCCTCCATTACAAGAAAAAATAACTCCATGATTTTCAACAAAATACAAATTTGTGTCGAGGTTCTCAGAAAATCAAAATGACTTTCGAAAAAAAAACAAACAAAAAAAACCAAAAAAAACAGATCAACCGTTGGACAAATCCTAATTGTTCGTCGGATTGAGTGCGTCAGGGCAAAAAAATCTACAGGTCGCCTTACGTTTTGTAGAGTTCTCTACATCCCTCGATTCTGTACATAGGGGAAAATAAAGAAAATTCTTCTGGCATATGGCATGCTCCCCACTTCTCGAGACAGTAACGGCCATAATGATGCTATACAAAAATACCAAATCTTTGATTAGAGCCCTAGACGGAAATTAATCTTCATCGACTTCAAAGCAGTGATCCTTCAGGGTGATACCGTTGCACCTTTTCTTTTCGTTATCACCCTTGACTACGTATTGAGAACTTCACTAGACAAACATCATCATCCAGGTTTTACTTTATCACAAAGACTCTAGTCGATTTCCTACAAAGAAATTGAACGATACTGACCATGCAGATGACCAAGCTATCACTTCGGATACCATTAACAATACTACAGTTCCCTTACATCTAGAAAATGCTTCTAGCGATTTTGAACTGTCAATGCTTGTAAAACTGAATCCTTAAAGGCACAATACAAACTGCCTCGAGTGATTCAATAAAATCCGAACTTTTCTAGTAAGCGAATTAAATTCTACTGACAAGGATGTGAAAATTCACGAAGCTAAAGCTCTAGTCGCCTTGAATAAAATGGATGTAATCTGGAAATCTGATCTACCACACAATCTGAAAAGATTATTTCACGCCACTGTTTGAACATTAACTAAAACCTTTGAGTGTAAGGTAGATGGTACCTGACAGGTATACTTAATATCTCTTGGGAATAACACCCAAATAAATCACAGCTCTATGGATCTATCCTTTAGATTTCTACAATCTTAAGTGAACGTAATAATGCGCTGTTTGGCAAAACAATAACTTGCGGGTGATGTATTGCTTCGGACACCTAGCCATGACGCAAGACTGGCTGATCGCCCAGCATTCACCTACATTGACCAACTATGTTATGATACATGATTCCACTCTGAGCTTCCGACCTTGATGCGGGACCATGATGGTTGACGTGATACTCATTAATGTCCGAACTAACTTTACTGACTAATAAATAATGCAGCGTGTCTCAAATAATTCACTGTCATACTTCGGGTTTTGATAATTCTCTCTCTTTCTCTCTGTGACTTTTTTTCTCTCTTTCTCTCTGTGACTTTTTTTCTCTCTCTTTCTCTCTGTGACTTTTTTCTCTCTTTTTCTTTTCTTTGACTTTTTCTCTCTCTTTTTCTCTCTGTGACTTTTTTTCTCTCTCTTTCTCTCTGTGACTTTTTTTCTCTCTCTTTCTCTCTGTGACTTTTTTTCTCTCTCTTTCTCTCTGTGACTTTTTTTCTCTCTCTTTCTCTCTGTGACTTTTTTTCTCTCTCTTTCTCTCTGTGACTTTTTTTCTCTCTCTCTCTTCTTTTTTCTCTCTTTCTCTCTGTGACTTTTTTCTCTCTTTCTCTCTGTGACTTTTTTTTCTCTTTTCTCTCTCTCTTTTTTTTTCTTCTCTCTGTTTCTTTTCTTTTCTCTCTGTCTTTTTTTTTCTCTCTGTTTTTTTTTTTTTTCTCTGTTTCTGACTCTTTCTCTATGAATTTTTTTCTTTCTCTCTGTGACTTTTTTCTCTTCTCTCTGTCTTTTCTCTTCTTTTTTTTCTCTCTTTCTCTCTCTTTTCTTTTTGAGTTTTTCTCTTTTTCTCTTTTCTCTCTTTCTCTCTTTTTTTTTTTTCTCTCTCTCTTTTTCTCTCTTAATCCTGCTGAAAACCTGTTTTTTTTTTTTTTTTCAACTGCTTTAGTTCAATGAGGAAGGTACTGCTGCAAGTGTATTATACACGGGAGTAGACCTTTCCATAGTTTAGAGAACAGATACTACGCCTTTATCTCAAGGCAAATGAAAGAATCTTTATCTTTTTTAAGGATAATCGTAGCCATTGTGACGCTTTTACATATGGGTAAACTCCCTTTTAATTATATAGGTAATATTATCTATCAAATAGAACAGAAAACGAACTTTACGAAAATTAACTATAGCTCGGGTATTTGGCATTTTTAAAATTTTTTTTTATTAAAATATACATCGACTATACTTCTGCATTATAATGCATAAAAACGTAGCGGGATACCCAGGCAAAATTCGGAGGTGGGAGTGGGCATGGCCCGCTATCGCTCCCTCCCGTAGAATCGTCTTTTCTAGTCTCGATAATCGTGGTAAGTAACACTGCAAATACAAAACGTTGATATAAAAAAAAAAAAAGAAAGAAAATCTTTCTCTAAATAGAACGTCTTGTGTCACAATCTGACCTCAAATTTTGTTTTCCTCTTAAAAACCAAAGATGGTATTTTGAAGATCGGTTAAACAGATATCACAAAATGATATGAGCGAGCATTAACGCCTTTTAAAGCCTCTATATAAACGCCTCATCGCAAATTCGAGCAGAAACGCACACATATCATAATTATAAAATTTCATGTTTGCGTATTCAAACACATTTTGCGTCGATTCAGTATCGACTTGAAAGGAACTTTAAAGAAAATAATTTCTTTTGATATTATTTTTAAATGCGTATCCATTACTCATTTTGATAAGGCAACCATACACGCATAATTTTATATTTGGAGAAAAAAAAATAAAAGGAAATAAAATTGACTGATGTACCTATTAAAGTAATTTTCCGTGAATGAGACCACCTTATATGAAAAGTAAAGTCTGCTGGAATAGTTAGATAAACGATTCAACATCTAGATTCGATGATTTTTTTCCTTAAGTTTCCTGTGTCAGATTTTTACGATATTAAAGAAACGAAAAATATTGAAAATGTCATATCCTTTCTTACTTTTCCTCGTTCTCTGTGCCATGTCCATTCAGGGTGTTGGCTATCATGGCTCTCCACAATTTTCTATCTTTCGTAGCTTTTAATAAACTGTCTTTTTGTTTTCTCTCCTAAACCCTGCCCTACCATTTATTTACACCCGCTTGCTTGATAGGTTATGCGTTGTTTTCCTCTGTCCTGTGAGTATAAAATTTTCCAAGACTCTTTCCTCATGTGAACTAGAAATTTCAAGTGTCTTTTTCTGATGTATAAGTGTCCTCCCTTTTTTTGTTTCCATTTTCCCTAAAACTTCGTCGTTCCTTCATCTCCAGTCTGTAGTATACTCGGCATAATCTTGTATTTACATGTAGATTATTATCATCATCTTTGTTATTTTGGCTGTTGTACACCCCCAAGTATGTAGTTGCCCACATGTTCTACCCATGGCATTCTCAAAATTTTTCTGTTGAATCACATTTCTGTTGCTTGAAGTCTCTCTGTGAAGGGATTGTCCAGCATTCACTGGCATATCGGAGAACTGATATCGCGTAACAACCTTCTGCACCTCTTGCCTTCAATATGGCCTATGAGTGTCAGATTCTCCAAGCCGCCCTTCCCCATTGTGTCCCAGAAATTTCAACTCTCTATTTCTGTTTCTCAGTATGTCTTGTTTTTTCCATTTTCCTAAAAAAAAAAAAAAAAAATCTTCTTGCTCCCATGCTCCGTTCATGATATTCTCAGCATCCTCCAACAGAACCACATCTGTTGCCTCAAGTGTCTCCTCTTCATCTATGAGAAAATTGTCCACGTGCAATTCGACGCTAGTTTCTTTGTCTAACGAAAATTTCCTGCTTAATACTTTGCTTAGTATTTGGAAGGCAACTTTCTTTATTCCAATGTGCCTTTGTATCTTGCTGTCACATTTTCCGTAGTCTGTTAAAACACTTCCCAGATATTTAAATTGCTATGCTTACTTGATTTCGACGTTTCGAGATTATGTAGCTACATTATCAAATATAAAATATAAAAAAAAAAAAAAAAAACGATTCTATCAGGTCATCCCATAAGTTCTGTCCGAATTTTAACTTTTTGTTAAAATGAACGAAATTTAAAGAGTATTTTATAATGTCTAATGGAGCTGAACATTATTTTTGTGTTTAGATGCATTTAAACTGATCCAATTTTATTTCAGAGAACAATAAAATTAAATTTTGTTCGATTAAAACCCTGCTAACATGGAAGTACCCAAGAATCATTTGAGGCACATAATGATTTGAGTTCAAGAAAGGAAACTCAGCAGCCGAAGCGGCTAGAAACATTCACTCAGTTTATGGAGAGGAATGTGTGAATGAAAGAACTTGCAGAAGATGGTTTGCAAAATTCAGAGGTGGAGATTTCACCCTTGAAGATGAAGATCGAACCGGACGTCCAGTTGAGATTGATGAAAAGCTTCTTGAAGCAGCCCTTGAAGAAAATCCTGCTTTATCAGTTGAGGAATTGGCAGTGGTTCTCAGTTCAAACCGTACAACTGTTCATCGTCATTTTCAACAACATGGAAAAGTTCCTAAACTTGGAAAATGGGTGCCTCATGAATTGTCTGAAACAACCTCAAATCTAGAGTTGACATCTGCTCTTCTCTCCATTCTCGCCAACTTGTTTCACATTTTTTGGATAGACTTGTGACTGGCGACGAAAAATGGATCTTTTATCGAAATGTTAAGCGTCGTAGACAGTGGCTTGGTAAAAGGGAAGGGCCACAGCCGAGAAGGGAACTTCATGGGCAAAAGGTTCTTCTTTCAATCTGGTGGGATCGCCAAGGAATAATCCACTTTGAATTCTTACCACCTAATGCAACTATTAATGCTCAAATATACTGTCAGCAATTAGAGCGTTTGAACCAAGCTTTGAGCAAAAAACGACCTGCTCTAGTGAATCGAAAAGAGGTGATGTTTCATCAGGACAATGCGCGACCCCACACAGCAAGAATCACGTCACAAAAGATCGAAGAACTTGGTTGGGAGAAAATTCCTCATCCACCTTATTCTCCCGATCTTGCTCCTTCAGACTACCATTTGTTTCGTAGCTTACAGAATCATTTGGAATAAACAGCTTTTGTAAGACAGGAAGAGGTTAAAACTGACATTTGTGAGTTCTTCGAATCAAAGCCAAAAGAATTTTACAGTAATGGAATTAGTAAGCTTGTTAATAGATGGAAGTCATAGATAATCAGGGAAAATACATTGTTGATTGAATCTGTAATTAAATGTAACATTTCGTCACTTGTTTTCTTTATTCAAAATTCGGACAGAACTTATGGGATGGCCTGATACAAAGCAAGTAATTTAAATGACTTCTTCGAAAATTAAAACATTAACGACATTCTGTCCTTTTTTTTTTTTATTTTTTTTTATTTTTTTTTATTTTTGAAAGTTACAAAAATATACCAAAAAATATAAACCCCAAAACTGGCCAATATCAAATTAGTTCTTAACCCTTACACACAAATTAACCAAAACGGCTATATATATATATATATATATATATATATATTCATTTGAGTTTGTGACCCTGGGTTTCACGATTTTGCCGGAGATCACACAAACATGTGTGAACACAACAGTATGGGACTTGGCATATATATATATATATATATATATATATATAGTGTGTGTATACATACGCACGTATTTGATTGCTATATTCAACGTTGGATTGTGTAGCGAATATTTTTCCCGACTGCAGCGATGTTAACGCGCAGACCATTTTTCTATTTTTGTTCGCTGAATGATCTTTTCTCGCACGCACGTATGATGGGGTCTGTTTCTCTTTGTATCACCAGAACTAGTAAAATAACATACAATTTTTAGGACATTTTTTTTTTTTGTATGACAGACATTAATTTGGAAAATCTTGCGAAAGTAAAAATAATTGTCGGATGTTAATGAAACTTACAAACTATTCACAGATGGAAATTATTATGAACGTTTTTTTTTTTTTTTTTTTTTATTGGTCATGGCAGAAATATTTTTCTTTTTATATTTATTACCTTCCCCACCCCATAACTAATTTTATGAAAACTCTATAAATTCAGTCGCGTTCAGATTAATGATTACAATAGTTCAAAGCCCAAGGCTTTGAGGAAAGCAAATTTTTTTTTTGCCATCCCCCTCCCACCTGAAAATCAGTCCTGAATTGTAACATACAAAACTCGATAAAACAAAAATATTTAATTTCAAAACACTTTTATTTTGCTGTTATGAATATGAACAATATTTTCTGAAAGAAAAAAATTTTTTGATGAAAAAATGAATTTTTAATACAATTATTTGTTATTTCTTTAATTATTTTAGATTTACATAAAAGTTGTTAAAATATTATAAAATTAGTTGAAAGCAGACATTAACTTTCGTAAATGTCCTTATGAGACAAAATCATTTTTAGCGCTTTTTTAAATTTTTCTTTTTTCCATTCAGAAGACCCGCAGTAGTTAAATGTAATTTTGTGTTCATAAAAAATCGTTAAAAAATTTGTAATTAAAAGTATGGAACGTCACAAGAAATAAAGCGTCATATTTTTTCAAAGTTATTTGTTATCGTCTGAACGCCCATTCATTATTGCAAATTCTTCGTTTAAAAAAACATGTTGAGCATTTTGAATTTTAAAGTTATTTAAAAAACCATTGTTTTTTCTAGAACATTTTGGTTTTACTAGGTGCGTAGCTTAGTACAAAAATTTTTTTTTTTTTTTTTTTTTTTTTTTTTTTTTTAAAAAAATTAATGTTTTTAAGGTTAGTTATACAAAATAATTAATCACGATTTTGAAACAATTCAATGATTTACGTACTTTTTTTTTAATAAAAATGCTTTTTTTAAAACAATAATATAAGTCTTTAAATTTCATCGATTGGTTTGCGATATTGAACGAAATTTTAGTTTGTAAAATAAATTAAAAAAAAAGAAATGTTGGCGATAACTTCTATAACAATACTGTGATTTTTCAACACTCGTCATTTTATTAAAAAATGTAATTGAAAGTTTGTTTAAAAAAAAAACTTTTGTCTCACCGCTGATCTTTGTTGGATTATGTGCTTTAACAAAGCATGTTGAAAAATAAATATTTGTTGTATAAAGACATTTTGTTTTTTTTTTTTGCGTCATTAAATTTCTCATTCTCTATTTTAATTCTCACTCGTGTTTATTCAATGAATTAACACACACACACACACACAGAATTTTTATCATCTCTTTCATGTATTCCAACTGTCGTCTGGCATCAGTCAATTGGACTTATACTCTGCCTTTGATGGCCACAAAAATTCCCAATTGAAAAAAACTCCCAAAATTTTTTTTCAAAAAAGCTTGAGGATTTTGCGCTTTTGATCTTTTTCAGTGTGTAGGTAATTAAATAACGTATTGCACACTTCGCTCTCCCCATTCCGTCCCATCTTTTTAGGCCAAACAACATTTATTAACAAAAATAAGAATGCGGGATGTGGGCGGGGGTATTTAAACTACACCGAAATTCGTTGTTCTTGTATGATGTTGGTAAAACCCCATCACATACGGTGTTTTTTAAATTGTTTTTATCTTTCTTTCTTTCTTTTTTTTTTTTTTTTAAATATAGATTTTTTTTTCCAGACCATCTGTTAATTTAATTGCAAAATTTGAAAGCCGTCTGTCGGGTAAAAAAAAAAAAAAAAACTGGAAACATATTTCTTAAAATTACAATGGTGGATCTTTTGAATAGTGAAACATTTTGTGTGGAAGGGCAGTTATAATAGGATATTCTTTGAAAAATAGTCAACACCTGACTTTTTGGAGTTGCGTGCGCTTGATTTGATGAACGACATTTTTCAGAGAATTTTACTGCTTGTCTTTTTTAAAAGTCAAAACGGATGCTTGTGCAACGTCTCCTTGTCTTGTCTTAAATGCTTAGGCTTCTAATTTAAACCAGATTTGGATTGTTATCAAAATTGTTAACATTATTTATTCCTTTGTTTTGCTTTATTGATTTACTTCTATAAATTGAAATTTTGTGGTGGGATTCAGTTACTTCCGCACCTCATCTTCAAGATTTAACTCCTAAGCATTAGGTACCACCTGCGGTTTAAAATTACTTAGTTTTTATTTATTTATTTTTTAAATAATAAAAACAAACTTTCTTGAAGCTTTTTAGTTTTACTTTCAAGATGAAATTAATATTTCCAATAAGCAAAATTCTTTGTATTTCAAAACTAATTTTAAATTGACTAGAAGCAGTTTTTTGTAGTCTCTCATCGTAATGTTATTCTCTTAATGAAAAATTATTTTTTCCAAAAATAAAATGTACGGTGCCGCTCTAGCGTGTGTCCTACCGATCAGTATAGGACCTACGATCACATTTGCAACATCTTACCTTAAATTCTCTAAAGTAAGGGGTGGGGAAGCAAAAACTGAAGAAGGGATGCCATTTATTGTTATATTATAAAATTTAAAATAAAAAATTTGACTAAAAATCATAAAATATTTGAAAAAAACATTTTTTATCGAGGAAAAAGTCGTGATTAATGCCTTTTAATGTCAGATACAAATGTGGATTACAAAGCAGGCAGAAAATAGATAAACAATAAATTGAATTAAGATCTTTAAATTTAAATTCATTCAATTTCTAATTTCATTTTCTATTTCATTGTTAATCTTTTTTTTTTTTCTTCTCTGCATTTTGTTCTCGAGTTCTTTTCTCTTTTTTCTTTTTTTTTTTTCAAAAACATTTTCTTTCTTTTTTTCTTTCTCTTTTTTCTCTCTTTTTAATATTGATTTTTTTTCTCTTTAATGGAATTCTTTTTTGGAAAATCTTTTTTCTTTCATGATTTTTCTCTTTTTTCTTTCTTTCTTTTCTTTCTCTCTCTCTTATTCTTTTTCTCTTTTTCAAATATTTTTCTCTTTTTTTCTCTTTTTCTCTCTTTTTTTTTTTTCTCTAATATTTATTTTCTCTTTCTTTTCTTTTTTTCTCTTGAAATTTCTTTTTCTCTTGTTCTTTCTTTTATCTTTTTAAAAATTCAATCTCTTTCATCTTTCAAAAAAATTGTTTGGTTATCTCTTGAAACAATTTTTTTTTAAGTAAATGTAATTTGAAAAAACATGATAAAATATATTCATCAAATGTAGAGTTGAATTTTAATATTTTTTTCTAGATTCTGTATTACTAATTTTATCATTCTTATTTTTGATATATTAATTGCCGTAATTTGCATAAATTAAATATCTAAATTGGGTCAGCACGTTTGTGTCGGGGTTATTATAGTCGTCTTTTATATTTTATTTTTGACCTGGAGGGAATCTCGTGGGTTCTGAGATTGCCATTTGCCAATTTAAGTCACCCCAGCGTCTTCTTTGCTGCTTCTCGCCAATACCTGATATTTTATGCTCGTAAAGGGCTGGTTGGTTGATTGGCATACGAGTGAGGTGTTCGAACCATTTGATCCTCTGTCGTTCGATGTGTTGACAAAAAAAAATATTTCCTGGATATCTCTTATTGTTTCATTTTTGTTCACTGCTTTCCTCAGGCATTCCATCACAAATGTGATAAATTTCCTCTCAAGGGTTTTTGTTAGGGGTCATGTCTGGCACTGGTATGTCAGCATGGGTAGGGAAATGGCGTTGATAAGATTTGCCTTGGTGCTCATGGAAATGCTAGGATGTTTTAAAAGAGGAGCAAGTTGGTAACTGATTGCGTTGGCTTTCTGACCTGGTCTCGATTTCTGTCTAGTTTTCGGTAAATATGCTGCCCAGATATTTAAATTCACTGGTTTGCTTTAGCTGGGTCCCATTGATGTTAATGCCCAGTTTTTCTGGTCACTTGCTGACGGTCATAACCTCGGTGACACTGATCATGTCGCATTTCTCGCAGCTTGAGTTGAGTTGGTCAATGTGTTTCTGTAGCTGGATTCTGTCGTTGTTCATCATTGCCTGGTTGTCGGCGAACGGTTGTCATTGCTTCTTTCAAGCCCTACTACCACCAAAAGACATTTACTATGGCTTTCAGGGTCAATGAGAAGGACAAAGACTTGACTCTCAAGGACTTTTGGAAATGTTACAACATTCTTGATACTGGAAAGAACATTTCTGATTCTTGGGATGAAGTGAAGCAGACGAACTTGAATGGTGTGTGGAAAAATGTGTTCTCAGTTTGTGGATGATTTCCATGGCTTTGAGGAGTCAGTTGAGGCTATCAAAAAATTTGTTTACCCAAGTAAGCAGCTTCATTTGGAGGTTGATGTCACAGAGCTGCTGGTATTTCATGGAGAGGTGTTATCTGCTGAGGGCCTTATTCAACTGGAAAAGCAGATGATTGAAGAGGAACAGACACCATCCCAAGAGATTTTCAAGCAAGTACTTGGTAGATGGTTATTTTCCTGATAGTGGGATTATCAAAGTTTTAGTCTGAGGACCCCAACCTTGCTAGGTACATTAAGGTTGCCAGAAGGGTCATGGATGACCTGTGGAGTATCATTTTAGCCTATCCTGGAACGTATTATCTCTTTTTTTTTTTTTTTCTTTAACAAGGTAGAAGAGATTGTAACAGAAATGTACCCTCTACCTCATAGGCATATAAAAATTAAAATTTATAATATATTAACGAATCACAGGAGTAAAGGTAAGGATAATATATTTATCCTTGTATGTACGACACTTTTTTTTAATTTTTTTTATTTGCCAAAAGTAAAAGGCCGGGAATTGCTATCTTTTTTACTGTTTCACTTCATTACCTTACTGTACTGTGTAAATTTTCCCATTTGACGTGGGTTTTATGTAGATGAGTTCAGGCTTTTTTCGAAAAAAGGTTACGTCATTAATTCTAAAACGGATCACCGATGGAACTCGATTTTATCTCACTCTTTCACATACCTATATATATATATATATATATATATATATATATCCACGAGATCGAGAAAAAAAAAAGCATAGCATGATGAAAAAAAGACGCCAAACTTGACGAAAACAAAATTTTATCGTCTAAATGTTTATTATTAAGAGGAAAGGTCAAAGTATTTTTGGGGTATTTTTTTCCATTTTTTAATCGTTCCTAGCACGTCCGAAATTTTCGTTAAAAATCTAGTTTTTTTTGAGTCAGCAAAATTGACCATTTTTTTTCCATTTTAAAAAAAAAACTGGAAATCTGACTTTGAAATTTTTTTAAATATCAATTATCATTTTTTCAAAACTTATTTTAAGAAAATCAGAAATTATAATGTTTATTTAAAATATTTTGAACCAAACTTAACTTAGCTTTTGTGCCAAAAAGATGTAATTTGAAAATAAAACAAAGCAGGTCATAAACTTTCGCGTCTCTTGACATGTGATGAATGATATATTTACGAATTCCATGAGGCTAATTTGTTCTACGGAAGGAGAAAAGTGAAATAATTTACATTTACGTGAACAAATTATTTACCTCGTTATTTTTAACGAAAACTTTCAGCGGTCTGATTTTTTTTTTTTTTTTTTTTTTTTGTACTTAGCTTTCACCTTTACGTTTATGATGCTTTATGGGGAAATATATTGTAAAGAAATTAAAATAAAACTGTTAAGAGTGACATTAAATTTCATATTTCTTAAGAAAGGTATCTAATTAATTTATAGGTACCTTTCTTATGAAATTTTATCAGAATTGTACATAAAATACTATAATTTTATGTACATTTATTACATTTTACTGTGTTTTTTATTTGCATTCATTTTATTATTAATTTTGATATTTCATTTATGGAAAAATGTCATAACTGAGATTAATATAAAAATAAGATCATATAAATTTCATAAGATGATACTGATACTTGTAGGTACCCTTCTCAGTTGAAATTGAAAAATCAAATTAACTTCTCCACACGTGTTTCGCATAAAAAGTAAAGGCCTTAACAGCGGAGAACAATGCTTAACTCAAATAACGCAACTTAATTATATTCTGGTTGGTCTTCCGTATTTTATAATTACAGCTCGATTATAAGCACAAAAATTACATTTCTTAATTACTGGGGATCTTCTGATTAGTCAAAAATGATACAATTTACAACGCGCTAAAAAAAAGATCTATCTCATAAGGACACTTATGAAAGCCTGATGCTTTTTAACTAATTTTATAATATTTTAACAATTTAAATGTAAAATCTATTATAATTAATGAAATAACAAATAATTGTATTAAAATTCATTTTTCATCGAAAAATTTTTTTGCTTTCAGAAAATATTGTCCATATTCATAAAAACAACTAAAAGCAAATAAAAGCATTTGAAATTAAATAATATCTTTGTTTTATTGAGTTTTGTATGTTACAATTCAGAGCTGATTTTCAGGTACTGCGGATCCAATTAAAAAAAAAAAAAAACATGATTTGCATTCCTCAAAGCCCTGTGCTTTTAATTATTGTAATCACTAAAACCGATGCGATCGAATTTCTAGCGTTTTCATAAAATTAGTTATGGGGGGGGGTAATAAATATTAAAAAAATATTTCTACCATGACTTTCAAAAAAAAAAATATTTATAATAATTTCGATCATCTGTGAATAGTTCCTGAAAGTTTCATTAACATCCGATAATTATTTCTATTTTTGCACGATTTTTTCAAATTAATGTGTGTCATACCAAAAAAACGTGCTAAAAATTGTCTATGTTATTTACTAGTTCCGCTGATACAAATAGAAACAAGGTTTTTTAATCAAAATTTAGAATGTTCTAAAAAGAAAAAAAATTTTTAAAAATAATTAAAAAAAACTTTGGTCTTTCCTCTTAATAATAACATAAGCATTTAGACAATAAAATTTTGTTTTCGGCAAGGTTGGCGTCTTTTTCATCAAGCTATGCTTTTTTTTAGCGATTTCGTGGAGGTACCTTTATATATATATATATATATATATATATATATATATGGCACCTCGGCGTGGTAGATCAGTTACTACTGAAAAATGAGTTCGATTCTCACTGGATGCCCTATATTTTCGGCCTTGTGCCACATTAAGTTATATTTTTGGAAAATCTCTATATGTATAGATATATCTATATCTCGGCTACTTCTTTCTGCGAACACCTCTTTGCTAGAGCAGCCAGTCGAGCTGTGGTTTATGCTGCGAATGCGCCGAGCGGACATTAGTTTGGGGGAGAGATCATAATCTGGCGTGTTCAACAGTTTGAACAAGGTCAGTACATTCAAACCCTCTGTCACGATGAATTGTTACTTCATGCTAGCAGAACCATCGACGGCTTCTGAACAGTTTTTGTCGACCCAATTTCACTCACATGGTTTTGGTCGAACTTTAGTATGGTTTTTCATGCACTTTCCTAATGTTACACCTTCGCAGTCCAATAACATCAAGAAGCCACCTATCTCCTGACAAATTGACTGTCGTGTGATTCGAAAAAATATATATATATAATCTGTCCGTTTTATTTTAATCTCTTCTGCCATCCTTTAGTTAAATACTTCCTACAACTTATTTTCCTGAGCGAAAAATAGTTCGATGTGACTTCTTAGAATCTTCCAAGAAACTAATTCCTCTTTCCTCAGTTAAAAATAACTCAAAACAGAAATGAGGGAAAAACTTCCCAGCCAAATTATAACCATGTTTGTCTAGTCACAAAAGAAAAAAAAAATTCTATTTAATATTATCCCGGTTGAATATTGTACTATTTTGGTAAATAAATTCGGAAACTTTTCGTCAGTTAGTATTCTCGTTTCTACACATTAAAAAACTCCGTCATTTTATTGCATAATTTCTACCAGCCCTATTTTTTTTTTTTTTTGTAGACTATGGGCATTAATCGATTTTAAATAGAAACCTATACTGGATGATAAAAAAAAAAACCTAATACCGGATTTTAATTTTATAACGTGGACATTTTAAAGGGATAAAGAATTATCAATCTTTAACAATTCTTCAACCATCATGCGCGCATTTGTTCATTTACAATAAGTGAAAAGGAAAGAAGGGTAATAAAGGCTTGCTTTAAAATATTCTTTTGAGCGCCCCCGCCAATGAAGTTACGTAGAAAAAAAATGTTAATGTGAATGTAGAACGTACCGTTGATAAAGTTAAAATCGTTCTTTGTAAAGGGATACAGTGTACTGTAAATTCACATCTTGTTAATTTTCTGACCTGTCAGGAATCGAGAGTAGTAGTTAAACTTCAGTTGAAGAATGAGAATCAGCAAAGGAAGAATTATGGTAGCAATGATGAATCTTCGAAGAAGGCTTGGTTTGCGCGTTTTAACTGCAGGTAGTTTCAGAACAAATTGTCAGTTTTTAGTTTCGATTCTGCGGTCAGGATATATTGGTTGGCTATGTGGTGCTTCAAGTCTTTTAATTTCTCTCAATTGTAAATGTTGATATGCTTATCCCCCATTTATCTGGCTATCCATTCTGACGAAGCGTGAATGAAATGATTTTCACCGGCTGTCAACCTTGTTTATATTTAGGTCGGCGGCATCCCGACATTATCTTTCCAAATTATCGTGGGCTTGAAATTGCGTTTTGAGTGTTAAAAAAAAAATTAATTGGAAGTCTGAATCTTTTTTTTTTTTTTTTTTTCGGAACGCTCGATTTTTTTCACTGTTCTGAATCGGAAACACAAGGCTTATCGAGAAAAGTCTCGTCCGAACACCTTTTGGAAAAAAAAAAAAAGTATCCGGATTTAACAATGGAACTGGAAAATGAAGATTATGGTCATGCCTATAATAGTTGTCACACTCGTAACAGTTTTATAAATACTATAATCAAAACTTTGGAAATTTGAGGAAGATTCGAGGTTATTCAAACAACATTGCCGAGATGAAAGATCTTGAGAAATATGTTGTCGATTTTGGAGAGACTTGGTCACTCAGTTTTCAGTGATAACTGCCAGACATCTAGTGAGAACATGTAAAGTAAAGACATTAAATCATATCTGGAACCCATTCAGAAGGCTATATGCAATAATCGCCATTTCTGTTTGTTTTGTTTTTTCTCCCCCCCCTCTCCCAGCAGGTGGGGGCAAATAGCAAAACGGACTGGGTTCTATAGCCTTGGAAAATGAGCAGAAATGCGACTCGAACCACATGTACTGAAAGAAGCGTTGGCGACTTCAAACGAATCGTCTCCAACAACAAAGGTGGTCAGTGAATTTTAGCCGACGATAAGTCTTTTTCAATCACAGCTTTGACTATGAACCAATTACTAAATCAGATTTTTCTGTGAACTAACAACCCAAAGACTTTACCTAAAAGACTATTTTGACTCCTTTTTGAATTTGTGTAGTACATATGTTTACAAACACAAATGATTTATTTAATAGGCATGAGATCATATTTTTATTTTATTATTTACAATTTGGACGTTCCGATTTTTAATAAGAACAAAACCTGAACGACTGAATTTTCTATAAGTTAAATGAAATATCCAATGTATTTTGGTTTCAATATTATTAGTTATTCATCCATTTTTCCAAATTTTTCAGTGGAATTTATACCCTTTTGCTTTTGATCCTTAAGTAGATTATGGTTTGGTTTTTTGAATGTACATTTTCTTTTAATTTGTTTTACAGTTTTATATTCTTGCCCTTCACTCTCTCAAATGCTGTTTTAAGATCGTGTATCACATCACTTAATCCGTAAAATATGGCAGTTGTTTTAGGTTCTCTTGTTCTCCGTGTAATATGTAAGAAATTATAGAAATAAAAACAAAACGTCTGCTAAGGAAGATTTATACTATACATAATGTACAAAACACTGTTACTTCTCAAAAGCTACTTTATTTAAAAAGAATTATTTTCCCAATTTATTAACTATTACTAATTAAAAAACATTTATGGAGGTCAATAATAAAACTTCTTATAAACATTTGATGAATGAATTCAACTTACTGGCTTTTTATTACAAGAAATGCACTTTTGCTTTTTCAGTCCGTCGTCGGATTGCCAATCCTATAAAAATCCACATTTGTATGATAGTTTATAATGATAAAATGATTTTGCCGGCGATATATAAAAAAATGGGTTCGTTTTTATTAATTTCTTTTTATTAATGACTACCAATAAGGAGACTTCAAAGGACATTTGGCAGCTATCATGACCTCACCAAATATGTTCGCGTGCGACGAACTTACGAGTGAACGATTTAACTTCAAAGTAACAATCAATAAAAACTACCTACTTTGTCTCGTTACATTGCTTATTACCTCAATGTTATAGTGAGTCATATTTCACCTACTTTTTGTTTACTAATATATACGACAAAGGTTCCATTACATTTTCATTCGTAAAACTAATGATAAAAGTATTTTCTGTCTGAATTTCTGGTATGAGTTATTTAATGTTTATATTTACATTCGTCGAATTGTTCTCTTTATAGAATTTAAGATGTGTGTATTCACACATAATTAAAGAAGCATACAAAAACTTTGGTTTCAACCAGTGACTGTTTATTCATTGTCACTTTAATATAAATTGTAGTGAAATAAAGTTCTTGATGTTTTTTTTTTTTTTTTTTTTTGGATTAGTCAGTTTTGGTCCAGGATTAGGGTAAGTAGAAGTATCGCATTCAAGTCAGCCTTGCGCAGAGTTAAAACAACAAAAGAAACCTGCCTTGCTTCATCAGTAGTGTCTGCATGGTTATAATGGTCGAGCTCGTTAGTCTTTCGCTGAGTTGGAACGACCAAAAGAAAAAAGTGGTTGATTTACTTTATAGGTAGAGGTTTTGGAAGACCCGCGGGAACGTAACTGCCACGTATGTTACATCTTGCAGCAAGAGGGTGAAAGAGCAAGAAACGAAATGTTTGACGTTGTATAGATTTAAACAGTGCAACTTAACGGCGTTTGACGAAGCCAAGCAGGATAATATCATTTTCGGTTTCTTTATTGCTAGCGTCATGAGGAAAATGTATTTTTATTCATTATTTTATTGACTTTTTTTTTTTTTTTTTTAATTTAATTTCCCCACATCCTCATCTTTAGTTATCACAGCGTTTTAGCAGTTGTGCCCTTCGACATTCTTCAGGTGTATCAACCTGGGTAACCTTCAGAAAAATTTCAAACTGACTTCTACATTTAATCTACCGTGGCAGGTTGACCTGTTCCGCTGTTCACGTCTGAGCATATCTCATCTTGTTCTCTTTTTAGTACGAATTATTGCTCGTTCTGTTTGAACTGAGTCTGAGACTTCACTATTTGGCCCTGAGATTAAAGTCACGGTTATTATGCACCAACTTCACGAACCAACACTTTAATCCTAGTAGGCTATTAATTTTCTCTGAAAGATTCATCTTGATAATTATAAAATTTTCCTTAATTATTTGAAATTAACGAAATATACTTAAAAAGGCAATCGATATTAAAAATTTAAACATTTTTAAATTTACATAACTCACTTTATAATTAAACTTTTTATCTTTTTAAAATATTAGTTCCTCAATCTCCCTACTTTTAGAGAGCTTATTTTATTAAGCACAATACCTCAAGTGTTGAGTTCTAAGTACAATCTTCACGCATTATTCCACTTCGATAAACACTTTATGGGATTTAATTTTTGCGTGTTTCGTGTGTATTCACTGCACATATAAACAGCTGAAGACGTAACAAAAACTTTGGTTTCTACTACAGACCGTCTGTGTTTTTTTTTTCTTTGTATAGAAATTGGAAGGTAACAAAGTTCTCAATATCTCTTGAGTATGTCCGTTTTCTTTTTCTGGTCCAGAAGTTAAGGTAAGTAAGGATAAGAAAGGTTATAATGGTCGAGTTCACCTCCACGTCGTTGGTAGAGGTTCTGCAAAACATGCTATACGTTGGAAAGTGGAAGAGAGTGCGGTTATCTTCCTTTCCGGAAGTAGTCATAAAATTGCGCAGATGATCAAAAACCCATCCGGATTTATTTTATTTAAATGGTGTAGGGGTATTTTGTTTTTTATTCTTTATTTTAATTTTATTTCATTTTCTTCTACAACTTCCTCTAGAAAAGTATATTCTTAAATTTACAGCGATGTGTTTCTTAAATTTAAAAAAAAAAATTGCCTATCTTCATGCCTACATATCAATGTATTAGTTTGGTTTACAGCCTGGTGAGTTTAAGACTGTTTCGTCCACAATTTAATAACTTCCGGTATTTTTATGGCGGTTTCTCCTGCAATGTTCGACTTTAGGCTTCGCTCTCAGTTTATTTTTGTATGTGTATCATAGTTTTGTAGTTCAAGAGACACACAAACATAAAAGCGGATAAAGAGGACATGCGATTGATGACGTTTTGTATATGAAAAGAGGTGATATATATTTTATATACTTCAAAGTACCATTATAAGCGAACCCGGTTTCCAACACAATTACATATCCACATAAATACCATATTAAAACCCGCCTAAACACAGTATTTACGAACATGCCAAAAAAGATTCCATAACACAAAACACATCGTTTATATTGGTGTCTATTGGTTAGAAATTCACATCACCATGTGAAATAGTTGAATAATCAGAGAAAACTAAAACCTATTTTTATTTATTTATTTTTCGAGTCAATTTTCGGGAAAAATTCTTATAAAAATCTATAGATTTCGACTTTGTGGAGCAGAGATGTGACTGCCTCCAAGCTGTTTGTTATAAAATAAAATAAGACATATCTCGGCTGATTTGCAGGCAAATACACTAACATATTCAAGAGCGAGAGCCGGATGTGAACGGGACAAGGCCCCATCACAAAATGACCATTATCGTCGTTTACGCATAGGCCCGACGCACGAGTTGTAGTCGAAAAATAAAATATTTTAAAGTGTTCCTATTTCTCGACCAATAAAAATGCTTCCCTCCTAATTATACTCGCGTCGTTAAGCCATAAAAACGCCATAAAAGGGGTCACACGGGAAAGTACAAGAGCAGTCAACAGGAGGCCAGGGAAGAGATCTGTCACGGTCAGTCTGGGCAGTCAACAGAAGCCAGCAGGAGGAACGCCACGCGAACCTGTGAGAACTACTATGAGAGATCAACCCAGATCGGCATCCGGCCTATGAACTATACCACAAGGTAGCTGTCCCCAAACCACACGTTCCTATTGAAATAAATCACGTAAATCTATTTCTGCTGTTGTCGTATTTCTTTCTTGCAACCATACGTTTGTCTGTAACATGTTCAAACACCAAACGTGGCTAAATAGCCTTTTCGTTCCCCCTCTCCAGCGCGTGCTGAAAGCAACATGTCTCGGCGACTTCAAGCGAATCATCTCCAACAGTAATTAGGACGGTCAGTGAACCTTCGCTGACGATAAGTCTTTTCTAAACCAGATTTTACTGTGAAGCAACTCCTTATTCTTTTTCTAAATCACAACCTTTTCTGTGGACCAACTATCCAAAGAGTTTAATTCCACTGAAGATTAATTTTACTCCTTTTTGAATCTTTTGAATTCTTGTACATATGTTTGTAAATATGAATAATTTATTTAACAAGCATAACCATGTTTCCATTATTTTATTGTTCGGAAATCGGATTTTTAATATATAAAAAAAAAACCCTGGACGATAGAATTACCTACGCTATCTCCTGTTTGTTTGTGTTTTTTTTTTTTTTTTTTTATAACTCATTCTTTTTGGTGCGGTCTTGCTCCTAATAACCGTTACACATAACGTCACCGTAGACGATTTCGAACTTTCAGCTTTTCAAAGTTTACCATTATGTAGACAAAGGAATATTAGTGAATGAGTAGACTTGTTCTAACTAATTGTTTACATAATTTGTTTTGCTATTATCCACGTTAATTGCCATAATAATAATAAAAAAAGCTGCATGAAATTTCATATAATTTTCAGTGGTATTTATATATTTATATTAACGAACTCAATGATGTATTTTTAAAATCTTAAATTATTTTTTAATGAAACGCTACAATGTGTTTTTTTTTTTTTTTTTTTAAAAAAAAAAAAAAAAAACGCAAAAAAACTTCAAATTAAAAATCCAAGAAAAACAAAACGGTTTTCGGCTAGTTTCTTTCATCTTATTTTATTTATTTTTTTTTTTTATCGCAACGCTTAGGTCGTTCTGCCTTCTACGACTATTAGATAACCAACATGGGTTTGAGAATAAAGACTGAGCCACTGACGGGATTTGAACTCTCATCTCGCGTGTAAAATGGATGACCGTTTACCGATTTGATCACGGAGATATGGCAGAATTTGCATTTAATGATAAAAAATATTGTTATCCTAATTCCTTTTGTACTAGTCAGATGATTGTTAAAAATTTATTTCCGTTAGTGACCTAATGTTCGCTCCTTACTTTCATATATTCCTATGTAATTATGCCAAGAAGTTGACCCCAGGCACTATCAAAACCTCTGCATGTCACTGCCGAGGAAACCAGCTATAGTGATTTACTAACCGCAGCTTATATGTAGCACAAGGCCGCAAACATGGAGGACCCAGTGAAGATTGAACTCGCTACTCAGTCGAAATTACCTAACGACAAATCCATTCGTATTCAACCCATTTTTTTATATTGAAAAAAATCCTTGCGAAGGACTAAAATTTTAGCAGTTAAGTGTTTTTGGCATCAATAAAAAATGATTTTTGTGAGGGTCTCATATGATCACTTTATTGTGGCTACAAAATCTTTTTCAGGAGGACGTCTGTTTATCTAAATTAAACTTCCAAGATATGCTTGATAAGTGCATCTTTAGAGGATAAAACATGAACCAGGAGCTCAGCGGCTTAGTTATACTTATTCCAAAGTACAAATTAACATTTTTGTCTTAATTCGGCGATTTGCCCAATATCTACTGAATAAATCACGTGATAGATAGCGTTCTCTATTCAGTCCGCTTATGCTTGTTGCTAAGGGCTCAGAATCAGGTTTCCACGAAAGATTTAAAAGGTGTTATTTGTAATATAGGTGTTAGAGTTCCTCAGGCTTAAATAAAAATATATGTTAAATTAAATTCCTAAGAGCTAAAAAAGGTTATCAAATAAAATCCACATGTTCAGTTTTTTTCAAAACTAGTTTTAATAGATTTCAATGGCATCTGTTTAATTTATTGAAATCTTTATTCGAAAATTTCTTTTTGTGATACTGTAATACTGAAGATAAAATATTAACAAATTTTTCGAAATTGTGACAAAATATGTCAACTTTGCAACCATTAGGTAACAATATAAAAAGTGGGGGTCTATATCAGTTGTTAAAAGTAGGGCTAAATTAGATGTTAAACTCAAAAAGGGAGCAAAATCAAATATTAAAAATGGGGGCTCAGTATGGTAATGAAAGTGGTTATATCAGATATTAAATTTAAAGTTACTTTTTTATCATATCCTCTTATGAAATGGACACTTTTTTTTTTTTTTTTTTTTTTTTTTTTTTTTGAAAGTTTATTATCTAACTATAAATATTTTTTGTCTATTTTAAATACAATTTTTTATGCTTTTCGTTTACTTATTTTCAGGAATGGGACGGTTTTATCGCGTATAATACTTAAATAATTAAAAAAAAAGAAATTTGATTTATTTTTAAAATTAATAGCAGTAGTGACTTTCGACAAATGATACAGCTCAACTCAATTACGCTATCATAGATTGAGGACGAATTTAGTCCTTTCAATCCCCTATAGCGCTGTAAACGTTTTGTTACCCTGAAACAAAGTAAACCTGAATATTCGAGAAATCCGCGAAGAGAAAAATATTCTCTCTCCGGCAAGATATGAACTTGCGTTCCCCTACTAATTTAATCTGACGTGCTTTCGATACCTCGTCCAGAGTGCGTTGTACTTAAGCCAATTTTTTTTTCTTTCTCAATCATGCAGACTTAAGGTACCTCCACAGAGACGCGATGCCTACGCTTTAAAATGATTTTTTAAAAAATCTTTCTTGAACCTTTTATTTTAGTTTTAATTTCAAGCTAATAGATTAAATTCAATATTTCCAATAAGCAAAATACTTTGTATTTCAAAACTAATTTAAATTGACTAGAGATGTTTTTTATTGCTAAAAATCGCTGATTTTTTAGCGCCATTTTAGCCACCTGCCAGCATAATGTAATTCTCTTTATTAAAAAAAAATCTTTCTAAAATAAAATACTTTTGTGAAACTTTATTTGAGGAATATTTAGCTAAATTAAGTTTAATTAATCTGATTTGAAACAAATATTTTCTTTTAGTTCAAATTATCGCGGAGATTGGCTAATAGTAATTTCTTTTTCCGTACGGGTTACAAATTTCGCTGATTTGGTGTTCCATTGTGCAAAGTGTGTCGTGAAGCCATGTATTGGCGTTTTGAAATTTAAGATTTATTTTTTGTTTTGTAAATTATTGCTATTATTATTACTACTATTGCCACCACTACGCTAAGTATAAATTTTGTGCCCACGTAGTCCGGCCGGTAAAGAAATGTGTACAAGGTTCTGTCGGTTTTGAAAAATGCCTAAATGGTGCATAGCTGCCCATAGTGTTTCCTTCTTTGGTACTAGCGTGTTCAAAACATGTTGGTTGTCACCAGTTTGTTGCGATAAGTGCCTATCGTAATCACTTGTACAAGAAATTTTCACCACACTGTGATAACCTAGTACTTCAAACAAGTGCATTTTCGTCGTCATGTTAATCACTCACATTTCAACTGCACCATTCAAATCTCTTTTCCAGCCTACGCAAGACAAAACTAACTCGGACATATTGCCGAAAATAAATTTCTTCAAATCGTTAAGTAGCACTATAAAAACTGGACACTTCCTGTCTTCATCCGCCGGCATGTTGTAATACCCACCGGACCTTCTAACGGGTAGGGGGCATCTTTCTCAGTGATATATATATATATATATATATATATATATATATATATATATTTTATTTCGATAAGTGTTTGTGTTTGATGGATACCTTTTTGAAGTTCAGTCAACTAAACCGGAAATGGGTTATATATTCGGGTGCCGGTCTATATTGTCATGCTTGATATCGGGGAGATTTCTGATCCGCCCTTGACGGGAGACAGACATGTCCGTCGAACGGTTCTGAAGTCTCAATTTCGTATTGCCATCCACCTCGTCGGGATGACTAGATGGTCGAGAAGTTGGTAGGGGAAGAGCTGACATAGAAGTTGTTTCAAGTATCAACCTGCCTACCCACACTGACAAGTAGATGAAACCCTGAACAAACACCTCTAGATTCACGTTCTTATTTCTCGATGTAGCATTATTCATCTTGTTACCTTGTGAGCATGCAGCGGGCCCTTTTCCAGCTTTCGGTGCATACGAATGAAAACAAGAATCACAATGCAACGTGAGTGGGGTGATCATTGACTGGTCGGCGGAAAGCTTGGACGTTGTATGTTTACATGAAACACAAAAAATATCGCGTTGTTGAAATTGTTTTTCATTTCCTTACACCAATCATTTACACGCGCAAAACATTGTTGCTCACACACACACACACACACACACACACAACAAAAATTATTGGTAAAACAAGCACAAAATCTACCAAGTGACCAAAGAAAATGAAAAAACAAAAACACATCAAAAACCGATTAAAAAAAGGTGAGACGGAAACAAATTGAAAAGACCAACTACCAGACAACTAGCTAAACAGTAATAGAAAGTGCTGTCTAAATGACCAAGGCAGACCAGTTGCGCTATTGAGCGATACGACTCAGATCGTCAAAATTCAAATCTCTACTCTAGTTTCACGCTACTGCGATCTTCAGGCAACCAGAACGACATTCTGATCGTGGTAGCGTGAAACTACAGTAGCTATCCGAACTTTGTAGAGATGTATAATTTTCGTTTATTGGCCTGGATATTTGAGAAATCTCTTTAGAGAAAAATATGCGCTCTCTAATAAGATTTTATCGAATATTCAGTCCGGTAGACAAAAATAAATGTTTAATAAATAAACGTAACGTCTACTCAAATACGAGTATCCACTAAAAATAACGTCTAAGCAATAAACTCTGCCGGATTAAAAAAAAATTCCCTTAGAAATTGCTTTGAAAACTGAGTAGATACGTCTATTTTGAGAGTCAGAGAAAAATCTTTTTAAAGACTTTATTCAAATTTGATTGACAACGCACTATGGACGAGGAATCCAAAACGTCAGGTTAAATGACAGTTTTCCCTAGGGGAACGCAAGTTCATATCCTGCCGGAGAGGGAATCTTTTATATATATATATATATATATATATATATATATATATATATATATATATATATATATATATATATATATATATTTATGTTTCAGTCTAACAAAACGTTTATAGCGCTATAGGGTACTGAAGGGACTAAATTCGTCCTCAATCTATGATAGCGCAATTGAGTCGAGCTGTTTTGTCGAAAGTCACTGCTATTAATTTTAAAAATAAATCAAACTTCATTTTTTTTTTTTTTTTTTTAAATTACTTAAGTATTATACGCGATAAAACGGTCTCATTCTAGAAAATAAGTAAACGAAAAGCATAAAAAATTGTATTTAAAATAGACAAAAAATATTCATAGTTAGATAATAAACTTTCAAAAAACGTGTCCATTACATGGGAGGATATGATAAAAAAGTAACTTTAAATTTAATATCTGATATAACCACTTTCATTACCATACTGAGCCCCCATTTTTAATATTTGATTTTCTCCCTTTTGAGTTTAACATCTAATTTAGTCCTACTTTTAACAACTGATATAGACCCCCACTTTTTATATTGTTACCTAATGGTTGCAAAGTTGACATATTTTGTCACAATTTCGAAAAATTTGTTAATATTTTATCTTCAGTATTACAGTATCACAAAAAGAAATTTTCGAATAAAGATTTCAATAAATTAAACAGATGCCATTGAAATCTATTAAAACTAGTTTTGAAAAACTGAACATGTGGATTTTATTTGATAACCTTTTTAGCTCTTAGGAATTTAATTTAACATATATTTTTTATTTAAGCCTGAGGAACTCTAACACCTATATTACAAATAACACCTTTTAAATCTTTCGTGGAAACCTGATTCTGAGCCCTTAGCAACAAGCATAAGCGGACTGAATAGAGAACGCTATCTATCACGTGATTTATTCAGTAGATATTGGGAAAATTGCTGAATTAAGACAAAAATGTTAATTTGTATTTTGGAATAAGTGTCATTCTAAGCCGCTGAGCTCCTAGTTCGTTTTATCCTCTAAAGATGCACTTAGCAAGCATATCTTGGAAGTTTAATTTGTATTAGAGATTTTAGAAAGATAAACAGACGTTTTCCTGGAAAAGATTTTGTAGCCACAATATTAATAAAGTGACCATATGAGGCCCTCACAAAATAAACGTTTTTGATGTCAAAAACTGTTTAACTGCTAAAATTTTAGTCCTTCGCAAGGATTTTTTTAATATACAAAAAAATGGGTTGAATAGGAATACAGTCTATAATGGGTTTGTCGCTAGGTAATTTCCACTGAGTAGCGAGTTCAATCTTCACTGAGTGCTCCATATTTGTGGCCTTGTGCGATATTTTGGCTACAGTTAGTAAATCACTATAGTTGGTTTCTTCGGCAGTGACATGCAGAGCTTTAGTCGTGCTCGGGGTCAACTTCCTGATTTTATGCTCCTAAGACTTTTAGTAGGGATCGGGGGGCTTGTTCTGAGCAAGGAAGACACACACACACACACACACACATATATATATATATATATATATATATATATATATATATAACCAAAAAAGAGATGAAATGTAAAATAAACTTTATTTAAATTAAATATAAACGAAATTTTCTTTGAATGCCTTACCGATATGGATGCACGGGAGTGGGGCGTAGCACCCCCTGGCTCTTCCTTTTCACATGTCCCTCAGTGAAAGTTTCGAAGAATAATCTGAGGCTGCTGAGTGTACAGTATTTATTTCTTTAAGTTGATATTTTTTCTTGTACAAAAAAAGTAAAGTCGATTTGTGTTTTCAATACAATCGATTTTTGGATTATCTCGTGATGAGGGCGGACAGAAAGCTTAATGAGTGACATAATCGTGTCAGCTAGCAACAACGAATATTATTCAACAACCAAGTTGTAACTCGTTACTTTAGAGTTAAAAATAATGTATCTAGGTTAATCCTACGCTTCCATTATTTCTTTCCCTCCTCTTCTCTTTTAGATAATGTTTGATTCGAGAAGTGTGTGTTGGTTCATTTTTAGAGAAAATGAATAATTGAATTTACTATGAGATCAGCTTTGCACTCTTTCTCATCTGAATCAATACTTAAAAACTTTTTTGCATCCATATAACACATTTACTATTCTTAATAAAAGCACAAACAATAATGAAGTATAACTTTTTTTGTGTGCTCAATATCAAGTCACTTCCTATTTATATTTGTTATAAATATTGTCACTAAGCTTAGTTTTTATTAAAATGTCGTCACTGGTATGCCGAAATGGCTGATGAAACAGCGTGCAGACAGGCCAAGGATACTCCTCTGCGCATCCCTCTTATTTTATTTTATTTTTTTATTATTTTTTTTTTAAGAAAAATAAAAGAAACAACTTTGTAATTAGCATTTAATAGACTTGAAGTTACCTCTCATAAGAGTTTTATCTATCTATAATTAAACACTTGAAGATTCATTGGAAGGCAGTGATCTTATCGAATTGGAAATTTCTTGCTTTTCCAGGTCAAAGCATGTTTTTAACGGAAAGTGCGCTGTGTGCTTTTTTTGGGGGGGGGGTGTTATACTAACAAACAACTTATGCAGAAATAATATATTAAAAGAATAATAGACAATTTACTACCAAATTAAGTCTTGAACACAATATTTACTGTATCCAATAGGTATGTAATATGCTATCCACTACTTGTGATGTATTAATATACACTTGCTGAATTACTTTTCTAACCGTATACAACTTGTTTGTTTCCAGTAAAAGTTATCGGTCCGACTAAGATGCTTTCGCCCAAAGCACAGAAAATGGGTATGCATTATTTCTGTCCCTCGACTCAGCCTTATTTTTCATAATTTTCTAACTTCTCATAGCATGACAATGTAACATTTACAATAAAATCCACAATGGTTAAATGATTACAATATCACAAGATTTCAAGTATGCAAGGCCACTCCTTTTTTTTTTCTTTCAGGAGTATGTAGTAATATAGTTCTCTATTTGACTTCCTTAGTGGAATGGAATACGACACACAGTCATTGTGAAATTTCCCCCCACCATATCTGCTAGAGTTTCTTTCCTAACGCCCTCTAAGCGGTGTTGTATAATGACTTATAAAAATCAAAGGGCATAAACCCTCTTTTTCTTCTCGGGTCCTACATCCACAAGATGCTGTTGAAACAAGACGTGTCTTATTTCCCCTCTGTGAGACTTCTAAGACCTCGGCGGACCACGTGTCGCATATAACTCAATAATATCACTACACCATATCCTTTTAAAGAAACTTAAAAACTTAGGCGATCGCATTATCTCCACTACAACCTATTACATAAATATATATCTCCATCCAGTAAGAGAAAGGATCCTTTATAACAAACTGGTCAACGCCCCCCCCCAAACTGGTAGCCTAATGCAGTTGAACCGTTTTTAAATCCAATCGAGAGAGTACTTCAAAATTCACAGGCGAATCAAATTATTACTCGTCTTGGCTAATATTGTTTTCTTGATATTTATAGAAACCCAAGATAAAACTGATTAAATAAAAATTAATTTTACTTCCTCACTTTGATTTACGAGTGACACTCTTATCTAGATTATGTCTTTGTTTTAAGGAAGAGGTCAAAGAATCTGATTTTTTTTTTTTTTTTTTTTTCAGATTTTTATCTCGTTCATTCGCGTTTTTACATGCATGAGACGATGTAACAATTCTGCAATTAACATAACTTGCTTTTTGACATGTCTTATTAAAAATTCAAGTGACACACACACATTTTATATATATATATATATATATATATATATTACACGCGAGCGTTTACTGAAAAGTTCTCGGGCCCGATCTCGAAATCATTTAAAAATGTCAGATGGTTAACACAAATAAGACTTGTCACTTAATGAGAAGGAAACAAGGCAATGATTTCAAATGATAATAGTAAAAAGAGTAATGTTAGTTCATATCATTTTCACAAGTTGATTAATTTTGTTATGCTGGAGGGAATACGCTATGCCGGAAGCCCCATTTGGCGACGGACCTGGTTGCCCTATGTAAAATGACTTCATTATTTTACTTTAAAAAAAATTAGTAAATTTTGTTCAAATACAAAATCATAGCTACGAGATTGAAAAACAAATAAAATTATGGAAAAAGTTAACTGAGGTTCATTATTAAAATTAATGTTGTAATTTAAGAAAAAAAATGTTTATAAAATGTTTAAGGATATATCGAGTTTTAATAACTTGAATGTTCATCATGTCTTCTTAATATTCAGTATTTTTTGTGTGCATATTTTGTTAAAACTGTTCATTATATAAGTTAATTTTTTGTACACATCCACAAAATAGTATAAAATTAGAATATTCAATTACTTTGGGAATAGATTCCGTTTTTTTATATATATATATATATATATATATATATATATATATTATTTTTATTTTATTTTATTTTTTTTAAGCATTGTGCCCCAAGCAAGGCGTGAAGTCACTAGGATGCAGGGGGTTGCGAGAGCAGATAAGAGTGATAGGAGAAAGGAAGAGGAGAAGGATAGTGGGTAGATCAAGGTAATTGGGGATGTCGATTGACATTACATTTGAATAGTTGGAGATTATAGCTTTCAGGGAAACAGTAATTGGGGAGGGTGTTCCACTGGCGAGAGGTGCGAGGCATGAAGCTATTGGAGTAGAAGAGACGGCTACATTTGAAGGTTTCTACGGTGTAAGGGTGAGAGCGGGATGCCAGCCTCGTAGGGCGCTTGAATTCATGGAGTCTGGGAACCAGAGAGAGCAGCTCATCAGAGCAGTTACCATGGAAGTACTTGTAGAAAAGACAGAGGCGATGGCGCGTCTGTGAGAGAGTGACTGCAAACAAGACGCTAGATCAGGGCCAATTAGATTACATATCCTTCTCTGGATCTTGTCGAGAACTCCGAGGTAAGCAGAAGGTGCTCCAGCCCATATATATATATATATATATATAAGTTTCATGCCTTCTTTGGTTTAATTAACTCCTAAGCTAGGATGTTGAAACTATTTATCCCATTAGTGCATGGCGTCTAATTATTTTAGAAGCGTGGCGGGGGTGCCTAAAATTTTAAAATCTGCCAGCCATAAGAATACCATTAGCCAGCAAGGTAGAAATTTTAAGGAAACAACAGTTATGTATTAATTTTATTATTGAATACATGATACAAATCTTTACGAAAAGAAAGTTTTGAAAAATGCGCACAACTTTAAATTTTTAGGTGGTTCTTCAAAATCTAGGTTAGACGCAAATCACAAGCTTTGGAACCATAATTTGCTACTAATTTTTGTTTGAGATGAAGAATTATCATTTTTATTACACACTGATTTATTACCAGCAGTCCCCTCATCTTAAAGTTTCAAGATTTCGATCTTTGAGCTCTCCGGAATTTCTTCAAATATGGTTCAAGAATGTTGAAAAGAACTTTTCATTCAATTTGCAAGAATATTTTTTTTATCACTGCATTACCTTTTTCTAAAGAGTATCTTGTTTCGTTTCATACTGTCAAGTTAATTTTCCTTGTTCTATTACGTGTCTCTTTTTCAGAATAAATGTACATCATACATTTTTTGCTCTACTCAACCAAGGAATTGCACACATATCTTAATTATATACTATAGACCAAAGGTTTGTGTTCAGCTTCTGAATTTAATAATTAGTAAAATTCATAACTTCATTGGTTTAATTAACTCCTGAGCTAGGATGTTGAAACGATTTAACAAATTAGTGTATCGTATTCAATTTCTTTTAGAGAGGGACTTTACCTAAAATTAAAAATCTGCCAACCTTATGATTACCATTAGCCAAAAACAGCTAACATTTTAAGGAAACTTTATGCAGTAATGGGTTTATTTCGTTATTATTGAATATACGATAAAACCTTTCAAGTCCTTGTAGCCCGAAGTGAGCTAGTAAGTTTTGAAAAAGATATGCAACTTTTCAATTTTTAGGCAATTCTTAGAGATACACAGGGTGACCCTAAACGTTTGTCCTATAGTTTCAGAATAAAACCGACATTATTCTTTGCAAGCAGATATAATGAGTGTAGCATCAATATTTGGATTTCTCGACCAAAAACCTTCAGGAAATCAGAAGTAGTTTTAAATCCTTTAAAGTATCTGAACAGTTTTTTTTTCTAATTCTTCCCAAAATTTCACCAGTGTAAGATCAAAATGTCTTCACCGAACTTATTCAACCTGTGAGGTGATCCTGAGAGAACTAGAAGTCCTACCAGGATTCATTTACAGCGGCTACAATCAGTAGATAACAGTGTTGATAACACACAGAAAGGAAGCTACAAGAACTCCTATAGAATGTATGAAGGAAAGTGAAAAGAAAGGACTAAATATTGATTGAAAGAATACAGTGTATGGTTGTCAGCAAAATGGACAGCCCAACATATAAATCACAAATTGGAGATTCCAAAGTCAAGCAACTACAATTTAAATATATGGAAAATGTTTTAACAGAAGATGGAAATTAAGACACCGAAATCTGACAGCGCATTGGGATAACGAAAAATGCCTTCCAAAAGCTAAGCAAGGTATTAAGAAACAGAAAAATTTCGTTAGACACAAAGAAAAGATTACTGAACTGTTATGTAATATCGGTTCTCCTATATAGCATTGAATGCTGGACAGTTTCCTCTCAAACAATCTCCAACTGAACTTCATACCAAAATATCTTTTAAATGAACTCCTTTACAAAGGCTATCGCTTTCAACTAAAGGATACTAAAATATTATTCACAAACCATGATGCCTAATCAAATCGCAGATGAAGAAGAGACTTGAAGCAACAGAAGGATGCTGATAATACCCTGGACTGAACATGAGTACACTGACAACGCTTTAGAGAAAATGGTGGCGGTGGGGAGAATACTTATACTTAACATCAGAAAGAGATAGTTGAAATTTCTAGGGCACATAATGAGGAAAAAGAGATTGGAAAATTTGACGCTCACAGAATTAAAGGCAAAAGGGACAGAAAGAAACAGTGCATAACCTAACGAGCGTGTGTAAATGGGGAGATATCAAAAAGATAAAATTTATGGTTAACTTAGGGTTACAAAGGACGGGGAATTGTGGAGAGCCACAATTGCTAATGTCCCGAAGGAGCATGACATCTCGAAAAATAATTGCCTGTGTTAAATGTTGAGATTGGTGATATTGTTTAAGCAAAAGTAAAAGATTTTCAACAATAATTCTCGAGGAGCAAAATGATTTCAAATTATTTTTTAAAGAAAAAAAAAGTTAAATTTTCTGAGGTTTTACGCAAGTAAGTATATGCTGTGCAGACAATAACAAAAACGGTTCCAACTATTTTTTTTTTTTTTTTTTTTTTTGTGACTTAGTTTATCAAACATTTTGCCATAATCTATAAAACACGGACATATATCCTATTGCATTTGCATTACTGATTTTTATAAAATTCTGAATATAAATATCGTATTCATTGTTTCAGTGTCTTTAATGAACCCACACTGTTCTTGTCTTATTTCCGGACTGATTTTGCTGCGCACTTTATTCATCAAAATTGGCATAAATGTTATTTGGCTCATTAGGCTGATTGTCTGGCGTTCACATTCATTTGCCCCGAGTTACTTATGAAAATGGATCAACTTAGGTTTTTCGGTATATCATCACTGCTGTAATGGCGAAGTCATTTAAGGTCGTCAGCATTCCGTCTGGTCCCGTTGCGTTGTTTCTGTACAATTTCTCCAGTGCTGATTTCATTTCAGATTTTAACATTTCTGGGCCCTCGATATTTATATATATATATTGCGAGTTGTCCTCTTTCGTTGTGGAAGAATTTTATGTATTCATTCCATCTCTGAAGTATTTTCCCCTAATATCAGTGTACCGACCTTGGAGTTTATGTATCCTGTTGATGAGTATATCTTTTGTCCTTCTCTTATTCCTTTATGCATATCTACTTTATCTGTAATGCACTCTTTCTATTTCAACTAGAGTTTTGTTGAGGCATTTCTCTTTCGCCTGCCAGCAATTGTTCCGAATTTCTTTGTGCAATATCCTATATACTGTGCCATACCATAATATTATATTTTGTCTTTTTAACATGTCGAGAATTTCATTTGTTGTCTATTTTTTTTCTTGTTTAGTATTCTTTGGGATGATCTCATTTGCTGATGTTTCTAAAGATTCTCTTAATGTATCCCACTTCGAATCTCCATTCTAATTTAATTCATTGTGTCGGCTTTTAACGCTGTTCATATATTTATCCTTCACGCTTAGTTCATTCAGGAGTCTGTTGTATTGCAATTTGGGTGCTGCCTTGACCCTCTTCAATTTCTATCGTTTCACTCTAAGTTTACTTATCACTGGATGGTTGTGCACCCCACCCCGCGCAGACTGCATTTTGGTATGTTTTGCAGTGGAAAAACTGAATTCCTGAATGTCTTATTGATAGTTATGTAATTGATTTGGTTCTTAAGTTCATATACGTTGTTTTTTGTTTTTTTTTGTTTTTTTGTTTTTTTTCCTTCTTTTAACCAGGTGTTGGTTACTAACTGACCGTTCGCAATGCACCACTGGACCTATTTTTATCTGTTAATTGTAACTATTCCATCTCCTTTCCTACTTTGCAATTCAGATCTCCCATAATAATTATAATTTCCTGCGATTTGCATTGAGCTATGGCATTGTCTAGCATACAGTAAAACTTTGCAATTTCTTCTGTACTTTGTGCTATCAGTGAATATAAAACTATGATGAATATGTTAAGTCTTCCATTTCTGTTTAATTATCAGAATTCTGTCAGATTGTTGATAGTATCTCAAAACTCATTCCACTTTTCTTCATGTCTAATATGTCCTACTCCTGTTGCATTTTTCTCTGCGTCTGCATATATATATGACACTGTGTTTATCACTGACGAAATCCCAATTGTTTGTCCATTTAGTTTGGCACACGCCTAAAATACTTAACCTATTCATTTCCTGCATTATATTATGTCATTCTATGTCCATGAAACTATTTTTTGCTTGAGAATTTTTAAAAAGACTTCATATGAGAACATTTTCGTGTTTTTTTTTTTTTTTGTTTTTTTTTGGGGGGGATCAATTAAAATGAATTAACATGGCAAACTGGACCCTCTATTAGCATTTTATAAAAAAAATAGTACAGATAAACTATTTGTTCTCTAGGGTACTTAATGTAGTGATGTGAAAAATGATTTATTTTTAGTCGCAGTTTCCAATCATATAACTCCATCTATAGTTTGTGTAACTGTAAAAGATGTGCATATTTGTTTTCTTGCTTGTACATATAAGATTTATGCCGATTAAGCTTAAAACATTGTTCTTTGCCGGCGATTCGTTCCAATCCAACCTTGCCCATCTGATTATTTCGCCCAATTGAACCTGATTACGATTTTGACGCTTCATTTAGTAAAATATTCGGCTGCTATTATTTTTTTTTCTTTTACGTAAGTTACTTGAACAGCATTTCTTTTTTTTTGTTTTTTTTTTTCTCGACAGATCTCACTACTTTACGTAGCTTATCTGTTTAAGCTGACGCAAATAATAAGTCATAATAATTAGATTTTTGTTTTTAATCTTTCTTAAACTTATTTTTTGCCTTTAATCTCATTCGGGGATTATAGCGAATCTTCAATTTTTGGTTGTCAGCCGACTGTCATGGCAAAACCATCGAAAGCATAATCTGACACTGACATTTTGTTCAAAGATTCTCGGTTATGGATCAAAGCATATTATTTGTAAGAGTCTTAACCTTTATAGATACGGAACTGGAGACTTATTGTTCCATGTCTGAGTATCACATAGCAAAAGGTACACTATTTATAGAATATATATATTCTCAGATGGCGTATATCTGTAGGAGAGACAAAATGAATGAAGAGACAAGAAGAAAATTATATTTGTGTAGTTTTCCGTGTGTGTGTGAGATTACACACACACACACACACACAAACACACATTCACAGTGCAATGGGTAAATTGTCGCCATTTTATATTTTTAATTTCGCGCATACTCGTTTGTTTGTTTTTGAATTTTATCGATTTCACACTATAGTAGGGTCAGTTGGGCACCGTCTGTGAGAAGGAGCACCATAACGCAATTCACTGCGCCGGACGCTCTAATACGAACATTTAAGAGAATTTGGGTGTCAATCTGAGAACAGTGCAGAAGATTCGGAAAGAGTTGGATGAGTCTAATGGTGATTACGAAGGTACAGCCATTCTGATAAGAACTCCCGAATTTGGAGAGGGTCTCAAACTCGACACTGAGGCCTACGTTAAGTGCCTTGAGGGGGTAGTGCTGCTCTGGGTCAAGAGGGTGGCTGCTGAATGATCCTATGTCTGGCAATAGGACCCTGCACTATGCCACACAAGCAGGAGAAACCAGTGATGGCTGTCAGACAATTTCTGCGATCACATTACCACTTACATCTATCTAATTCCCCAGATTCAACTCCGTTGATTATGTGTGGAGCGCAGTTGAGTGAGGAACCAACAAAACTCCTTGTAACATTAGAGAGGAACTGAAGGCAAGGATTTTGGCAACATTCACCAACTTAAACAAGGAGACTGTCCAGAAGAGTTACAGGAGATTCCGAAATCGTCTGGAGGCCGTTGTTGAAGCCAATGATGATTATATTTAATTAAATTTACTGTCTAGTATTTTGAGATATTTTTGTAATTTTGGTAAATATAGTCTTACTTACGAAGGCGCTTGTTGAGGAAATGTTAAATTACCAATAAATTTAAAATTAATATAGTTACCGTCCTGATGTTTTGATAACTTCGCGTATTGTTGTCTTTGTCAAAATCAGCATGTATTGTTTATACACACAATACATTCAAAATTATTTTTACAATATTGGGGCTTCTTGAATTGTAGTAAACTTTTCTATTCATGATTAGTAAATGCAATTTTGTTATTTATAACAACATCACTTAACTCCCACAAATTAATACAGAATTTTATTTCGTTATTCATTGAAAAACTATTTTTAAATATAGGGTCCATAATATTTCTTATTCATAAAACCAATTAAAAGATTTTCTAATTAAATATCTCTTATTGCATTTTTTATTTTACGATTCAGAGCAGATTTACGGGAATCCTGTTTGCAACCCCCCCCAAAAAAAATTATAATAAAAAAAAAAAAATTGATTTAAATTTTCCGACGATTTTGTCCTTATAACTAATATAAACATTAAGTACTACAAGAAAGAATTTCTCAAAATTAAATAAGTGGTGGGAAACAGATGCAAAAAAAAAATTACCTAAATTTTCTAAAAAAAAAAAAAAAAAAAAAAAAATTAATTTATTTGTGAATAAGTCCTGCAAGTTTCTTTAAAATCAGTCAGTTATATATTTGTGAGAATTTCCAAATGTTTTTTCATGCTAAAAATTTCTCGTACAAATTTCTGATCTCGAGTTGACGCCAAAATTTTTTTTTTTTTTTTTTTTTTTAACCAAAAATTCCAAGGTTCCAAAAAAATATGAAAATACTTTTTGGTCTTTCCTCTTAGTAGATAATGGTTCCCCCGAAAGTCGTGTGTTCAACCCCTAGGTTAGGTAGAGCAGAAATAATAAACGGGCTAAGAGGAGAATTAAGGGCTACAATTTCTGAAATTCTCTCTGGAAAATATTGGGCATGGCAGCCGTAGAAATATGAAGACACTCTGCAGAATCAAGCATTCCATGAATGTTTCCAAATGCAACAGTTACCTAAGGGAGGCTTGGAAGTATAGCGGGCAAAACTTTGATTAAAAACAACAAAAACGTGGGAATTACGCTAGTAATAACGCCTTTTTCCCAGAAAATTAGATCAGAAAGAAAAGGGCAGAAGAATTGCTTGATCTCATTTTGCAGTTTGGCGACTCGAACTTCTCTGTAGAAAATCCAATAGCCGGAAAGAAAAAATAACACTTCATTAAATCTGTATGCTGAAAGTATTTATAATAAACATTACACCAACAATTTGATTGCTATCTTTTATTAGCAGTTAATGTATATTGCTAAAATGGCAGCAGGTTTCTGTACTCGTGCTTACACCGTAAAGAATATCATGAGTGGGTAACAGAAAAATGAGTGTACATTAAAAACCCCGTCTCCTATAAATACTAATATCTTTACAAAGACATCTCATATTTGTTCTCTTATTAAAATTCTTTACCCCTCCACCATTCAAAAGGTCTTGTTTTGGGGACTAATGGTGGCACATAGGAAAAACGGGGCCGTGTGACATACACCCTTTCTATAATAAGCATCGAATTTGTTTGTGGTGTTTTCTTTTTTTAATTGCGGAACAAGGCTAGTGTTAAGTTTTCAGTAGGAAGTTGACTTTTATTGGGAGGGGGGTGAATTACCAATCCCCCCTCACAGTTATCATTCCCCATCCGCCCTCAGTTATTCTCCTAAGCTGGTTGCCAAACAATGCTAGGGAGCCAGCCTGTCTTGTTAGTTTACCCATAGCTGAGATTAAGGTCTTTCATGCCTTTCCGAAGGCTATTCGTGTGAAGAGAATTCAAGTTGTCACTGCCAAGAACTGTTTGTCGATTCCATTTTTATAACATAACCGTTAGATCACCTGCATCTCCAATAAGTATTAAAACAGAGCTCCAGTCTTCTATTCGAGATACATAGTAAAAGAAAGACCACACACACACACACACACATATGTATATATATATATATATATATATATAAATAACTGATCCAAGTGCGACTTTTGGATAATAAGTGCGACATTACGGTAATTATTGAACAATATAGTTCATGCCACTTTGACAGAAAATTTACCAGTAAAAAATTCGTTCATCACCATATTTGTACATGAACGCACAACTACAAAAAATTTAAAATCAAACTCAGCGTTGCTACTGAAAACGCGCTTAAAAAACAATAACTCATTTCCAATAGCATTTTCGGATACAACAATACATATATTTTCGTTGTCCTCTTATTACTAAAGAAAAAAAACAAGAACAACATCTATTCCATACCTGAAGATGTCTGTAGGAACAGACGAAAGCTTGTAGTAAAAATAAAAACTAATACGGCAGAAATTTATAGAAACAAGGATCTTTTCATTCATAACGGATTCGGAGGTTTTTGTATATTATTTGAATTGTTTGCGACGATGGACTTCTCGCCAATTAAATCATTAATCTTTGCATTTGTTTTTGTGTGAATAATTCATGAATATATATATATATATATATATATATATATATATATATATATATATATAATCTTTTAACGGTTCGTTAAAGGATACTGCATTCATCTGAGTGATGGTCTCCGAACAAGGTGGACAAATCTGGACTTCCGGAGCGTTTTAAGGCGTGAATTTATCATCACGCTGTGCTTCCGAGAATTCTCTGGCCTTTGTTTATCTACGACTTCCCAATGACATCAGTGGAGGCCATGGACAGGATGATGGCTAGATCTGGCAACTCAAATGCACTTCAATTTCCTCTTTAAAGGGTTGGTGGAGGAATTCGTAATATCTCGGACAAGAGAATTCTTACAGTATAGAGACTATGATTCAAAAGTGGTAGCAGCTGGCATCGAGATCCGCACTGGAGAGAAATGAAGTGCAGGGAGGGAACTGGATATTGCCGGGGAGCTTTTAAGGCAGAAGACTCTTGTGGAGACGCTGGCATCACGTCATGCGGGCTTGGGCATATTTCCTGGTACCCGAATCGAGAAAGCTAGGGATAAACAGAGGCCAACGTTGGGGAAAATGAATATGCAGGATAATAGGACTAAGCCAGCAGGGTACATGAACACGATGGGAGAATTTCTTTTACGGCGGAAAATAAGTTGCTCGGAGAGCTGGCACTCCGACACCAGTCACATTAAATTTCTTGTACAATCCGTGTATAATGTACTAATGAATCCTGAAAACTTGGGATGAGTGAGACGCCATAATGGCCGCTCTGTGACAGGAAAGGTACTCTGAAACACATTTTAAGCGCCTGTCTAAGGGCACTTGGTGAAGGGAGGTACCGGTGGAGACATGACCGGGTACTTGGGAAATTAGCCGAAGTAGTGGCCGCAGCTTGAAACGAAGGCGATGTGTTTCGTCAAGGCCGGCGAAAACTTCACGATGCGTAAGTTGTCAACCTGCATGCTCTCTTCTGCTTGAGATTGGCAATTGAACCAGGTGAAATTCCCAGAGCAGGTAACATCTTCCCTGCGCACGGATTTATTAATCTGGTCAAATATCTCCAGGCAGGTTATAATTGCTCAAACTTATGGTACCCTGGGTGGAGAATTTGGAAGAGGCCTTTGAAAGAAAGCTGGAAAAATACCAGGAGCTGGTTGAGAAATGCAGGTCTAACAAATGACGAACTACCTGTCTCCCGATTTAAATCGGATGCTGTGGTTTTGTAGGAAGATCTTTATGCAGAACTCTAAATCTGCATCGAGCCAGGGGAAGTTAAAAAAAAAAAAAATGAAAAAATGGCCATCAGGACTTTTTCAGAAGCTGCAGAAAAAGCTTCAAAATGGTTATGGATTAAACAATCAGATCCATGGAGCTCTACGACGGAGATCGGCGGGCGTTGAGGTGTTGTCGGAAGGGATGAAGAAAAGAAGGGGAAAGAAAAGGAAGAGGAAAATGTATAGAGGTATGACCAAGGTAGCTGTTTGAGGGGAGGGTCGTTTTATATATGAAGACATTTTTTTTTATGTTTATACGTTCTTTTTATAGATACAAATATTTAAGTAAATGATCTGTTTTATAATAAACAGTATTAACATTTACCGGCCTGAATGTCCGAGAAATTTTCATAGAAAATATGCGTCCTCCGACAGGAATCGAACCTGTATCCTATATAGAACCGTCATATAGCCTGACGTGCCTTAACCGGTTGGGCCACAAATGAAGTCATACATTATTTACATTATTATTGTTTACATTTGGATACGCATTGAGCAGATATGAATGAATGAGAAAATCATGGAGAATTGTGTTTAAAAACAGTAAAATCGACCTTGCTAATCGAACGCTCCTCTGTGGCCCAATCGGTTAAGCCACGTCAGGCTATATGACGGTTCTGTATAGGATACAGGTTCGATTCCTGTTGGAGGACGCATATTTTCTATGAAAATTTTTCGGACATTCAGGGTAAATTTTGTTAATACTGTTTATTATAAAACGGAGCATTTACTTAAATATTTGTATCTATAAAAAGAACGTATAAACATAAAAAATGTCGTTGCTTTGAAATTTTTCATGCAACAAAAACAGACTATCATTGTATCGTGTATTGTTTGATATATTGAAATGTAATTGTCATCTTTGATAATGGCTTATGTAAGCCGAAAGCTTAGATAGGATTTAAACATGTATCAATATGGTGATTTCCTTTCGTCTTTCAATGATAATGTTATTATTTTATCAGACAATATGAAAGGAACTTAAAATAAATAGACAAGTTTTGTCTATATTATTTAATGAAACATGCATCAATGAAAAATTATATAAATACACACACACACACTTTATATATATATATATATATATATATATATATATATATATATATATATATATAGAGAGAGAGAAGAGATCTGTTTCCTGACGATGTCTTGGTGTAAATTTGCCTCAGTGCCGGAATAGGTATTGTTTCGGTAGTCTCTTGGGTGAACAAGTATGATGTTGAAAGACCCGAAACTTTTCATGACCTCACTGATGAGGCGATCCTGCGCACTTGTTGAAGTGTTTTCATAATAAATAAATAAATATATATATATATATATATATGATGCTATAGGGCAAAAGTTTGGGACCACTCTCTGAATTTAATAAACCAAAAAAGGCATGAAACGTTTCATGCCATCTTTGGTTTAATTAGCTCCTATGCTACGACACTGAAACTATTTAATCCTTCACTGTATGGCGTCCAATGTTTTAGATAAGGATTTTAAAACAGCCAGGCCGATGTGCATGGTATTATCAGCATCCTTCTGTAGAACCACACATTCTGTTGTTTCAAGTGTCTTCATTTGTGAGGAGATTGTCCAGCATTCACTGTCATATAGGAGAACTGATATTATGGAACAGTTCCGTACTCTTTTCTTTGTTTCTAAAAGTTTTTCTGCTTAATACTTTACTCATATTTTGAAAGGTAAATTTCGTTATCCCAATGCACCTTCGGATTTGTGTCGTACTTTCCGTCCTCTGTTAAAACCACTTTCCAGATATTTGTCAAGTCTAATTTCTACTCATTTTTAGGAGAGATTATTCCAGAATTCTGAATTATTTCAAAATTTTACTCATGCTGGTATAGCTTTTGTACAGAAACTTGTCTACTTTTAGCAAAACCTAAAACGTGGCTTCCTGAATCTATTCTGTGATAGCATTTTCTCGTATTTCCATGAGGTATCATAAGTTGGTTAATTATTAATTCATACCTTAATGAAGTAGACTAATTTTATGAAAGATCTATGTCGTTACATATTTTAAATTAATCTTCCTTCCTGTAATATATTGAATAATTTTATTTTTACTGTTAAAGTTATTTAAAATAAAACGAAGCTCAAAGGATTGGCGACATCAGCTATCGCATAAGTCAACTGGAAAGATCATTTTAAACAAAGAATTTAAATCCACAGATTTGCTTGTCCTTAGCATTTAATTTTTTGCCACTGGCCGATGAGATTGACATAGTTGATTTCAAAATAATTTTATTCACTAGAGACATCGATATATAGAAATACTAGCACCACTGCTAAATTTTATTTTGGGAACTTCTTTCAGAAATGGCGAGTCTGTCGGAGCTAATGCAATACGTCTGCTGATATCTTTTTTTTTTTCTGTTCTAATGCGTGTGTATGTGTGTTGAGCTGTTTATGGCGTTTTTACACGCCTTCGTAATCTTTACACGTTAATTAAATTTTGAATATTACTAGAGTCATTTGTGTCTCTGTGGGGGTCCTGGGATCAATTCCCCGCAGACATAAACTGACGCCATCTGTAATTGAATTTGTGATATCAGACTTTTTTTATTTATTGAGAAGGTATGGATTTATCCCACCTAACAATCATAGGTCTGCCGAGAGTAGAGGTGGTACTTGGGGACCTCCTCAGTGGGTTCAATGCATTGTGTGTATACATGGGGGAGCGTTATTTTTTTTTGTGGAAGGTTGTTAACTTTTCGCACAATATAATTGAACTTTTCTATTATCAGACATGCTTCATTACTGGGTATGGATGGCAGAGATCGAGATAAGTTTATGAATGTCTACTACATTTTTATATGGGCCATTGCACCTGCTATCCCCATGACCTATGTGTGTATAAATGTATTGTGTTGTTTGTTGTTGTGGTGGTTGTCGTTGTTGTGGTGGTGCTGGTGGTTGTGGATGGTTGTGTTTTTTTTTTTTTTTTTTTTTTTAACTGAATATCACTCAATACAAAGCTTAAGAGCCACTCAAGGTAGAGGATAGAAATAGTCATGATCCATGAGATGTATGGTAGAAAGAATAAGAGGATAAGCAGAACAGCCCTCTACAACTTGAATTCTTTAATGCTACCAATGAATTATTGGTTCCAGGATATCCTCCCCTTTGCCGAAAAAAATGCCATCGTTGGCATGCATGGCCTTGGTGTTTACATCCGGGATAATTTTCCGATGGCTAGGGAATTGGCACTTGATACGGCTGCTTACTCTTTAATGTGCTTCCGCCCTTCGCTACTAAACTCTTCTCTCAACTTTTTTTTTCTTTATCGCTCACCTTCTTCCTGAGACTGCGGTGTATTAGACGCAATTGCTGATAGTATAGAAAAAGCACTTTCTCTCCTCCTGCGAACATTTGTTTTCGATGACTTTAATGTTTACCACGACACGTGGCTGAAACCTTCTAAAGGTCTTGATGTTGCCGGTATACAGACATTAGATTTTCCTACTGCCAAATCCCTCACTCAAATTCCCTATTCGCTTTCCTAGCAAAATCGAGCAACATACTTCTCTATTGGATCTATTTCTTACCTCCTCGCTCTTGCCGAACTTCACAATACTGGCCTCTTGGTAACTCGGACAACTCTTTGGTAGTTATTGTTATCTCCTTCCAAGAATCCATTAAACAGGAACCTGCTATCCATACTCCCTCTTTCCGTTACCAGCACGCTGATTGGGACTCGTTTCGGAATTTTCTTCGTGATGCCCCTTGGACTGACATCGTCAACCTACCAATTGAAAATTACTCCACTGAGGTTTCTAATTTGGGTCAAAACCGGCATGGACGTTTTCATCTTTTCTCAGAAATACCAGGTGAAACTGCAATCCTCTTGATACTTCACACCGGCGTGATCGGTCGCCATAGCAGGTGCCTATTTGCTACTGCGCGTAACAAATGTAAGCTAGTCCTCGAAGAAGCTAAGTCCTTGATTGCTGAGAGAATTTTGGCACCGCATAGCCTCTAAAACTCTCAAAAATGCTCTCGTGACTACTGGCGTCTCTGAAGAGGCGGGAATAGACCTTGCACTTATTTAGTACCCTATTACAATTGATTTGAGGTATTATCATCCTCTACTGATAAAGCCGAATGCTTTGCCCATAAATTATCCTCAGATTCTACTCCTGGCTCATTTGGAGTACCCCTGCCTAACTTCCCACGTAGAAGTGATTCTCTGTTGAGTGATATACATATAATACTTTTTATGTTTTCTGCTATCATCTCTTTGTCCCCCACACAGCATGTGGACCCGGTGGCATTCCTGTAATAGTCATTAAGAAGTATGCTCCCAAACAAGCTCCTGCTCTCTCTAAACTGTATAATAAATGCCTCGCTGCCTCCTGCTTTCATGCTTGCTGGAAGTCATCGTTTGAACTCTCGAGAACCATTCGACCCCTCCAACTATCAGCTTATTACACTTGTGCCACTTTTTGGGAAATTCCTAGAGTCTCTAATCAATGCTGAATTGGTTCATCATCTCTCATCACATGGACTTTACTCAGACGAGCAATACAGCTTTCGCTTCTCCAGATCAATTTCTGATGTACTAACTATAATTGCGATAAGAGTCTGTCATGCTCCAGATAAAAATGGTGAAACCCGGGGTGTAGCATTGGACATCACGAAAGTCTTTGACAGGGTCTGGTATTCAGGTCTTCTCCACTAGTTGAAAAGTTACGGTATCTCCGGACACATTTTTGAGATGATCCAGTCGTTCCTATCAAACTGTGAAATGAAAGTTGTCCTGAACGACCACTCGTCTACATTTTTGTACTACTGCGGATGTCCGACAGGGCTCCATCCTTGGTCCTATGCTGTTTTTAATCTTCATTAACGATCTTCCCGATGACATCAGCTCTCAATTTGGCATCTATACTGACAACACTACTATTTACTGCTGCCTCGATAGTAAGGTTGATCAGACAAAATCAAAATTGGCAGATGATGTGCAAAACGACCTCAAGATCATCCTTAACCTGGGCAAAAGATTGCTTGTCAATTTTAACGTCTCCAAAACTAAATTTGTCCCCATTATTCATTTGATAGACCTCTCTCGGCTTTCCATCAGCATGACTTGATGCTATCCTCCAAGGAAATTACTCATTGCTAGTGTTAATGTTCTCAGCTGACTTGAAGTGGAAAGACGACATTGAATCCATTGTTAGGTCAGCTGCCAAGAAATTCATTTCCCTGTGTTGAGCGAGACAATTTTTCTCTCAGGAATCTATCTTGCATATCTATGAGTCTATTATTAATCCATGCTTAGAACATTGCTGTCATATATGGTCCGGTGCCTCTGCTATTTACCTGGAGCTCCTTGATAAGATCCAAAGAATCAGCAATATTATTGGTGCTGATCTGGCAGCTCGGCTTCATTTATCCACCACTGTATGGTTGCCTCTCTCTGATGTTGTTTTTTTTTTTTTTTTTTCTTTATAAATACTTTCATGGTAATTGTTCAGATGAGCTCTTTGCTATGGTACCTAGACTTTATGAATTTAAGTGCAATACTAGACTAGCAGTGAGATCCCATCAATTTACAGTTGAGTTAGCAAGATGTAGCCGTAACTTCTATGCTAACAGTTTCTTATCTAGCACTTACTGCTCGTGGAAGTCTCTCCCAGCTCCATGCTTTCCAGCCAACTTTAATCTACAAAAATGTAAATGCAATGTCAATCACTATCTACTGTCCTCCAGATTACTCTTTTCTCCTCATTACTAATGTTTCTGTTCCTAATTCCTCCACACCCTGTAACTCCTTGCATGCTAGTTGTTGTGCTGCCTTGCTTGGGGTGATACTAAAAAAAAAAAAAGTAATGATTGTTCTTTGTGGGGGTGGGGAGAATTTGCCTGAGTGTAACTTTCTTCCTAGATCATGGAGGAAATGAGGGTGATTTGATTCCATGAAAGTAGTATATAATGTCCTAGCTGTAAAGGTCTGAACTAGTGGAAGTGAAGAATGGAGCTCATCTGAACATTTGACATGGAAATTGTAATTGTAGCATTAAGCTTGAAATGTATCTGTGCAGTGTGTGTGTGGGGAGAAGTTATAGTGGAAAATAAATCATCCTTTGCAAGACAACATAAATGATTTTAAATTGTATGGTAAATAAGGAATGAACACCTCCAGCCGTATCCCATTTTTGACCTAATCTGATTCCTGTATAGGTAAAACATAGGAGTCAACCAGTATAAAAAAAAAAAATGTAAGTGAATGGGTTTGAGTTCTGAACATGGCCAATTATGCTAACTTTGCACTAATGCCCTTGAGGAATGGCATGAAGTCAACTTCACTTAGCCATATATATAGGTACTGCTGGAGCCTTTCAAACCTCTAAAGCAGCCTTGCTGAGAGAGGGTTACTCTGAAAGAAAGAACCCAAAACTTGACAATTACAATAGCTGATTCAACGCCAGGTTAAGAAATGGGGAGGTTTGGGGGGCATATTCAGAATTTCAGCTCCATGAAAGCCTATAATTGTTATAGAAACAATAAAATAAATGGAAGTAAACATTACTCATTATGCCTTGTCATGTAAGAGAATCTCTGAGCAAACAGGGGAAAAAGTAACATTCAAAAGTATTTATCACTGAGATCTTGAGCGCACAGTAGGCTACTTTGATGATATTCACTCACAAGTTTAAAGAACAAAAATCTTTAAAATAAACCCCTGGCTGGTAGTCAAGAGGAATTAATATGCATACTATTTAAAAGGCAACTTTACAGGTGTGTGTGTTGGGAGGTGGGACCTTTTTTTTTTTTTTTTTTTGGACATAAATACACCAGTAATAATATAAATGCTCAGGCTATATATTAAATAACAGGGGTCGACTGGATTCTCCAGTCTTTTATGTTCTGCATTTCTCCAAAACTTTATATACCTTGTATCCCTTAGTAGTTTTACAAAGACCAGGTTCCATCATCCATTCACATAATCTCATCAGTTAAGTGGCTCACTTTCTTTGCTCTATTGCTCTTGCCCTGTGAGGGTTAAGTTTTCCAAGTCCTTCTTCCTTATGTGTCAAAGGAATTTCAGCAGATCTCTTCCTGATTCTGAGTATGTCTTCTTTCTGTTGCCATTTTCTTTAAAACTTTGTTGCTTACTTGCTCCATCCATGGAATTTTCAGTACCCTTCTGTAGAACCATGTTTCTGCTAATGCTGGTTTTCTCTTCATCAGTGGGGAGATGTTTCAGCATTCACTGCCATATAATAGGATTGATATCACATAGAAAATTTTCATTCAAAACAAAGAAAAGAATGTTGGATTGCTGTTTCTCAGCTCCTTGCTTAGTTTTTAAAATGCTTCTTTTGCTAGTCCAGTGCTTGCTCAGATCTCTGTATTGCATTTTCCCATCCTCTTTTAAAACACTTCCCAGATATTTGCCAACTCCCATCAAGCTGTAATATTAATTGATAGCAGGCTACGTAATATTTAGGATTCTATACAAGATTTTACAAGAGTATATGTTTTAACTTCTTGAAGATGTTCTTGAAAAAGTCATGAATCCACCTTCCCCTATGAGTTCAATAACATGACAGACTGCCTTGGATGGCAGCCAGTCTAGGAGAAGGAAAACTCTTAATTCAAACCTAAGTAGGGCTGTTCTGGGAGTTTTGTGTCACATCAGTTCTCTTTAAAAATGTGGCTTGTTTTAAAGAACTCTTCATGATTTTTATCAAATCATCTATGTGGGTATTCTAACAGTTCATTTCTAAACTGAATTACTGGGCCCTCATTCATTGATTGATAGCACAATTCACTACACGGTAGCCTAAGAAAAGTTTTTAGCCAGGAGAAATAAACTCCATCCAATTTCAAAATGTAAATATGCAATCCTAACTCAACATAAACAGTATTTAGAATCAGTATGGAGTATGTTTTCCATTTGCTAGTTTCTGTGCTTGTATTCGATTTTTCATGGATTTGATCAAGTTATCAACAATTGTTTGATCCATATTTTGCTACTCCTTTAGCAATGTTTCTTTAAGGGTTTCCACTGACATAATTTTGGTTGCACGCTCTTGAAGTTTTCAGTCAAGGTGCTCCCAAACATGCTGTATTGGATTCATGTCAGGACTTTTGGCAGTGACTTGATTCCTTGAGATTCCTTCCAGCCATTAGCTTCTTTGCTTGTATAACATGGTGCTCCATCTTAAAAAAAGGTAGACATTCTTGTCAATCTGATTGGTTTCAAATAGTGGGAGTAGTCCTTTCGCTAATATTTGACAGTATTTTGGGCCATTTAACTGCTTGTCAACAAAAATCAGCTCAGATTTCCCTCCAAAACAGTAACCCACACCATTACTACAACCCTTCCCTGTGTCATGGTTGCCTGCTGAAATTCAGTGTTCTAAGTCTCGCTCTGATTTCTCCAAACATAAACCTGTCTCGAATTCGAATATTGGCAGAATCTACTTTCATCTGATAAAATTCATAATCTCTGCTCTCGAATTCTCTCACCCAGTCCATATGTCTGTTCCTGTTAACCTCTGAAATCAAGGGCTTCTTTCTTGCAACTCTTCTTTGAGAGCCTAGCTCTTTCAGAGTCTTTCTCACCATATATGTTGCCATCTCCTGCTGTTGGTGACATCTTTGATGCTCTGACGATGATTTCTGATGACTTCCCTCTTCAGCGTCCTTTTCGTTTGCTCAGAAATGATGCTTGATCTTCCTGAACCTTGTTTCACATAACAATGGCCTTCTTCATTAAACTTCTTTACAATATTATTAACCATCTGATGATTGGCCTGGAAAAACCTAGCAATTTCTCTATTTGACTTGCCACAATGTTGCCATCCTATTATTTGCCCTTGTCGAAATTCACCAATTTCCTTACTTCTGCAAACTTTCATTGCAAAATATAAGTCAACTATCATTCATAGATGAGAATAGCTGGATACTAACATGGTATTGACTGAAAAAAGACATTATGACACAAGCCAAAATTGCTGTAATCAAGTGTGGCTAAGAACTTATCATAACCCATCGTATATATAATCAAGTATGAACATAGCCACAATACCTTGACTGGGTTTTTAAATTGAAAACATAAATACATACATACAACAATCTATTTCTTGTTAACAGTTAATATATTTCAACCTTGAAAATGACTAAATGTATAGCTGAAAGCACTTGGAAAGAAAGAATAGTTGGACAGTTTTTACAATTTATTTACCAAAAAGAAAAAAAAAAAAACTTATAGGATCACATGAGAAATTGTATAAAAAAAACTAAATCAAAGCCCCTTGTCTGTCATATTCAATGAAACATGCATGAAAGGATTTCTACCTAAATACACACACACACATATATATATATATATATATATATACTAACAAAAACAGTTAGTGATAACAGTGGAAAACTTGCAAAAACCTAAAACTCTTATCTAGATACAAATAAAAATCAACAATACTGAAAAAAAGAGAGGGGAAAAAACCCTAAAGGCAAACTTGCCTATTCAGTAAAGTGCTTGATGCCCAGATTGCCGAAACCAAGCAAAAAATGCTTAAAACATTAAATCCTATGAAAAGACAACTCTACTCATAGATTCACATTCATGCAATCTTTCGAAAGTTTAATAAATTTATTTTCAATTTTCAATTTTTATTACTGAAAACATTTTTAGTGGATACCCGTATTTCAAATACACTGTTTTAGAAAAAAAACAAAAAAGTGTATTATATCTACGAGTCTGTGCACTCAAGAAAAGGTGGTCTCCATCAGAGTTCAAACCTGCATGTGGTTGAGTGGTGTGAAGAACAGTGGATCAAATGTTGGCATCCCCTATAAAGGAGGATGCCGGTTCAAACCCTGTCAGTAAACACATTTTATGTTTTCTTGGGTGCAAAGGCTAACAGATATAATAGATAATAAAAAAATAGGAACGTCTATTCAAACACGGGTATCCACTAAAAATAATGCTTGGAGTTAGGGGCTACAAAAGTAGGTATACAGTAAAATCATGTACAGAACGTATTGAATCAATTATACAAACATCAAAAACATAATATTTACTGTATACTTACTTTTGCAGTCTCTTGCATATGGAAAAATATATAATATAAAAGTTTATATATCAAAAACAATTTTAAGAAAATCTGAGAAAGTGGAAAATGTTTTTGTGATGCATTTAGGATTTCATCTGACTGAAGTGATATATATATATATATATATATATATATATATATATATATATATATTGGGGTATATAAAGTTATATTTGTGCACAAAATGCATTTTTGAATAATAGAATTGTGTACTAATTACACGTGTCCTTTTGCTGCATCTGCATCAATGCAGATTTGTTTTTAAGGAATATATAGAATATGAGTGGGTAGGTGCATGTGTGTAGTAAGAGACTGAATTGAAATTGGTATTGTTTGATGAAACTGACAGCTGATAAGCTCATCTTTGCTGATGATCTTCAGTCAATGACAAGTATTAGTGAGAGAAGCACTTGCCTCTGCTACCTAGCATAATCTGTTGATGCTGCAAAAGGTGAGAGGGGTTGGAGATACTGATACAGTGTCCTGTTTGTCCTCAGCCTCTTTTGTAGCTGAGTTATTTTTTTAATTCCCCACTTCCATACTCTTTCTGTCACCCTACCATTATCTGTGTGAAGTTCATCTTATCTTCCTTTGTTATTAAGATCAAGAAGGTATGTGGAGAGAAGATTGAAGAAAACCCATAATAAGATTAGAATAATTCAAGGTGAAAGTATTTATGCTTCTGGTTAGTGTTTCTATGTGGCAAGCAACATTTTCTTTGGCTCGGTTAACTTTAGATTTGCAGATGTGTCAGGTAGAGTAGAAAAGTGCTTCTGACATGTTTGTTTTTCACTGACCTGAAAGTTTTGAAAAAAAAACATTTTGCTCAAATAAGCTTCATTTCTGAACTCATTTGATACAAGACAAGTTTCTTTAATCAGTCAATAATTCCATAGAAAATGTTCTTACAAGCTATATTCCTTAGTTCAACCAGTCCAAAACTTTACAGCTAAATCCCACCATATCATGTACACAGTGGTGAGCTATCTTCATTCCCTTCATATTCTATTAGTCAGGAGGTTCCATTCAGATAACTTCTTTCTGAGAATTGCTACTTTGTAGGACAAACTCCTGAAATGTTTCCTCAGTCAATAGAAGTCACATTAATTTTGGAATCTCTCTCTGATATTCTGATATATATATATATATATATATATATATATATGTGTGTGCAAATTACAATTAATGAGATCAAAACAATTTGCCTCATACAGATGACCATTTCATCCATGGGAAAGAAGTTCCCTGGACTTATCAATGTAAATCCATTTACTAAAATAAAGTTATTTAGTAAATGTATTTGTATTGATAAGTCTAGGGAAAAACTTCTTTCCCATGGGTGAAATGATCATCTGTATGAGGTAAATTGTTTTGATCTCATTAAATGTAATTCACTTATATGCTCTATAATAAAAATTATATTGAGCTCTCTTTTGTGGATCAGTTTTAATATTTTATATTGATATGAATTACTTGGATTACTTACTGAGAGGGTGCTTCCCCAATCACTACAATCTTAAATTCTTCAAGTCCAGGATCAGCCATTAACTTATATATCCTCATAATCTGTGTTTCTAACCCCCTCCTCTCATGTCATAAAACAAATTCAGGCAATAATTTTCTATCTTGAGTGGCTCTTGGGTAAATAATAGTGAAAAAAGAAAAGTTTGCAAGAAATAAAAATAAAGTAATAAAAATAAAGCAATTTTTGTCTCATACAAAAAAATAGGTTGCACTACACACGGGAATTGTTTTGAAGAGGTTTAAAATTATGCATTTTCATGACCTGTTGCATCATACACAGGTAATTTTTTTTTTTCTGGTAGTATTAAAATTCATGTCAGTGGAAAGGCAATGCCTCAGTGATGTAAGTACTTGTGAAATAAAGATGAATGCAAATTTGTGATGGGGGGAAAAATCTATTAATTCTTCATTTGTCAAGTATTTGTTGATTTTTAAGTGGCATATATTGTGGATAAGGTTTTGGCTCTTATGTAGCAACAAAAAGGTATAAACTTAGGCTACATGGGAGGCAAGCACAAGGTAAAAGAGCTACTGCAGTCTGGCATGAAGGAAAACAAAAGTATATCAATCTTTGCATTAGATATTTTATGGTAAATGTTTTTTATCATTTTGGGGCAGCTTTGTACAAATGAAAATCACTTATTTGCTATAAAATATATCCAGGATGATGCCCAGTCAGTGACAGCCCTAGGATTGCTGTCACTGCAGGCAAGGTGAACTTTGACACCCTTACAAGTATAATTTTTAATTTTTGCAAGGAGAAAAATTTAACATGTAGAATAACGAGTTTATTGCAATAAACAAAACAATATAAGCTAAAGAAAACATTCATTATCCTACCTAAAACATTTTTTCTAGCATTTATATCTAAAAATATTTTTGACACTTTTTACATCTACCTACCTTCACAAGATCATTTTCTATTGACAAAAATAGCCAAAGAATTTAATCCATCATTAGTTATGGTTGACAAAGTGTGTTTTTATAAGCCTTAGTTTTGGGGCATCCCAAACACTTGGTATGATGGCACCCTGGGTAACTGCCAGAGTAATGTGCCCAGTACTGCAGTTTTGAACTACGATAGGCCTTCTAGTATTGATCAGAAGCTTGGTTTACATTATACATGAGCTATATGAAAAATCATGTTTTTTCACAAAAAAATCCAGAGGTCACATTATACATGAAGTAGGCTTTTACATGAGTACACACAGTATACTTGTTCAGATAAACAAATTAGGCAATGCAGATATATCCCTACATCTCCCAGAAACCTGAGGTTTTTGTGCCAGTTATAGATCTTGTTCTTCTATAGTGATATGAAGCTTAGGAATTAAAATGAACTCTTAATTTAATCAAACCAAGAAGATGAAATGACGAAACATATATAATTTTAACAAAACAAAATAAGAAATTTATTTACAAATTTACACACTTGAAGTAGTGTCAGTAGCACTTTTCAGGAAAAGTAAATCAGAATCCTTCAAGTTTGTAGTTTTAATGTATTGTCATGAAGAGGATAAATGATCTGACACAAAATAATATTAAATGTTTAAAACAAAGGTAAAAGAATTTGTTGTTCACTGAAGGGATATATGGTTTGCATAGGTTCAAAATTAGATAAAGTTCAAAATACTTAGCTTTCTTGGATTGTTGAGAAAAAATTCTTTGAAGTGCCATGTGCTGGTTAGAGGCAGATTAATATAATTTGTGTGTACTTCAAAACTGGTTGCAAGGAACTGAAACTAAACCTTTCACATGACTTCAGAAACTCTTCTCTGATTAATTTAATTTTTCTCATTTTATATCAAAACGAATTTCACATAGGCTTGCTACTTTTTCTTTTTCATTGATCTAAAACGAATTTCATATAGGCTTGCAAATTCCTTTTTTCTTCTCACCTTGCTAGTCAATTTCTGTGAAGGCAAAAGAAAAATGGACCCAAGAAAATTTCAACTAGGCTTGTGAATTTCTTTCCTTTTTACCTCAGTCCTCTGAATATGAAGAGTTAGTATTCTGCACTCACTACACTTCTATGTATTGTTTCACTTCTAAGATTTTGTGTTCCTTTTCTCCCACTCTCATGAACTCTTGATGTATTTCTTTTGAAGATCTCATTTTTGACCATCTCATACAGTATGCAATGGTACCTTTTCCATTAACAAGAAAATAGTGAAAGTGACAAAATATCTAATGGAAATATGACATGGCTCAGATAAGTAAAAGTTTGCTTGTTTTTTGTTTTTTTTCCCTGCCCTGTAATGTACAAGGAGCAATTGTTTGCTCATTTCAGGGAATTGTAGAAGAGTCATGGGAGACTGAGAGTTTGTTCAGAATGTAATATAAGATAGACATATGTAGTCAAGTGAGATACTCACTTTTGTGTCTGTGGAGAAAACATGTTGTAGTCTGGGGAAATAATTCTTTTACAAGACTGTATAAATGATTTTGAACAAGTATAAAGAAAGGAGAGAGAAAGAGTTAAGCAGCTCTAGCCAAAAGTACAGCAGTAATGCTGTCTCGTGAAATAAAAAAAAATATCCAAAAACAAGGTTTCTACAATGTACAGGTTTGTTTTTGATGTAACATTAGTGACAGTAATTTATTCTTTCATGGTCAAATTCTCTAAATTTTTATGTATCTTTATATAAAGCAATGTGAATTTCAAATTTTGTATTTAAGATAAACCACTGACAGACCTGTAATTAAAATGCTTTGAACAAGACTTGTATTCCATGAGAACATTCTACTGATAATATATCAAGTCATTAAAAATACAAAAAGATTGTTTCAGTTTTATTCAAGAACAATTATTTTAATCTGTTATTTCATCAACTGTCAAATGACATTTGAATTTGATCTACTTTGCATTCATTTAAAACTTGAAAAGTGAGTATTTTTGAGTTTTGCCCTTTCCTATCTTTTTATTTATTTATATAAGTGAATATTTTATGTCAAATCTTATTTGTAAGAAAGACAGGTGTACAGAATAAAATTTACTCAGCAAGAGACTTTCTTAGAATATAAAGTTTTAAATCTGGTGTTGGGACTAACATCTGTCACAAGCATATATTTACTACAATGGGAGTGTAAGCCTCAGCACTCCTCCTTCTACATGCTGTGTCCCTTCAAGACGTGGGTGATCATGTCTCTCCACAACTTCCTATCTTTGTAGCTGTTAGTAATATTTGTCTTTTCCTCATCCCTCCCCTCCATTCTACCATCCATTTACATAAGCTTGCCAGATAGGGGCTCATTGTGCTCCTGTTCTTTTTGCCTTTGATGTCCTGTGAGTGTCAAGTTCTCTAAGCTCTTCTTCCTCATTATGTGTCCAAGAAATTCCTGCTGTCTCTTTCTGATTCTGTGTCCTTTTATTGTTCTTTTCTTTAACCTGTTTTTCATAATGAACTTTTATCTTCCCTTGGTTGATAAGATCCCTGACAGCAAGCGATGAGGCCATTTATCTGGTAATAATGGGTAAGACCCAAATTTAGGCACCAAATGGATTTGAGTGTCAAAGGTGAGGCCTGAAGAATTGAGGTGAAAGGATGCCTTTTGTCCTACTCCAAAGGACAGGCAATGCTGGCCATGAGCAAACTTGAATAGACATGTTAATGATTTGTCAAGCAGACATTGGAAGAAGAGATATGATCAACTTCAGATAAGTGTTTCTATCTATTTCAAATAGATTCATGGTCTCCAATGAACTGACATTAACTGCTAAAGAAATGTTTAGCAATGCCATCTTCTTTCTCCTCGCATAAATGTATTATTTATATAAAAGAATGTTTTTAAGCTTTTCTGTCTTGTTGTTTGTTCCTGTTTCTGACTAATATGGGGAGTTGATAATTTTCTCATATCATTGCTTAAATGTTAATGATATTCTCAGTATCCTTCTGTAGAACCATATTTCTGTTGTCTCAAGTTCTTGTTTCTTAGTAATTATTTTTTGGAATTCCATCCTCTGTTAAAATACCTCCCAGATATTTAAATATTTGTACTTGTTTGATTTTGATATCTTCAGTTTGTAGTTTACAAAAGCCTTGACACTCATTTGTTTAAACTAGTTACATTGTTACTGTTGTCCTCATTTTTATTGTCATATCCACAATGTTTTTTGGATGTCTATTTCCTTGAGGATAAAAGCATTGGTTGAAGTAATCCAGTGACTTGACCCAAAGAGTTGTGAGTTCAATACCTGACTACAGCAGAGATGAACAAAAACTTGGAGAGTTTAATTACTTTTGAATATACTCTGAATTTCAGTACACATAACTGTTGTAAGGTTTGTCACAATAAATATATAAATCCCCTCTGCTAGGGGTGACAATCATGTGATTTTTTTTCTCCTTTTATGTGTTATGTCCTTTTATGATTTGGGCAATCATAGCTCTCCACAACTTTCTATCCTTTGTAGCTCTTACAATATTTATCATTTTATAATTCCTTCCAGTCTGTTTGCCATCCATTTAAACAAGCTTGTTAATTAGGTTTCTCTGTTTCTCTCTGTCCCTCTGAACTTCAATATGACACACTATGTCCTCTGTGTGAAACCATTTCCTAGATAAATGTCATCTGATTGGCTCAAACAGATAATCTCAGGATGATGTGGTAGATTTGATAAAATATCTTGATCTTATTGTTGGCACCACTCTTGTCTTGTGTCACAAGCTTAACACCTTTATACAAATCTGATGGTTTTGTAGTGTTTATGAAAAACTTAAAAAATCTATATAAATAAAGATTTGGTAAAATGAACAAAGACAGATGCAAGTTATAGCGGACGCATTATTAGAACATTTTGTTAATCAGTTTCGGACAAAATAAAAACTTTTCTTTATTGAAAATTATTGAGATATAGTGTGTACTTAGACTCTGTGGAAATGGAGTGAGCAATAACTGAACAGTACTAAAAAAAAGATCTAGATGCAATATCCTGATGCATTGACAGAGAAATGAGAACAATCTACTCTTGTAGATTGAATAAAGTGTTAAGTTTGAAATTCCCTGAAGGTTACCCAGATCAGTAGATACATGAAGAAGACTGGAGAGCACAATGGCTGAAATATTGTGTTAATAGTAAAAAGATGAAAACATGAGTCTGAAACTTAATAATGTAAATGGTTCTACTTAGGTCTTTTTTTCTTTTTTTTTTTTTTTTATGGGGAAAAAATTTGGTTGTGGGTGGGGGGGATAATTTATATTAGCATTCATGTGACCTTCCTCAAGCCACAACTTTGTCAGAAACAAAAATGTTGTTTTTTTTTTTTTTTTTTTTTTTTTTTTTTTTGAACCACATGACCACAAAACATTGGTGGATAACATTTTTCTTAAATGAAGAATAGATATACTAATTATTAAAAATCAACTTAAATTAATAAAAATGGTATACTGTAATTCCCCATGTATAATATGCAATTTTTTTTTTTTTTTTTTTTTTTTTTTAAATTTAAGCAAAATCAGTTATGTGCATATTAGGCACAACTACAAAAATCTTCAAAAAATTGCTGTAAAATAAAATAAGCATTATCATAAAACTAAACTAGGATATTATTCTATGTTTAAAACCATTTTTTTAAAAAAGAATAGGAAATGCTGGCCATAATGAAATTGGAAACTACAGTTTATAGTGTTTAATTACCAAACAAGGGCTGTGTATTGTGTGAGTAGATGCATTTTCCCACAATTTCAGTACAATTTTAGGGGTGTGTATTATACATGGGGAATTATGGTATATTTGTTCTTTATTTAAAAAAATTTTTTTATAAAAAAAATGTAAATAAGGATTATACTGAGAATATCATGGATTGAACACTTGAGAAATGAAGTTTTTTTAGAGAAAAATTGGAACAAAATGGACATTTACACTTGGCATCAGAAAGAAATGGTTGAAATTTGCTGGGTACATAACGAGGAAAGAAAGCTTGAAAAACTTGGCACTCACAGGGCATATTGAAGGCAAGGGGAAAGTGGTGCATAACTTATAAGTTTGTGTAAATGGCTGGCAGAATAGGGATTAGGATATTTTATAGCAAAAAGACAAACTTTATTAAGGGCTACAAAGGACAGAAAGTTGTGGAGATCCATGACCGTGCACATCCTGAAATAACACAGCACATACAAGAGGATTAGGCATTGTTTTTTACCTTGCTGTTTGAGCATCCCAAATATACTGTTAGATTTTATTTCATAATAAAATTAGTATTAACCAACCTATGTTGACATAATTTTCAGGATATATTTATTTGAGCAATATAATGAGTTACACCATAAAAATATCTCTATCCTTATTAAAATATTGATCACTTGTTTTGGAAGTGTCAGGTTTTGATTAAAATGAAGTTCAGCATAAATTTTTATTTATGAATAAATTCAAAAGATATAGGCCATAGAAGCACAATATCCCATAGACCTGAATGATTTATTACTTCATTATCTCACAGGTTATTATAGGCTTCCTTATATTCTATAATCTGCATCAGCCACTGATTTTAACTTTTTTTTTTTTTTTTTTTTTTTTACTGTTTTCACTTTAACATTATTTGAGGCAGTTTTTATTGCTTTCCACAGATTTTCTTTGCCTAATTATTATTTTCTATTCTTAACAGCTCTTGAAGATGGACCACAAGTTTTCAACTGACTTACTGTCTGGGGTGCCTGAGGGCTTTTCCATTAATTTGATGTCTTTCAAACCTTTTCTTTTATTTTGCATGGTGGGTAATCGCCAACTTTTTAGAAAGTGATGGAATATTGGCTTGCTTGAATATACTGAAACTAAACTAAAAGTTTCTTGTTAGTGCTATGGTGATTTTTAGCTTAGATGTGGCACAAGGCCAATAGTATGGGTTGCCAATAAGCTTACTATTCAGTCATAATTGATCTAGTGAGATAAGCTTGCTAATCACTATTTCACATCAAAATGCCCACTTGTTTGTGATATATGTAACACTCAAAAATATCTTGTTGATAAAAACACTTTTATATGCAATATGGAATTTGTGTATTTAAACTTCCATCAGAAACCAGAAGAATGGTCACAAATATAGAAAAAAAAATAATCATCCTTAAATAACTTTGTTTGAAAAATATATATATATATATATATATATATATATATATATATATATATATATATATATATATATATATATATATATATATATATATTATAAAAAGATATTTTGTGTCAATTAATTTTAATGATTGACTGTTCCAAATTGTGAATAATCCTCCTGCTCAGATAAGGAGAAAAGTCTGTCAGAATTCTTCAAGTACAAGGAATATGGTCCAAGATTTTGACTTTAAGTCATTATCTGGGTAGGTAGACAATTAGTGAGTTTCTTAGAACTAATAAGTGTTGTGATGTAACACATCACACCTCACTCATGTAAAGGATGTTTTGGGTGCATGATTTGTTTCCAGTGTCCTTCAGTTACTCCTATGCATACTTTTTCTTCATTATATACTGATTTTACAGTGGCTTGGTTTATTAGATTGTTTTATAAGCATTTGTCATTTAAGGGACATTCTTTCTTTGCTATGCAGTTACAAGTGTGTTTGGCTTGAGCAAATGGTTTGTTGGTTATTTTTCTGTTGTGCTTTTTATTATTAGCATCATGTTCTCAGTGCAACTGTAGCTGATTCTTATTGTGTTTCTGTTAAATATCTTGTGGAGAGGGATTGGTGATGATATTGTTTGTGTATGAGTTTAATGAATATTTTTCTTGTATCTGTTTTTTTTTTTTTTTACTGTACAGTGGGCTGAACTATATATTACTTAAATAAAAAAAAAAAAAATAAAACAAATGAACGCAAATGTAATATTAATAATAAGCAACAACAGACGGTGAGTTATAAAAAAAAAAAAAAAAAAAAATATTAATAAACATAAAATAACTACAAATAACTGTATTTGGATCTACAATTATTTCTACCCAATAGCCTCTAGGATAATTTGCAATAATTGCTACTAACCTCCCAATAACTGTCAGGATAATACACTAGACCTTACTGCCGTTAACACTAACTAGCATATATAAAGTCAAAATAGATATGGTAAAAACACAACATGCATGATCTGGAGATTGTGTTTAAGCATGAAAAAGTCTGTCAGCACATGGTGTGTGTGTGTGTGTGTGAGAGAGAGAGAGAGAGATATATATAGATATAGAGAGATATATAGATATAGAGAGATATAGAGAGAGAGATATATAGAGAGAGAGAGATATACATATAGATATAGAGAGATATAGATATAGATATAGAGAGATATAGATATAGAGAGATAGAGATATAGAGAGATATAGAGATATAGAGAGATATAGAGATATAGAGAGATATATAGAGATAGATATATAGATAGAGAGATAGATATATAGATAGAGATATAGATATATAGATAGAGATATAGATATATAGATAGAGATATAGATAGATATAGGGATATAGGTATAGAGATATAGGTATAGAGATATAGAGATAGATCAAGCATTTGGGTAGCATTACCTTTTTTTTTTTTTTTTTAACACAAGTTTCATTAAGTGACTGACAAAGTAATGCAGTTAAATTATTTAATTTCCGTTTTCTTTTCTGTACATAAATTATGTAAAAACTGTCCAAATGCTTTCACCCATTATCAATTATTATTTTTACTTCTAACTGAATATATGGATTCTTTTATGTATATATCTAGAGTATTAAGAGTGTTTTATTCTCCACATATGGTCAACACATTATGGCCATGTTCATAGTTGATGCCATTGAATGTTGGCTTTTTCTATATATGATTCCATTATTTTTAGACCCCCCCCTTTTTTTTTTTTAAACACATGGATGAAGTTATTATATTTGCATTATCAATGACTGTTGTGGATGGAGTTTATTAGGTCACCATGTGTATTTTAAATGAGGCCTATTGTCGGAGAGATGTAACATGAGTCTTCTTGTTAGGCATATTGTAGTATATCTAATATAATTAATTTGGTTTGATCAGGAATATAGTTCCTTAAGGAGCATTTGAATTTGTAAATATTTGTTCTCAGTAAATTTGATTTTGCAGATGAATTGTTATTAATGATGAGGTTAACTGTTTTAAATTTTTTATAGTAGATGATTACTTTAATTTTCTTGTTTTTGTCAACTGGAGTTGTATATTTGTTTCTAAGGGAAGATTCATCCTGCTTATAGTTAATGTAGATTTTCTTTCTTCATTTTTTTTTTTTTTTGCCATTTTTGATTGGCATCACCCAAAAATCAGTGGCTGATGAAGATTATAGAATATAAGGAAGCCTATAATAACCTGTGAAGTGAGATAAGAAACTATTACTATAGAAGTTACATTTACATCTAGCTAGCTCAACTGTAAATTGGTAAGATCTAAACCCAGTCTAGCATTGTGCTTAAATTCATAGTCTAACTTCCATAGCAAAGAGCTCATCTGAATGATTACCCTGAAAGGATTTATAAAAAAGACAGAGGCAACCATACAGTGGTGGGGAAGTGACTGAAGCCAAGCTGCCAGATCAAGACCAATAATATAGCTGATTCTTCTTTGGATCTTATCAAAGAGCCCCAGGTAAATAGCAGGGGCACCTGACCATATATGGCAACAATATTCTAAGCATGGATTAATAGTAGACTTATAGATATGCAAGATAGATTCCAGAAACAAAAATTGTCTTGCCCAACACAGTGAACTGACTATCTTAGCATCTTAGCAATGGAAGAATTCAAGTTGGTTTCACAGAGAGCAAAGATATCTGGCGACTTTTCCAGGAGAAAAGATTCTACATTGCAGAAGTTGTTGTGATTTCCATGTGACATGTCTTAAGGAGAGAGAAAAAAACTCACAATAATTGTCACTGTCATAAATGCAATACAAACCAGCCGGTGTGTAGCTGTGGGCAAAACATAATGTGGTCTCAGGAAGGGACACCTACCCATGCATGACCCATGCAGATACCCCAATATTATGCAACTTTTGAATGGAGCAGCCTCTCTAAGTACTGCTAAAGAGTTTGGGCTCCACACAACCAGTTGGGAGCAGCAGCCAGCAAACTGCTAACCTAGTCATTGGTTAGTCTAATCACCAAAGAGTTAAAATAGTTAAATCATTGTGGTCTTTGTAGAAGAAAGAATGAGAACCAGTAAACCATATCCTGAATAGGGAACAAGGGATGAACCTCTACTCCTGTTCAATAGGCATGGAAGGAGTGAACTGGGTGATGGGTGGGCCTATCTACTCCTATTACTCTGTAAAAAAAAATTGGTAAAGAATTCATATTAAGTAATGACTTATAAGTTCTGATGTCCACTACCAACCAAAAAATCAGGATGAGTAATCCACAGAAGAATGCCAATTTACACACACACACATATATATATATATATATATATATATATATATATATATATATATATATATATATACACACACAGTTTAATGAAGCAAATTAAAATGGCCTGGTTTCGAACTAAACAGTTTGGTAGTTAATAGAAATGTAGAAAACAATATACATGGAATCAGATATTAAAACAACAAAAATATCAAATTATAAAATTCAAAATCAAAGTTTTGAATTCAGTTATTCTTCTCCTAGACCAGTTACCATCCAAGGCTATAGAACCCAGTCTGTCCTGCTATTTATCCATAGCTGGGGTATTAGCACACAAGTGAATGAAATGGATCCAACTGGATTTAAACTTGGCTCTCTGATTCATCCATCTGAGCTGCTATCTATTGCTCCACCATACCTTGTGTGTGTGTGTGTGTATATATATATATATATATATATATACCAAAAATATGTAAAAAAAAAAAAAAAATCACTATGCAATTGCAGTCATGTTTCAATGCATCTCATCAGGCGATTGTAAATTACTGGCGAGAACAATTTTAACATTTAAGAGTTATAAGGTTTGTGTGCTTTACTCTGATTGACCAATGTTAAATTTAAACTAAGGAAAGAAAAATTAAAATTTTTATAAATGGGTCATGACCTGTAGATTGGCAGCTAACGACAACCAGACATAAATTAAAAGTGGATACATATGGTTACATAAAATATACAAACCAGACAATGCAGTTTCTTAAGAAAAGGGGGGTAGAGTGGTAATTTTAACAAAATGCTAAACAAGTATGTTTGTGAATTGTTTTGTAGTTGATAAATAAATGGCTTCTTTAAATAACTAGTAAATAATTTAAGCAGAGAGAATTATTTGGTAAATTAATATTGCTCTACTCTACATTGAGCCCTCTTTTAAATTAAATGTTATGGACCTTGGAATTGTATTCTATTCATTCTCATCATACCTAAAATATATATATATAATTGATGGATTTATTTTTAAGCCAATGTTTTTATTACTTCAAATATTATTATAGTGGCTTACTTTGTATTTGAAGTAGATACCCTGTTTTTATTTAATAGTCTGTATTATGGCCAGTGTTAGCCCTAGGGTTGTTGGCACTCCAGGCTAACTGAACTTTAGTGCCCTTACAAGTATAATTTTTAAAAGATTTTCACAGCAAAACTGAAAATGTAGAATAAGTTTATTACAATATGCAACTTAATATTAACTAAAGAAAACCTTCATTATCCTGCCTAAAACATTTAGATCTGAAAATTTTTTCATGGCACTTTTGCACCTTTACAAGATTCTTTTCTTTTAACAAAATAGTCAAAGAATTTAATCTGTCTTTAGTCATGGACGACTGCAAGTATGATTCCAAACACATGATATGGCAGCGTGATGACACCCAAGTTAGCTATGCCTTGAGCCAGCCCTGATTACAGCTATCTGATTATTCATTTGAGAAATATAAAGTTAAAATTTGAAATTGCTTTCTCCTAAGAATAAAAGTTTATAAAAAATCAAAACAAGAATATGCTTTTCATTTTATTTGATCAACTTCAAAAGATGTGTAAAATGTCTGAGATAGGGAAACAATAAAGAACTTGACAAATTGAAAAGATTAATTTGTCTATTCAAAGTCTGCAAAATTTACAATGTTTGGTATTTCAATTTCATAGCTATTTGTGTTCTCATTAAGTCCTACAATAGTCTACTCCTGCTCTTTTTCTTTTTTATCTACAGTAGTGTTGAAAATATGGTGTAATCAGTTATATTTTATACTTGATATGCCTAAATCTGTGTGGCCTGTTAATTACTCAAAACATCCTGATGTCTAAAGTTGCCATTCCAGTTGATCATTTTGCCTGTAATTTGCTCCACTGTGTACCACTAACTCATAAAGATTTAACCTAATTTGATCAATTTTACTCAGTCACTATCTTAGGCCAGTGTCTGGTTTACAAACGGGAAATATAGCCTTGCATATTAATAGATATAAGATGTACTGAAAACATAAACTGGCCTTGACTCATAAATTTTATTCAAATACTTAACAGGTAAAAAAAAATTTCCTTTGTAGAAATTAAGATGCAAATGTTAAGTTTCCACTCCTAATAATGTAAACAATTTTCCCCTGATTTCCAAAAATTACATCTTCATTCAAATTTTGAAATTTATTCAACACTTTGTCTCTCCGAAAGCCAGATAAATGTCTTGTAGCAATCAAAACTCTGAAAAGTTCTGTTCATCAGCAGATTTATTGAAAGTTAAAGGTGTGTGTGGGGGGTGGGGGACTAGAAAAGAAATAAATACCAGCTTGAAACTAGTTTAGTCCAAATAGCAAAGTAAATAAAAAGGAAAGTAGAAATATACCAAAGGCTGAACATAACTGGAGACCAAGGATCTAAATTGGTAAAGAAGATAGCAAGTAGTTTGCTTACAGCAGCGTTTTTACAGTTTCTAGTGATAAGTCTACAGAAAGAAACATGAAGTTAGAGTATAACACTAAGAACAGTCAACACATGGTGAAAGGGATTCTAACATGAGAAATACAACAGCAAAATAAATGCATACAAGGTGACTCTCTTAAACAACTGTACAAATAATGCATAGAAAAAAGGTTAAGAGGTTACATACCGGTGATGCTATTGTTGGAGGGGTGTGTGTTAGATTTAGGAGGATAAGAAAGCATTCTTTGGTGGTTTTATTGTCAGTTCTGGTAATTACTAAGGGCTAATCAGGAAGTGGTCAAAATCAGTGTCTCATAAATGTACATAAAATTAAAAAAAGTTGATGAAAATAAAATAATAGAAGTTCTGTACCATGATAACAGGATAGTGTGTATCTCTGAGCTTAGTACTCTTAGTGCAATAGTGATGCAGTCTGGAGGACAAATCATTGATTACTAGGTTTTAATTTTTTCCTCTCCATATATTCTAAAAGTATTAGTTTTCTTCACTTAAAAGAGGAAATCTCATCAACATAAATTTCACAAATATTATTATATAATATATTTTCTTAAAGATTCTTGCCAAAATCCAGAGAAAGGTTTGTAATACAGTCAATCCTCACTCGGCATCTCATCTCCAGTCACTTTCACACTCAATATGACATGCCTTCACTTTGTCTGCTTTACAAATATTTTCATGGTAACTGCACAGACTAGCATATTTTCCTGATGCCCTGACAACATAAATTTAAGCTAGCTACTAGATTGGGAACTTAGGTCTTACAATTTTACAGTTAATCTAGCTACATGCAACTGTCATTTCTACCCCAAGTTTTTTTTTTCTTGCCCTTCCCACCTGTGGAACTTCCTTCCAATTTCTTGATTCTCTAATTATGAAAATCTTCAAAAATTTAAATGCAATGTCAATGACCATCTTCTGTCTTCTTGAACCCTGTTCCTTTTTTGTCCTTTTCTCAATTCCTCTCATTCACTTAATGTAACCCCTGCATTCTAGTGGTATTGTCGCCTTGCTTGGGGGTGAAACTTTTAAAAAAAAAATATTTTACAAATATTTTTATGTATTGTATTTTATTACATATCAGGATTGTATTAATGTATTCTATTACAAATATTTCTATGTAATTGATATTGGATTGCTTATTTTTATAGATGCATCATTGGTGTAGAAAGTGAGACTGGCATGAGATCAAATTCTGTAGCATTCACTTTCACGCAAATACATATTGAAAGATATTAATCCATCTCTTTTCGGAGTTAATAGCTGGCCAGACTAGGTTCTCTGGACTTGTTTGTTTACCACACCAGGAGAAACATCTCTGAATTCAAAACTGGTTGGACATGGAGCTAGTGCCCCCAGCCTGTAAAAATCTACTTGCTGTAGATACAACACTGTGGTGTTGCTGTGGCTTTATGCCCCAAAGTACATTAAGATTGAATTCATTAATGTATTCTATCATGAATATTCCTATGCCATATATTCAAATGTTTTCCAAGTAACTAAAGGTTATTGTACAAAATGTTTGCTATCTACAAATTGTCTTTCTTGTAAATCTTTCCCAGTTCTTAGATTCTCATATCACAATTAATTTTTGGTATCTTTATTATGTAGAAAAACCATAGAAATAATGGTAGATATTTTTTAAGTTTAGCTTAGTCTGGCTGAAGGCTACAATAATAGTGTTCAATATGAATTACCTTCCAGTATTCTCAATAGTTTGAGAAACTATCTTGCTCACCATCTCTCTCTGCAGATAACTTCCGTAGAAACAATGTAATGTAATTACTCAGAAGTAATGTCCCAAATCTGATAGCAATAAATTGAATATCTTCACAGACTTCACTATTCTAAAATGCTTAAATTATATGTTAATGTTCATTTGTATAGCTTTAAATGAGTCACTAACTTAATCTTTCTAAATATGGATTTGTCTACAGAGCACATAAGATATCTAATACTCTGAGTTTAGGAAAAGCTAATATGCTGCAGAAGTGATCCAAAATATAGTGTTTAGTTTAAGTGATAGATTATTTAAATGAAAAATTGCTGTTGATTGTTCAAGAGATTTAGAAAATTTTTAGTAATGACCTGCTTTTGTCTGAACTCTACATAAATAGTACTGATAAGCATTAGAAAAATTAGCTCAAAAACTGAAAAGTCATTAATTGGTTCAGTCATTTGCAAAATCTTTGAACAGTGCCTAAGCTTGTAAAATGTTTTAACAGAAAACAGTCATGAAACAAGGATAGACATGTGCACTTCTTTGCACTTTCATGAATGCATATTGCCATTTTTTTAACATAATAATTACTGGTAGGGGAAAAAAATGGATATTTTACAAGAATACATAGTGATTCAAACAATGGCTAAGTGAATGCAAATAGTCTAAAGTACAACCCAAAATAGATCTTGATCAAAGAAAAATTTTGAAATACTGATGTAATTGTTTTGCTGTGAGTTTCTGCCAGTCAATGTTATGATTACAGCAGAAATCTGTTGTAATAGTGTTTAATATTCCTTTGAAGGAAAATAAGCTACAAATATGTGGTGTTCTATTGTGAGAGATTTCGAAAAATATCTTCAGTGATGATCTACTTTTGTCTGAATGTTGCAGAAATAATACTATCATGTATTTATAAAATTTATTTGAAAACTGAATTCAACTCATTAAATGGGCCAGTCATTTGCAAGAATTTGCTTAAATTACAACACAAATTAACATATGTTTGTATGGTTTTAAATAAATTAAATCATTACAATTCAGCTAAGATACTGACTTTTTTAATGATGGATGTATTTATAGAGAATATATTCATGGTGTCTGTGATGGTCTTTAAATGAAAGAAATAGCTGGTTTATTAGAAAGGTTCAAAAAGGTGACATCAGCTTAAGTGATGTACCTTGAACGAATTGTTGAATTTTACAATGAATGACTTTTGTCAGAGCACAATAGAAATAATTTTTTACTTTATTTATTTATTTTTTTTTTTTTTTAATATTTTATTTATTTATTTATTTATTTTATTTTATTTTTTTTTTTTATTTTTTTATTTTTTTTATTTTTTATTTTTTTTTATAAATCTGCTAATTAAGAATCAGAGCTTGCAGACTGGTGCTACAGAATCAAAAATAAAGATATCTACCAAATAAAAACTAGACCAATTAAAGACTTCCAAAAGCAGTAATAACTAAAACTGATAACATATATAATCAGACTAAATAATATAATAATAGATGTTGACTTTCCACACTACCATAAACAAAAGGTTTGGAAGGAAACACCCATCAATACTAGAAAGACCAATAACAGTAGATTTGAGAGAATAAAACTTATAACAACTGTCCAGCCAATGAATGCCAGATGTTTCCTATCCTTTTTATGACACTTTTTTTTTTTTTTTTATCTCTTCTAAACCTTGTTCTGACATCAATTTACTCAAGCTTGCTAGGTAGGTTGTGAATTGTTTTCCTCTGTCCCTCTTGTCTTAAATTTGTCCTGTGAGTATCAAATTTTCCAAGCCTTCTTTCCTCATTATGTGCCCTAGAAATTTCAATTGTCTTTCTCTGATAAGTATAAGTGTCCTTTTTGTTTCCATTTTTGCTAAAATCTTTCCCCATTGTATGCATGTTCAGGCCATGGTATTCTCAGCATCCTTCTATATAAACACATTTCTGTTGCTTTGAGTGTCTTTATCTGTGACTGAAGATGCCAGGTCAGGATTGATAACATTACAGACCCTTCTTTGGATTTTGTTGAGAATCTTGAAATGTATAGCAGAATCATCAGACTAGATATGGCAGCAGTAGTTATTGAATGGATAAATGGTAGATTTATAAATATGCAAGATGGATTCTGATGAGAGAAATTGTTTTGCATGATACAGTGAACCAACCTTCTTAGCAGCAGTCCTACCAATTGAATCAATATAGTGGTGGTTAGCATCAGCCATACAAAAATAGTTCTCAATTCAATGGTAAATATTAATTATATATCAGTTCAATCATGCTAATAGAATGTCGAAAAGGGTTCTCTATGATGATTGATTAAAGGATAGCAGTTTCACTATGGGAGTGTTAAAATTTACAAGATATTTCTTATCTCACTTAACAACTGATTGGAAATCGTTTTCAAAAGTAGCTGCTAGTTACGCTTTGGATCTATTGGACTGTTATTTTCAATAAATTTCTCGTCACCCTATTCCCGAGTGCTTTCAAATATTCTGTGAACAACAAACCAAGTCAAAGGATAATATTGAAGCGTAAGTCAAGACTCTGTAATTCAACATCCCAATATAGCAAGATCTAATGAGCTAATTTAAAGGCCACAAGAGACAAGATTTAAGCTTATTCAAGCTTCAACAGGCATTAGTATCAATATGCTGATTATCAAAAAGAAGCAAAATTAAAATGAATCCTCTAGAACTTTTTATTTGAAGAGGAAGGATTTTTTTAATGCCTTCAAGACATTATATAACAGGAAGTTGGAAGATTAAAAATAATGAAAACTTAATTAAATTCTTTTGAGTAAAAATTTAATTTCTTTAAATTTTTTTAAGCAAGTTGGTGCACTTTTATTTTTCAGTCGACTGAATGCCAAATCACCTGAAGGTTAATTGGTGTTCACTGAAATAAAATGTATATATGATTGTGTATTTGGGCAACAATCCCTCTTTTATTCAGTTTTCATTGAACACAACTGACAAGGCACTGTGATTAAGCTTATATTTTTTATGCATTCAAACAAAAGATTTCTTTTTGGACATAGTGTGTAAAAAGTGTCCAAAGAATCTGAATTTGAATGCTTCCAGTTCAGCTAATTTATGAGACATTATCAAGGCTGTTTTTTTGTTTAACTGAATTTGTAACTTTTTTTTTTTTTTTTTTTTTTTTTTTAAATATATAACAATGCAAGTGTTTTAATTTCTGAACATGGTCAGCATGTTGTGGCCATATTCATAATTGATATTACTGAGTTTTTTTTTTTTATTGTTAATGCTTCCATTATTTTTGTTTTGTGCATGTAGATGCCTGTTTGTATTTTCTACAAGTATGTTTTGTATTATCTGAGATTTAATGTAAGTCTTCTTGATAGATGTGTAGTTGCATGTCTGATGTAATTTTTATTCTCAAATTTATTTTCATCAAGAACATATTTCCATAAGAGGTATGTAAATCCATAAACAATGTTGGTCCTATGTACTTTGGATCCTGTGGGTGAGTTATTATTGATGAGGTTGGCCATTTTAGACTTTTTATAACAAACTTAATCTTGTTTATGTTTTGAGAGATATATAAGTTGTGTATTTAGGCAGTAATCCTTCATTTATATGTTTCATTAATGACAAGACAAGGTACTATGATTATTTAATTTTTCCTAGAAAAAAATCTTGTTAGAACAAGTGTTTTCTTTTCTGGACATAGTGTAGAAACTGTCCAAATGTTTTATAATTCTGTCAACTTTCTGCTATAATTGTAGTCATTATCAAGGATGATTTTATTTTTACTTTTTAACTGGATGTATGGGTTGTGTGTATATTTCTAGAGTTATAGGGATGATTTATTTTCCAAACAATTTTCCAGCACATTGAACGTGTTAATATATTTAATGTTACTTGAGTGTTGGCATTTTCTTTTTTATTATTAAGGCTTCCATTATTTTTTATTTATTTATTTTTTTATAATGTAGATGAGCTTATGCTTGATTTTCTACTAGTATGTTTCAGATTGAAGTCTGGTAAATTTGATAAATAAAAAGCTTAATCACACTACTCGGTCTGTTGTCTTTAATGAAATATATATATATATATATATATATATATATATATATATATATTTTACAAACTTTGGGGGTATGGTTCCGACACCAAAATGTAAAAATGTCCATATAAACAATGTCTAAAAGGCCATCATTGTACCTCAACACAGCAACTTGTAACAAATGTCCAAAATGTCCTCCACTTGCTTCTACACACACATTCACCCATCAGATCATTGACTGGTGGACCCTTTCAAATACACCCACATGGTGTCAAATGGTTTTGCAGGCTTCCATCACATGTTGATGAAGTATCTCTGCATTATTAATGTCTGTTATATAAACCAATTGTTTTAAGTGGCCCTACAGATAAAAAAATCTAAAGGGTTGAGGTCAGGAAAATGTAAACCATGGAATTGGTCCTGCCCTATCTATCCATCTTTCATGGCATGTCAGCCAGTACATTGCAAACAATGTGACTAAAATGTGCTGAAGCCCCATCATGTATGAATCACATGCATCTTTGTATTAGCACGGATACAATCTGTAGCAGGTCTAAAAGTATGTTCAAAATAAAGTCCCTGTAGATGTCTCCTGTAAAACGTGTTGGGAGAACATATGGATCTACCAAACAGTCACCTACAATTCCAACCTACACATTAATTTGGTGTTGAGCCTGAATTGTTCAATGGGAATTCTGATCCGCCCACAAATATTATTTGTGTAAATCTCTTGCAAATGTTGCCTCATCTGTAAACAAGACTGAAGAGACAAACAATGGATCAACAGTTTGTGTGATAAAGCATTAGCAAAAGTTTTGTGGTTAGTGGTCAGAGGATGAAAGAAACTGTACACATTGCAAATGATAATGTTACAGTAGTTGCTCTTGAAGTACCTACCATATAGTACTATGAGATGTATAATATGCTTGATGTGAGCTGATATCTGGATCATCTTTGACATAATGTGTTCTTTATGGTCAGACATATAAGTGGATCTCGGTCTTCCTCTATCCATAGTTTGTGCTGCCACAGATCCTGATTCAGCAATGTGACAAACAGCAGCAAAGGTTGAACTGCCTTTGATCTGGAAATGCAATCTGATACAGCCATGCAGCCTCATGTCCATTACCATTTACATGACTGTATGTAAAAATCATATCTGCCTGCTCATGATATGAATATCCTGTCATTGTTAAATGGAACACTTCTCGATGAACTTATTACTACAGATGTTGAAGACAGACTAGCCATAAATTTACATGAATGACAAATGTAATCTAGTCTCCACGACAATAAACTTAATAACTCAAAAACGAAGAATTGGCAGACATGTTTATATGGAGTTTTGTCCTTGTTTTAGTGTGAAGAACCCACCTGCAAAGTTTGTAAAAGTATTTTTGATACATCCTGCATATAATGATTAGTCTCTTGCTATTGAATTCTGTAATTAGAAAAACTATTTGTCTTAAAAATGTTATGCTTTTGACCAATTTTGGGTGGAATAGAATCATTATCTATACTCACACACACACACATATATATATATATATATATATATATATAATTTCATTAAATATGACAGACAAGGTGCTTTTATTAAGTTTTGTACATAATTTTTTTTTATGTGATCTTATCATTTAAATTTAATGAAAACTTGCATTAAAGGATCGCTGCCTAAATACACACATACATATTTTGTTTTGGAGTGGCTGATGAGATATTTTGTTGATATGACATTACAAAGATATTGGTGATGGTATATAGAAACCTTGAGTTGAATGGGAAGTGACAGTTTTTACTAAAACGAAAACAATCTCTACCTGAATGTGAAAAGAGTAAATAAAATACTACACTCCCAAATGGTTAATATCTATAAAGTAATAAAAACTTTAAAACATTTTTTTTTATTTTTATTTGTTCTTTGATAGTAAAAGCTTAAAATTAATTCACATTTTATATATATATATATATATATATATATATATAATGTTGTGTTAAATAGAACAAACAGGAAATATCTATTGAGCCTTTTTGTAAAATAAAATTTCATTCTGTTGTTGAATAAATTAATTTTTTTATTATCAGGTGAAAACCTGTTAAGGAACTTGCTGAAATTATGTACCATGAAAAAAAAAAGAAAATGTAGAAATTATCTTGTGTTAAGAATTTAATGTTTGAAATTATATGTACCGGATGTAACACCAAATCATGTAACAGTGCAATTGTCCATCCCACAAAATATTTAATATCTAGAAAATCACTTAACTAAATGAGTTTCTTTTTTCCAGGTTTTCAGATAAGACATTTAGTCATCTTGATACCATTTGTCATAAGAATCACTGAAAATCCCTTAGTTATTCAGCTAGAAAGAGAATAGGTTAAAATAATTTTGTGTTAGCCTCAGTGTCTTCTCAACTGAGTAATGGTGAGAGGAAAAAGGATCATTCAGGCCTTCAGTAATGGTACCAGCATTCATCCTCTGGCTTCTGGCTTCAAAGCCCATTCAAGAATCATTGAGAGAACGGTAAATAAGTTTAAAAAAGAGGAAAACTGAATCAGGAGGTCACAATAGGAAGAGGGATCATCATTTCAACTTAGGGCTAAAGAGATCAATTAGAAAAGGTCCAATTCAATCCATAAGATGTTTGGCATGTGAGAGAGGAGTCTCAGCTATGACAGTCCAAAGAGCAGTGAAAAAAAGACTTGAAAATGAAATTGTACGTGAAACGTGTGTGGCACCTTGTTATTCCAGAAGAGAAAGTTAGTTGGAAAATGATCCTGGAATAATATATATATATATATATATATATATAAATTGTTGGAGGTACAGAACCATAATATTGCAAGGAATAGATACAAATTATTTCCTAAAGGCATTATGAAAAATAAAAAAATAAGAGATGATAACACTTACAGAACAGACCAACGGGTTTCGTTCCCAAGCTCATCAGGGTCAACTAAAAACAATTTAACAATTATTGCAATATATATATTGACTCACACAAACACCCTACATACAATTAAAACATTAAAAATGAAATGATTAATGGTATGAGGGGGGGGGTTCAAACCGCGCGAATTTGGGAGTTATTGTTAACCTGTCTACTTACGAGCTTTCTGAGCTAGAGTCTAGTATACTTTCCCATGGCCTTGACCACTGCGTTCCATTTAGTGTTCCTGATAAGGAAAACATTTTTTCCGAATTTGAAGTGTTATCTTCGCAGTTGTGTAGACTTGTGCCTCGCTCTTCTGACTCACTTTCTAATCTTAAGGCTACTCTTAATAGTTTGGCACATACTTATGCTTTAACTCCTGTAGCCCTTTCTGAGTCTAAGTGGAGTCAACACCACCGGTCCGTAGTCAGGACTTTAAAAGCAAATAATAACTTGGTTATTACTCGTCCTGATAAAGGGGCTGGTATTGTCCTATTGGACCATTCTGATTATGTCTCCAAAATGCAAAGCATTCTTGGTAACACTACAAAATTTCTTCCTCTAGGTCCAGTAGAGACACATGATCGCACAATTCCTATAGAAATTAAATTTCAAAAGAAACTCTTATCTTGGGCTAAACGTGGTTTCATATCCCATGAGGTCACTGATGATATTAGACCTGTTGGGTCTATTCGCCCTCGTCTGTATGGTCTTCTGAAACTCATAAGGATGATGTACCCCTTCGACCCATCCTGTCCATGTCAGGCTCGTCTCAACATAAGGTTGCAAGTTTTCTTTCAGACCTTGTTGAACATTTTAGCTCGTATACTATTAAAGATTCTTTTTCATTTGTTCAGTTTATTCGTGATACTCCTAAAAATAAATTTATGTGTTCCTTTGATGTATGTTCCCTGTTTACTTGTGTTCCAGTAATGGAAACTATTGATATTTATTGTAACATATTATATCAAAGTAGTTTGTCACTTCCGGATATCCCAGAAAATGTGTTTGTTGAGCTTATGCAATTCGCTACTATGTCTGTGGAGTTTAGCTTTAACAATTTTATGTACAGACAGATTGATGGGGTTGCCCTTTAGGTCCCACTTTGGCCAACATTTTTGTAGGCTTTTATGAGTTGTCCCACCTCACTTATGACAATGCACCGTCTATGTACCATCGGTATGTGGACGATACATTTTGTCTTTTTAATAGTGAAGTGGAAGCTGATTCCTTTCTCACAGTTATGAACCAACTTCATCCATCTTTGAAATTTACCATCGAAAAGGAGTCTAATTCTTGTCTCTCTTTTCTTGATGTCCTTGTGCATTGGACTCCTTCACAATTTCTTTCTTCGGTGTTTCGCAAACCAACGTTTTCTAGTTTGTATACGTGTTGGGACTCATTTTGTCCCAGAAAGCATAAAATCAATCTCATAGGGCCTTGATGATTTGCAGTGAACAATATTTGGACGAAGAATTGAATTTTATCCGCTGCACTATTAAAAAATGGATATCCTAATGATACTCTTGATAGTGTCATGCGTGATAAAATTATTAATTTTCGAAAGGAAAAACAATACTTAGTTCAGAAATGTCCTATTTACTTGCGGCTTCCTTTTATTGGTTCGTGGGGCGAGCTTGTGGTTAGGTGGGTCTTGTCTGCTATTTTTCTGCTCAACTAAGGATTCATTTTGCAACTCATTCTACCTTTTCTTCAATGCATAAGGATCCTCTTCCTCCCCATCATGTTTCTTCCATGATTTATTCTTTTAAATGTGGTTGCAATAGCAAGTACATAGGAAGGACTTCCCAACGTTTAGATTGTAGGATCAGGCAGCATGTCCCATTGCGAGTTCTTAATCCGGATGCCCGTAAGAGCCAGTTGGGTCAGTGATCACTGAACATTTGATAAATTGCAGGGATTGTGTGAAGAATTTCATTCCGAATTGGTTTACTGTACTGTCCAGTTCGCACTCTCAATTTCATTTGAGAGCACTTGAGTCTCTGTATATTCGGTCCAGGGAGCCGTCTCTTTGCAAGCAAAAAGACTGTCTCCCTGGGCTTCATGTTATTAGACTCTAGTGTTTATCATACATTCCCCTCACATTCCCCATTTTTTTTTTTTTTTTTTTTCCCTTTGTGCTGTGCAAATTCGTGCGGTTTGAATTTTTTTTTTCCCCCCCCATCATACCATTAATCATTTCATTTTTAATGTTTTAATTGTATGTAGGGTGTTTGTGTGAGTCAATATATATTGCAATAATTGTTAAATTGTTCCCAGTCGACCCTGATGAGCTTGGGAACGAAACCGGTTGGTCTTTTTTGTAAGTGTTATCATCTCTTACTTTTTTTATTTTTCATAATGCCTTTAGGAAATAATTTGTATCTATTCTTTGCAATATATATATATATATATATATATATATATATATATAAAAACTTAATTTCAGTCCTTCATGAACTTCCAATCCTGAGCTATGATTGATTAATGATGAACATGTCATTTTCATTTATGATTGATTTCATCACAATTCTTCTATTAAGCTTGGAAAGTAATTATAAATTATTGCTCAAAGTGTAGTCCAATAGTGTTATGAAAGCCTCAGAATTTCAGTAAGATATCTTTAATCATTTTTAAGATAAAATGGTTCAATTGGACAATTTTGCTGTTACACCTGGTATGCCATATATATATATATATTTTATTCATTATCAATTTCATATCTTTATATTACCAACAGCAATAATTACTGGTTGAATTCCTAAGGAAAGTTCTTTTTTTGCATCCCTTCAAACATGCCAGTTACTCACTGTTGTGATGGTTTCAGTAATTCATAATAAAGAATTCTTTTCAAAAAAAAGAAAATGATTTTTTTGCCATTAGATTCCATTTAATTGAGAGCTTTCTTGGATATATGATTTTCTTCATTTTTCAATTCTCATAATGAATCAATATTTTATTGTCAGCCATGATCTTGTTTGAAAATTGACCTTCAAGAAAATGTTTAAGTACCAACCAATCATCATTTTCATAATTTCAAATATATAACACTTCATATACCCTGGTGTATAGATTACTTATAACAAATTTTGGGTAGATCATATGGAAAATGAACTAGTTTGCAGTAGGGGTAGTTTTACTCAACACCACAAATTACTACAAAACTAAGACATTAACATAGCTTTTAGTTTAAATAATCTTGTCACATTAATCCATTCATATGGATGGCATGCATGGTGCCAAACTCATTCAGAAATATCTAAACTGTCAGTTGTCAACTGCTTTCTAGGATCAATGTTTAAAAATGGCTTCAAGCAAATGAATTCTGTTCTGAGACCCCTCTCTGGCTTCCATCAACATGGCCGATGCTGCGCCTTCTCAGGCTAACATCCTCAGCCGACATGAAGTGGAAAGACTATATTGAATCCATTGCTAGGTTAGCTGTGAAGAAAATCAGTTCAAAGTGTCGGATGAGACAATTCTTCTCTTTGGAATCTATTTTGCATATCTATAAGTTGACCATTTATCCATGCTTAGATTATTACTGCCATATAGTATCCAGTGCTCCTGCTATTTACCTGGAGCTCCTTGATATGATCCAAAGAAGAATCAACAATATTATTGGTCTTGATCTTGTGGCTCAGCTTCAGACACTTGCCAACCACCATAAGGTTGTATCTCTGCTGTTTTGTAAATACTTCCATGGTAAATGTTCAAGTGAGCTCTTCACTATGGTACCTCAACTGTATGAATTTAAACACAATACTAGACTGGTGGTGAGATCGCATCAATTTACAGCTGAGCGAGCTAGATGTTACCATGATTTCTATGCTGACATTCTTTTCTTGCACTTCTCGCTTGTGGAACTCTCTTCCAGCTCCATGCTTTTCAGCCAGCTTTGATCTGCAGGAAGTTCAATGCTATGTCATTTGCTATCTACTGTCCTGATTGCTCTTTTCTCTTTCTACTCATTACTAATGTTTCTGTTCTTAATTCCTCCACACCCTGTAACCCCCATATGTGTTAGTGGCTGTAGTGCCAATTTTAAAAGAAAAGAAGTCTTAGCAATGACCATACTTCTTTGAACCTAATGGACTGTCACTAGAAAATCACAAACAACTGTACCAAATCACAGAGGTCACATCACTTTCAACAACAGCAACAACTAAAATGGATATCACATGTAACTTGAAGATAAAATGACATAATCAAGATGTTGATATTCCCCGTTACTTTAAAAAAAAGGTAAGAAAGGAAGCCTACATCATTACTAGGAGTGATAAGTTACTGCACTCAAGTAACCCATTTTCCTGAAAAATTGTTTTAACAGAAAGATTTTATGAGTTTCAAGAGAAAGTAGCACTGGATGCTCTATCAATAAATGCTGTATGTTTCCTTATAAGGAAACGGATATTATCATTACCATGTGGAATCTATTTTCTTAGCTGCAGAATTTTTTAAACGTTATTTTATTTTGATGTCAAAAAAAATAATTACCTGTGCTTTTAAAAATTGTATCTTTGCAAGTAGAATGTCTGAAGATCAATCTTCTATGAAGACCTGGCCTATAAACGAGGAACAGACTTGTCTAACTGGTAGGCAATCTTTGTCACTTTAAGAACGTGTTGTTTTTTTTTTTCCATCCCAAGCAACTATCAGTTTCCAACAATTGCCCCATGATCTGACATATTTTTCAGAACCAGCTACTCAGGAAGACCAGTTAGTATTTGTAATTACGTTTTTTGAGATTCAGTTTTTTGGTTTTATTTTAAGTGAATATTGATGAACCAGTGTTCTGTTGGTTCTGTGTTGAGATCCCCTGAGGAGATGGAAGTATGTAATTAGCGATAGTACACAATGAGGGTGAGGCATATTATATGCATGGAAGGAGATATGAAAATAAGGTCAGGCTATCATTATCTACTAATACTTTTTCTTTTTATATTGTTATCTCCATTTCATATTTTTTGTTTAACCTTTCTTTCTTCCATGTTTACCTCATTATCTCTGCTCTCATATTTTCCAGATTTTTCTTTCGTTGTTTTTCTTTCTTTCCTTCCTCATTATTTCTGCTTCATATTGTGCTTATTTTCTTTTTCTCTCTTTCTTTCTAACCTCATTATCTCATTTTTCATATTTGGTTTCTATTTTTCTTATTCTCCCTCTTCCTTTCTCCCTCTTCCTGTCTGTCTCACCTCTATCTCTCTCCCTCTTCCTGTCTGTCTGTCTCTCCCTCTCCTGTCTGGATCTGTCTGTCTCCTCTTCCTCTTCTGTCTGTCTGTCTCACCCTCTATCTCTCTCTGTCTTCCTGTCTGTCTGTCTCACCCTTTCTCTCTCCCTCTTCCTGTCTGTCTGTCTCACCCTCTATCTCTCTCCCTCTTCCTGTCTGTCTGTCTCTATCTCTCTCCCTCTTCCTTCCTGTCTGTCTGTCTCACCTGTCTATCTCTCACCCCTTCCTGTCCTGTCTGTCTCACCCTCTATCTCTCTCCCTCTTCCTGTCTGTCTGTCTGTCTGTCTCACCTTCCTATCTGTCTGTCTCACCCCCCTCTTCCTGTTCCTGTCTGTCTGTCACACCTCTATCTCTCTCCCTCTTCCTGTCTGTCTGTCTCACCCTCTATATCTCTCCCTCTTCCTGTCTGTCTGTCTCACCCCTATATCTCTCCCTCTTCCTGTCTGTCTGTCTCACCCTCTATCTCTCTCCCTCTTCCTGTCTGTCTGTCTCACCCTCTATCTCTCTCCCTCTTCCTGTCTGTCTGTCTCACCCTCTATCTCTCTCCCTCTTCCTGTCTGTCTGTCTCACCCTCTATCTCTCTCCCTCTTCCTGTCTGTCTGTCTCAACCTCTCTCTCTCTCTCTTCCTGTCTGTCTGTCTGTCTGTCTCAACCTCTCTCTCTCAACAACATTCAGAATGACCAAAATATTTTCGATTACATTAACACATTTTAAGATATTTTGGGATGTTGCTGAATATGCATTATTTGTTGGCCATTGATAGACATTTATTTGTATTATAACATTGGCAAGACTATATGGAAATATATTCAATTTTATTAAATCTTTTTTTAAAGACCTTAATAGAGGTCTTGTTATAATTTGAAATACTTGATTTTTATTAATTTCATAACCACCTCAATTTTTTATCCCCCCCACTCGGTTTATTATCTTTCCTCACCCCCCCCCCACCTCCGGTTACATTTTTGGACCCTCCAAACATTTATTATGATCATGTCTTTTATTTTATACCTGAGAATATATTAATTTTTTGTTATTCTTTAGTTGTGTGTGATTTTGTTTTATGGTTTATCAACCTTTTCCAGGTTATTTAAAGCCAGAAAATATTATTTGACATCTTAAGAATTATTGAAGATAATGATTCTGATACAAGTCCTACTAATTAACTCATATTTGCAGTGAAAAGATGTGGATTCATACTTTTTCCAAGGGTATTTGCATTGAAGTGAATATAATGAACCTGACTGGAATTGGAACTCAGCACTCTGATTTCCAATTTCAAGCCATTATCTATTATGCCACTCACACATCCAATCTTACAGCACTTGATGTTCTCAAATGGTTACACATCTAGATTCTGACCAGGCTCGATGTTGCTTAACTTCAGTGATTGTATGAGAACTGGTGTTTCAATATGATATGGCCATAAGCCTTCTTGAATTGCAGCTGATCTTCCTATGGGTTAAACTTAGAATACAACTTTTTATTAATTTGTTACAATGTAATTCTTGGAAATGTGATGATCCCTCATGTTGTTGTTTTTTTTTTTTTTTTTTGTATATATCATTTGATTAATATATCAGCTAACTCAAGAAGATGGTCACAATTGAGTGTCAGGATGAACAACATGTTTGGTATAAGCACTTTTGTTTTTACATATTCTTGAGTCCTCTTTACTGAGGAAGTAATTATTTTCTTAGATTTAATTCTAGATAAAAATGGAACACTGAATATCTAAAGAGGATGGGAAGGATAATTAATTTCTACAATTTCTGATAAAGAATGAACATGTGTGTTCATATATACATATGTGTATCAGAGCAAGTCTTTGTTGTGAAGGTTATTTTGACTCTAGCATTAGTAAACTCGAGCAGTTGCTGTATTGTAAAAAACAAAATAACCTGTATGTGTCAGTGTCAATTTATGGTTAATATTTGAATAATTTTATGTCCCCCCCCCTCATATTTTGTGGAGGTATTAACCCTTGTTAGGGTTCTAGTTATGGGCAAATAGTGAACCCCCCCAAACTGGGGTCAAAACACTATGAAATTATGACAATACATTTTTATGGTAAAAAAAAAAAAAAAATCAGCAATAGATTTTAATTGCAAAAAAAAAAAAATTTACCAAAGCTCCCAAGGAAATTAAATTTTGGCATTAAATGACCCATAAAGAGTTGACATGCCATTAATCAAACCACATTTTGTGTATATATGTATATTTGTGTGTGCATAAACATACGTGTGTGTGTGTGTGTTTATGTATGTATGCATGTATATAAAAATATATTCATATATAGCTATACCATATTTCTTAGTCCTTTTGTCTTTAAGGATGCAGGCCAATTTTGACTTTGAAAATTTTGAAAAAAAAAAAGAAATGAAGAATAAAGTAGCCTTTAATTGTGAGATGATGTACAACTTTTTTCATTGACGAGAAATGCTTTACTTAGGCATATATCTGTTGAAAAAATTGCATTTAGGTATGAAACTTGTCTATTTTATCCATATGTATAAGCATTATCTTTGATATTGAGCCCTTTCCCTGTAAATATAGTAAATTTTAACCCCCCCATATATATATATATATATATATATATATGTGTGTGTCTCCTTCCAAAAAAGACCAATTCCTTTGTTTTTGTTGTTCACTGAAGACATTTGGGTTTAAGATCAAAAGATGAATATAAGACAAGAGTTCAGAATTTCGGCTTTTATTTCCTGGTATTTCATTTAGATGTGTTAAACAACTTTGGACATAGCCTTTTGTTTGAACCCACCCATTAGCAAAACTATTAGAACACATAACTGACATGTTTCATGTTGCCTTTTAGTTTGATTGTTTAAACATTAAATAGCTCTGAATGATTACTCTAGGTTTCACCTGTAAAGACTGTATTTCTTGTTAAAAAGGATAAACCAACATGAAGATGAGAGAGCAGTCTGTGAGAAAAGCAAGCCATTTTGAAGCTTAGAAAAGAAGCAAAATCAATCGAAGCCATTGGACAAACATTGGGCATAGCCAACACAACAATTTATAATGTCCTGAAAAAGAAAGAAACTATTGGCATACTGAGCAACCAGCATAGAAGAGGTCAGCCAAGGAAAACAACAGTCAGTGACATCACCAACAACCTCCAGGGTGCAGGGGTGAATGTTTCACAATCAACCGTTCGAAAAAGACTCAAAGCAGAAATAGAAGCTATACCACAAGATGCAAACTACTCATCGGCAGTGACAATTCTCGAACTCTGAAAGTGGGGGGGAGGATACTTGGCGGGAGGATACTTGGGGATTGAGATTTTTCTGTGGAGGGGGTAGGGCAAATTCAAGTAACATCTTTATTTTCATACTACACCACTGTCGTACACACAACTTAGGAATGAGTTTTAGTATAAGTATGTTACTTCACTAAATTAAATGGAATAATTTTTCATTCATATTGGAGTTCTAATCTATTCTTGCCCTCTTTTCCACTCTCAATCTGTTGGACGACAAAAGAGGTTAACGTCAAAACAAAATGAAAGGGTTAATACTAACATCAATACTAGCAGAACAGTGTAATTTGTCTGACTGATTTTTTTTTTTTTTTTTTTTTTTTTCTCTATAAAACTTAGAAAAATGGATGGGGGGGCAGCTGAAGGGCCAGCCAAAATTCGGGGGGTGGTCATTGCAGAACAATAACCTAAAACATATTGGCAATACAACAAAGGACATCATTGGAGGGGGAGAGTGGACTGTTTTAGACTGGCTCAGTCAGTCACCAGACCATAACATGATAAAGCATTCATTTCCTCTCTTAAAGAGGAGACTGAAGGAAGACACCCTCCTAAAAGAAACAAGAATTGAAAGAGGCTGTGTTAAGTCTGGAAAAGCGTTACAAATGAAGAATGCAACAGTTTGGTTTGATGTCAATGGGTTGGAGGATTGATGCAGTTATGGCTAACAAGGGTTCTCAACAAAATCCAAAGACGAATATGCAATGTGGAGTTGTCAGGTCAGGACCTATCAGTCATTTTCTCACAGATGTAATGTGGCTTCTTTCTGTTTTTCTACAAATATTTTCATGGCAACTGCTCTAATGAGCTATTTTCGCTGGGGCACCAATTGCATGAATTTAAACATGCTTCTAGGTTGGCATTTCAGTCCCACCGTTTTACTATCGAAACAGTTAAATGTAACTGCCTCTTCTACTCCATCAGCTTCTTCTTTCACACTTCCCAACAGTGGAACTCCCTTCCACTTACTTGCTTTCCTGATAACTATAATCTTCAAAAATTTTGATGTAATGTCAATCGACATCTTCTGATTCCTTAATCTTGATCCCTGTCCTTCTGTTTATCCTTTCCTCAAACATCCTTCTTTTCTCTTACTTTCACTCTCTGTAATTCTTTTGCCTGATAGTGGCACTACTGCCTTGCTTGGTGTGAAATTCTTAAAAAATTATTAAAGAGGGAGTGATCTGCTTGGTACCAGTATGAAGTCTGACTGGAAGCTGTTGACAGGGTCCTTCCACTGGAGCCTGAGTCTGAGCAGGGTATGTACAAGAAATGGGACATCGTACTAGTAAGGACTCTGCCAAACAGATATGCAATTAAATGGACGACTGGGACAGTGACTGGTTTTGTGAGTCTCCAAGTGGTTTATGTGGATGGAATGCATTGCAATGTGAGGGACCGCTTCCCTTTTCCTCGTATAGTTAACAATTCTGTGGAAGACAAAACCACCATATTGAGTGATGATGAGATGTACTTACCTGTAACAAAGGACAAAGACAACTATTCAATTGATGCTGACTTTCACCAATTGTGCAACAGTGACAACAATGAAGGTCAGCAGATTGTGACATAGCCGCTTCAAGAAGCAAGTGAGCTTGTATAACCACTTCTTCAATGAAGTAGCAGATGTAAAAGGCCAAATGCTAGATGTGTGATAGATTAGAGGTGGGTGTGTAGCAGACACATCCTGTCCTCACAGTGTAAGTGATATAAGATCATCTATGCTGTGCATGGGAGACTCAATTTGTACAGACTGGGTAATGTTTCATGTGACCAAATATTTGTCTAGTGACCTCACTAGATGCCATAAAAGTCAGCATTTGTTTATACCGAAGGGACACTGCCAGTGCAGTAGGAGAAAATGAAAAGACTTTTGATAACTCTGCTACAGCTAGCACAAAATCACAAGTTATCATGGCTGAGGGTTTGAGTGTACTAGACTTGTTTAACTACTGATGATGCCAGATTGTGTTCTTTCCTATAAACTGTAACTCGAGTCTGCTCCATTTCATTGCAGTATAAAACAGATTGTTTATGAGATTGCTGAAGATGCCCAAATGTGCCTGAATCAGCGAAGCGCTGTTAGACCCAACATGCTTTTTAACCAACTCTGCAATGCCTATTGTTGGCAATCAAGCAAGGCTGGATATTACTTTTTAAATGCATCATTCCTCTTTTTCAAATTCTGGAAAGTTCATAATGTCTCTGTTTCATATCTAAAACACAAACAAAGTAATTTCTGAAGACGTAATGGATTTTTTTTTTCTCTGTAAAAATTGGTTTTACATTTCGGATATAAAACTGAGCAGTTATAAACTTTTGGAAATCTAAAAAATAAGGATGTTCTTAAAAAAAGCAGTATTCAGCCTTGTTTGATTGGTGATCATTTTTTCCTCTTCATATATATATATATATATATATATATATATATATATATATATATATATATGCGCTTTGGGTACTTCAGTGTGGTATAATGGTTGTGTTTGTCTTTGCTACATCAATTACTACTGAAAAGTGAGTTCAATTCTTGCTGGGTGTCCCCAAACATTCAGCCTTGTGTCACATCTGAACAACGGTTAGAAAATATATATATATATATATATATAGGCTTTGATCCCTGAATAAGCGTTCAGGAGGGTATAACATCACAAGCTTGCTGATGATTTGCAATATCTGAAGGAGATGTGTTTATGATATGTATGAATTGTCATATAAATTATGCACAATGAAAATAACAGCATTACCTCCACAAGGCACTTGATGTAGGCCTTCATGTTGAGTCCGAGGCCCGAACCAACAAATTCAGGAGTTCTTATCAGAATGATCAGCGAGTTCTCTGAGCTGCCATATCTTCATTAGACTCTTCTAACTCTTTCTGAATCCTCTGCACTTTCCTCAGATTGACATCCAAACATTCTCCAATGTTCATATTAGAGCTTCTGGCATAAATACAAAGCAGTAGAACATGCCACTTCCAATTTTCTGATGGAGTAAGTTGTCATAGTGCTCTTTTTTTCATTACAGTGCCCAACTGACCCTACCATACTTTGTGGTTGACAAAATCAAAAACAAACAAAGCCCATGCACAAAATTAAAATTATAAAATGGTGATAATTTATCCATTGCACTCTGTATATACATTTGAGTTTCAAATAGATATGCCAAGATAATTAATCTTCTTAGGAAAATCCACACAGGACATTTTTATTCCAATCAACCTTTTATTAAATATTCAGGAAATTTCTTCTCATTCTTTAATTTATACTCACCTGCTCTATTATTAAACCCATTCCTTTGATTTAGTATTTCAAGATTTTTCAGTTACTCCTTTTATTCCAAACCCCGCAATGTCTATTTGAAACTGAAGTGTGGAAGTTTGTGTTTGTAGATCTATGTTTAATTATGTGATTATCTTAATTCCTCATCAGAATAAAACTTCTAATCTCAACTCTGCAGCGAAATTGCATAAAGCTCTGTAGAACTGGTTTCCCCTTTTATGCAGTGACCTTAGCCAATAAAATATGAATGAAGAATTTGTTTGGAAGCTATCTCTGCTGCTGACACATTTTTTCTATTTTCTTATGAAAACTAGTTCATCTCTAAGATTTTGGAGACTTGACATTTTACTGACATTTTACTTGACATTTTACTGACATTTTACTTGACATTTTACTGACATTTTACTGACATTTTACTTGACATTTTACTGACATTTTACTGACATTCATTTGCAGAGAGGAATACTTACATGTTCTGATGATTTTTGCTTAATTGCATTTGCTGTTTTAATTGTTTAAAATTAAATTTCATTCAGATATTAGGGACCTAAATTGTCAGTCATTAATCCATTTTCAACACTTGTTTTTCCCCTATTAATAAGCACTTCCCTGAAGTACAAGTGACCATATTTCTATTTTTGTCTCACTGCTGCCGAGTAAGTATCTTGATTTCTTTCTTACTACTTTTTTTTTTTTTTTAATCATTTCACTCCAAGCAAGGTGATAAAGTCACTAAGGGGTTACTGAGTGTAAAATAAGCAAAGAAAGCATTATTGAGAGATAACAATAAAAGAATAGGATTCAAGAAAATGGATGACAAACGTCATTGCATTTGAATTTTTGAAGATCATAGCTGATAGCAAAGCAAGAAACCAGAAGGTAAAAATCCCTACAAAAAATAGTTCAAACAAATGCTTGAGGCAACATTTAATTTATATGGGCAAACAACAAAGATGACATGAGCTGAAATAAATCTGTTGTTAATTTGTGTCATCCATTCATTATTTTGAATTAAGTGTTTTGTGTACCAAATGATGGCCAATAACATGTATGTAAAAAAAATATCAATGCAAAGGAAATATGCCCTTTTACAATAAAAATTTTAATGTTGCATAAGGTCCTCAAAAAGAAAATTACATATAAAATATAGGAAAGGAGAAAATGCTTCTCTGAATAGTTTCAAAGAATTGGTACAATTTTTGAAGCAAAGTTCTTGGTAACAGAAAAGAATAGAACAATCACACCAGTCAAAGACTTTTCAGTTCTCGTTTGGTGGTTGTTAAATTTCTTCTGTATTGTTTTTCGTTTTAGATTGAAGTGACTTGGATTCCAGCAGCAGATGTTTAACTTCTTTAATAAAATCTAAGGCCCCCTTTTATAACCTACAGGTAGGCTCTGAATTAATTTCTCAGAATTTGGAGGGAAACCTTTTGATTGGTTCTGGATGAAAATACAAACACAGCTTTTTTTCCCATAAATCGAAATGTACCAAAAATATTTTTGAAATTCAAAAATTAAGCAAGAGCCCAATGCAACATTTGCTATCTCTCATAAAAGATGATACATGCTCAAGCAGCTTGTATTTCTAATAATATAAAGGGAAAGAAGATGATTCAGCTTTGTGTACATGATACGGCTGATCCCAGTTGAAACGGTCAGGGCTGGTGGAACCAAGGAATGTAGCTTGTCAGAACACAAGACCTGGAAATAGAAAGAGTAGCAAAAGGCTCACAATGTTTTGTCTTTGGGGAAAGAGGTTGTAGGGTGTAAAATAATTCATCACCCACAAGGCCGTATAGATGCTTTTTCAAGATAGGCAAGTGAGGACTGGGCAGTTCCATTTTTGGTCTGACCTGGCTCTTGAAAAATAAAGAACAGCAGGGGGTGTCACTAATGAACTTCTGTATGGTTTAAAATTTAGTTTTTCTTTTTGACTTGTTGCCACCCAAGATTGGAGATCCCATTGTATTGTTATTTAACCCATAGCCAAGAAATTCATCTCCTCCTTAAGGGCATTACTGCAAAAATGAATACAAAAGATTAGGCCAGAATTTGAACTCTGCTTGCACTGATGTTATACTACCCACACATAATTAATGTAACTGTTAAAAACAGCAACAAGGTCTTCAATAAAGCCTTTATCAAATGAGGACCCTGAGGTCAGGTATGATTTCAAGATCAATGGGAGTGGGGAGCAACATTATCATTAACCCAGTGTGCCTCACTAGATACTTGGCTTTTTGTTAGTGTGGGGAAAACCATTTGAAATATTTGTGCATATACTAGAATGGACATATATACACATGAACAGGTTTACCTATCTGTTTCAGTCTCTTCATATCTGTGTCTCTCTCTCTCTCTCTGTTTCCGTGTCTCTCTCTCTCTCTCTCTGTTTCCGTGTCTCTCTCTCTCTCTGTTTCCGTGTCTCTCTCTCTCTCTGTTGTTCTGTCTCTCTCTGTGGATCTCTCTATCTCTGTTTCCATCTCTCTCTCTCTCAAGAGGTTGTTCTCTCTCTCTCTCATTCTCTCTTTCTCTCTGTTTCGTGTGTCTCTCTCTCTTCTCTCTGTTTCTGTGTCTCTTGCTCTCTCTCTCTCTCCGTGTCTCTTTTTGTGCCTTCTTATATATATATATATATATATATATATATATATATATAATCTCAATGTTTATCTGTGTCTATATGCATATTTGTGTATCTATCTTAGAGTGTTCATAATATTTATAATATCTATTCCAGTTTATCTTGATTTGCTGTATGTTTTAAATATGTAATACAATGTCATGTGTGTGTGTGTGTAATATCTTTTTGTTACCTGGTGACATAATAGAAATTTTTGCTAGATAAACTTGACAAATCCGTATATTCTGTCTCAATTCAGATATATGAATGTGTGTGTTTATGATTAAATTTCCTTGTTTGGTCAATACTCCTCTTATCATAGACAAGAGTAGAGGCTCACACCTTGTTTCTTTTGTTCATTCATAATTCTCCTTCCTATTCCCTGGATCTCCTTCCTATCCTCTCTCTCCTTCCTTCCTATCTCTGACCTCTCTCCTTCCAAACCTCTTCCTATATCCTCCCTCCTTCCCTTCCTATCTTTATGTTTTCTCCCTATTTCTGCCTTCTTCCTTCTCTCTGACCTTTTTCCTATCTTTTCTGACCTCTCCCTTCCTATCTTCTGACCTGATTTGCATTTGAATCTTTAACTCCCATCATATATATCTATCCTGATCCTTCCTATCTATAAACTTTCCTATCTCTCCTTCCTTCTATATCTCTATTCTCTGACCCCTTCCTATCTCTCTCTTACCTGACCTCCCTTCCTATCTCTCTATCCTCTCCCTTCCTATCTTTTGACCCTCTTCCTAAATCCATAGATGACTGTTCTGTGTTTCCCTTCCTATATCTCTGACCTCCCCTTAAATCCTGATTTAAATTTGATCTTCTGACCTCATTTCCTATATATCTCACTTCTATCTCTCTGACCTATATTTCCTGATCTATATCTCTATTCATCCTTCCTCTCTGACCTTCCTTCCTCTCTCTGACCTCCCTTCCTATCTCTCTATCCTTCCTATCTATATTCAAATTCCTATCTTTGACCTCTTCCTTCTATCTTCATGCATCTCTCTCTGACCTCTCCCTTCCTATCTCTCTGACCTCTCCCTTCCTATCTCTCTGATTAATGTCCATCTGACCTCTTATTCCTATCCTTTGTTTAATTTGTTTTTGTTCTGACCTCTCCTTCCCTATTTGAAATCCCTTCCTTTTCCTAACCTATTTTTTAATCTGATTTCTCTCTTCATTAGCATGACCTCCTTCCTTCTGATATCTCTGACCTCTCCTTTATATCTATCAAATTCCTGATCTCTCCTTTTCCTATCTTTTCTGACCTATAAAAAAATTTTTCCTATCTCTTCATTTTCTGACCTCTCCCTTCCTATTTATATATATATATGAATATATATATATCTTATATATATTCCTATATATTGACCTCACTGAGAATTGTCCTCATCATCCTATCTCTCTGACCTTCCTTAGTAATCCTGACCTGTCCCTTTCCTATCTCTCTGACCTGGAATATTCCCTTATATATATATCTGATAGGTTTCCTATTCTCTCCTTCCTACCTCTCCTTCTGTGTTTGTCTGACCTCTATTTTTCCTCCTCCCTTCCTATATATATATATAATATATCTATATATATCTCTCACTTCAGAGAAAAAATTCCTTCTGAACTTTTCCTATCTCGATGAAAACTCCTTCCTTCTTCTGACCTCTGAAAAAGAATGGAATCACCTATCCTCCTATTATCTCTGACCTCTCCTTCCTTCTGACCCTCCTTCCAATTTCTCTGACCTCTCCCTTCCTAAAGGATATTTTATTCTCTGACTGACCTTCCCTTCCTATCTATTCCTTCCTATCTCTGACCTTCCTCCTATCTTTGAAATCCCTTCCTATTCTATAAACCCTATGTCTCCTTCCAATCTCTCTGACCTCTCCTTCCTAACTTCTCTTTAAACCTTCCTTAATCTTTCTCCTATGCAAAAAGTACAAAACAATCCTTTTTTTTTCTGACCTGTGTACTTTAAAGAATTTCCTAGGATGTGAAAATTAAATAATTTCTTTATTCTGAGGGCACTTTGGTTGACAGTTTTCTGGTTGCTGTTAGTTGGAGCTTTAACTCTTGCATAGCGTCTTGAGCGGCCACTTTGATCAACAGTTGTATAAATACCGGCGTGTTGAAAATTTGTTATCATGGGTAGGTGTCCCTGCATTCAACTCCAGTGGGCAACCCTGAGGCCACATTATGTTGCAGGCTGCACCAATTTTCATCTACCCACGTTGCTTCTTCTACTGCAATTACACATCATGAAAACTAACGATTCCAAAAGAAATCCTAAACCAGCCCTTAAAAATCACCTAAACCCTTTAACATTTCATTTTTCTAACATCTGTGGCATTAGAACCAACTTCTGCAGTGTTGAATCTATCCTTGTTGTGAACTGCCCAGATATACTGGCCCTCTGTGAGACCAACCTTGACTCATCTGTCCCCTCCTCTGACCTCTTGATCCCTGGATACCTTCCACTTCTTAGAAAAGACTCTCAAACTCATATGCATGGCCTTGGTGTTTACGTCAAGGACCATTTCCCGCTGGCAAGAGAGCTGTCTCTTGAATCTCCAGACCATTCATATATGTGTCTGCAGCTATCCCTTCTCAATGCTGTAAGCTACCTCTTCTTCCTTTATCACTCTCCCTCTTCCCAAGACTGTGGTGTATTCAAATGCATTTCTGACAGTATTGACAAGGCTCCGTTTGATCGCATATTCGTGTTTGGCGATTTTAACACCCATCATACCAAGTGGCTTGATAACACTACTACTGACCTTTCAGGCATACAAACCCTTAATTTTTCAATTTCTCAACCCCTCACACAAATAGTTGACTTCCCCACTCGTTTTCCCTACAATCTGGATGGTAAGGCTTCTCTTGTTTGTTTTACATCCATCCCCGAGTTCTGTCGTGCCATGCATCACTGCTCTCTTGGCAACTCTGATCACGCTGTAGTGTCTGTCAACATCTCCTTCAACTCCAGCCCCTGCAAAGAACCTCCTACCACTAGAACATCGTTCTGCTATGAACGAGCAGACTGGGACTCATTCTGGGATTTCATTCACGACGTCCCCTGGGATGTTGTCTTCATGCTCCCCATTTAAGAATGTGCTTCTGAGGTCTCCTCCTGGGTTAAAGCTGGAATCACGGCTTTCATCCTCTCAAGGAAATATAAGGTCAAATCATGCTCCTCCCACTAGTTCTCCGCTACTTGCTCAGCTTATAGGAATCACTTTACAACCTTTATCGTAACGACATGTCTGATTGCAATAGATATCTCTTTGTCTCTGCCTGTAATGAGTGTAAGCGTGTCCTCAATGAAGCAAAGTCACTATTTTCTGTTCGAATGAAAGAACGTATTGCATCTTGCAAATTTCAGCTTCAAGGATTATTGGTGTCTCTGCAAGAGCATACTTAACAATAGCAAACCCTCTATATCTCCTTTGTTCAACCAGTTTGAGGTTCTGACCTCTTCTGCCAACAAAGCTGAATACTTTGCTTGGAAATTCTCATTCAATTCAATGCTTGACTCTTCCGGTGTACCCACACCCGATTTTCACCTTCGAACTGAGGCTCAATTGAGCGGGTTACACATAACCCTGATCATTGGTATTGGGCATTATCTCTAAATTAAACCCCCACAAGGCTAGTGGTAGAGATAGGATACCAGCCATTGTCCTGAAGAAATGTGCACCTGAACTGGCCCCTGCCCTCTCCAAATTATATTACTGCCTCAATGAATCTTGTTTTCCACCCTGTTGGAAGTCCTCATCCGTTGTTCCTTTAAGAACTCTGGTGACCCTTCTGACATTTCTAATTACCATCTTATCAGTCTCCTACCATTCTTCGGCAAAGTCTTTGAAGCTTTAATCAATGCCGAAGTGGTTATGCATCTTATATTCCATAATCTGCTCTCCGATAAGCAATATGGTTTCCGCTTTGCCTGTTCTACAGCTGATGTGCCTATGGCCATAACTGAAATTGTTTACCAAGCATTTCATAATAACAGAGAAGCTCATGCTATGGCTCTTGATATCTCCAAAGCATTTGATAGGGTCTGGCATGCTGGCCTTCTTCGCAAGCTTCAGGGTTATGGAATTACATGTCGATTGTTTGACTTAATACAATCATTCCTGTCAAACCGTGAATTGAAGGTCGTTCTCAATGGATTCTCTTCCAGCTCCTATCCCACGAATGCAGGTGTTCCCCAAGGCTCCATCCTAGGCCCTACTCTGTTCCTTATCTTCATCAACGATCTTCCTGACGTCATAGATTCCCAAGTAGGCATCTACGTGGACGACACTACAATTTACTCCTGCCTCAAAAACAAATCTAGTGTCGCTGACAAAACTAACCTGGCCGTTTGTCTCGAAAAGGACCTCCAATCGGTTGTGAACTGGGGCAGGAATTGGCTGGTTAACTTTAACGCCTCAAAAACAAAACTGCTCTCTATTAATCACCACAGAGAACCATCCCTACCCCCCCCCATTAGAATGTCTGATGCTCAACTTCTTGAGAGCACCTCTTTATGACTGCTCGGTCTCACATTGTCTGCTGACCTGAGATGGAACAAATACATTGAGTCAATAGCTTCGTCCACCGCAAGGAAAGTTGGTTCCCTGTGCCGCGCCAGAAATTTTTTCTCCCCGGAGTCGATCCTTCAAATCTACAAATCAACCATTCGCCTTTGTATTGAGCACAAATATGGTCTGGAGCCCCATCTGTTTGTCTCAAGGTTCTTGATAAAATCCAGAGACGGATATGCAATGTAATTGGTCCTGATCTGGCATCTCGTCTCCAGTCGCTCTCTCACAGACGTGCCGTCGCCTCCCTCTGTCTTTTTTACAAATACTTTCATGGTAACTGCTCCAAGGAGCTGCTTTTGCTGGTTCCCAGACTTCATGAATTTAAGCGTTCAACTAGGCTGGCATCTGGCTCTCACCCTTTCACTGTTGAAACTGTTAAATGTAGCCGTCTCTTCTACTCCAATAGCTTCATGTCTTGCACCTCTCGCCTGTGTAACTCCCTCCCCTTTTCCTGTTTCCCTGATAGCTATAATCTCCAACTATTCAAATGTAATGTCAATCGACATCTCCAGATGCCTTGATCTATCCACTACCCTTCTCTTCATCCTTTCCTTTATCACTCCTATTTGCTCTTGCTCCAAATCTCTGTAACCCTTGCGTGCTAGTGGCTTCCTGCCTTGCTTGGGGTGAAATGAAAAAAAAAAAAAAAAAAATAAAAAAAAAAAAAAAAAAAATTTTTTTATAAATATTTTTTTTTTTAAAAAAAAATAAATGAAAAATAAAAAGAATGTTTAAAAATTTTGGAAATTTTTTTTTGTTTAAATTTTGTTAATAAAAAAATTAAAAATAAAATAATTAATTAAAACAAAATATTTTATTATATAAAATAACATTTTAACATATTTTTTTTTTATATTGAAATTTAATTTTGAATTTCAAATTTTATTTAAATTTTAGCAGACAAAAAAAAATTTTTGAAAATATTTTACAAAATTTTACAATGCAAAATATAAAAAATTGAAAAAATGGGAATTTTCTGGTTTTTATTTTTTTTTAATTTTAAAAAATTGTTTTTTTAAAATTTTTGTTTTATCATTTTTGAATTAATGTTTTTTGAATTTGAAATAGTTAAAATGGAAAAATAAAAATATAATGGAATTAAAAAATTACTTTAATATAAAAAAAAAAAAAGGCATTTTTATCAAATTAGAATAGAACCAATTTACTTTTTTTTTCAAATTAAAAAAGAAAAAAAAATTGATTATAAAAAAATTTAATAATTCATATACATCTTTTATTTAAATAAAAAATTGACTTGATTCTTTCGATTCTCAATAAATGCATTTTTATAAATATTAAAAAAAAAATATGAAAAAATAAATAAAAAAAAAAAAAAAAAATATTATATATATATAAAAATTGAAGTTTAAATTTTTTTTGATATAATATATATATATATATCACCTTAAAAATATTATCAAAAAATTTATTATAAAAAATTATTTGAAATTTCATTAAAATAAAAAAAATAAAAATTCATTTTAATATTTTTATATTTACTGAAATATACAAAAAGGTGATGATTTTTACAGAATAGTTCAAATTTTATGTATTCATCACAAATATTTAAGAAAAGAATTGTTTAATTATTATAAAAAATTTTAAATCAGAAAATTTTTTTATTAAAAAAATATAAAATTGTTCTTTAATTTAAAGACTTTTAAAACAAACTTGACATGAAAATAGATAATAAATAATAATATATTTTATTATTTTTTTTTTTATATATTATAAAAAAATTCAATGGAAAAATTTTCAAAAAAAAAATATTTAAAATTTTATAAATATTTTTTTTAATTCAAAAATTTCAAAAAGAAAAAAAAAAATAAAAAATAATTTTTTGAAAAAAATTAATAAAAACAATTTTAAATAAAATAAAAATAAGGAAAAAATTGAAATTCAAAAAAATTTGAAAAAAAACAATATGAAATGAAAAAATAAAAAAAATATCTCAAAAAAATAATAAAAAAAATTTTATAAATATTAAAAAACAACAAAATGAGAAAAAAAAAAAATTTGTTTTAAAAATTTTAAAATTTTCATTTTTTTTTTTAAAATTTTTTTACAATATTGATTTTTATTAAACATTTTATTTGAAAAAATTAAATTTCATTATTAACATTTTAAAATATTGAATTACTAAAAAAAAAAAAAAATGTCCAAACTTTTTGAAAATGAAACTATAAATTTCAAAAAAAAATAAATTTCTTTAACTTTCATTTAAAATTTTTTAAAAAAAAAAAAAAAAAAAAATTGATTTAAAAAAATATTTGAAAAAGAAAGAAAATTTAAATTTTAAAAAAAAAAAAAATCTAAAAAAATTATTTGTAATTTCCCAATTAAAAAATTATTAAAATTTGAAAACTTTTAAAAATTTGAAAATGAATGTTATTTTAATAAATTACCCTAATTTTTTTTAAAAAATGCAAAAAATAACTAAATTCATCATTTACAATATATTTATTTTTTAAAGAAAAAAAATAAAAAAAAAAATAAAAACATTTTCAAAAACTTTAAATTTTTGAAAACAGAAAAAATAATTTTTTTATCCATATTTTTATTCATAAAAGGAAAATTGTAAAATGATGAAATTATAAAATTAATTCATGATTTCATAATGTCTATTTTTTTGTATAATTTTTTTTATCAGATACTTCATGATTTTCAATGAATATAAAAAATATTCATTTCAAAATTTAATATTTAATATCAAAAACATTCCTTTATCTTATGAAAAAAGATCAAATAAAACATATGTATTGAAATTAACATTTTAATTCCTTTTAAAACAATCAAAAATCAAAAAATAACAAAAGAAAAAACAAGATTAATCAATTTTGATTTCATGGTTTATTGCAAAAAAAAATTTTTAATACAAATATTTGATTTTAACATATTATAATTTAAAATTTTTTTGTTTACATATTTTGGTAAATTTAATAAAATATAAGAAATTTACAATAAATATAAATAAATTTCAAAAAATATTTTTAATTTTGAAAATGAATATTTATAGGGAAAAAATTCACATAATGAAAAAGATAAAATAATTTCATCAAAAAAAAAAATTTTCAAAATAAATTTATAATAACCTGATGTCAATTAAATTTTTTAAAAATATGAATTTTTTAAATAAGAAATAAATTGTTTACATTTGAATTTTTTGAAATAATTTCATGAAATTTAGAAATTCTCAGAACAAATAAATAAAATAAAAATTTTTTTAAAATTTTAAAAAAATATATCCAAAATATAAAAAAAAAAAATAATGGACAAAAATTAAATACCAGAAAATACATGGATGAAATATTATAAAAAAATAATAACAAATTAAAAAACCAAAATGAGAATATTGTTTGAAAAAAATAAATTAAGGTAAAAATTTTATTTAAAATAAATTTTAAAAATATAAAAGTTTTTTTTTTGAATTTTGGAGTTACATGTATCTGAATTATAATATTTCAAAAATTTTTTTTCATTTTCATCAGATTTTACTGAATCAAAATTAAATTTCATTTTAAAAAAAAAGTTCATCTAAAAAAAATTGACAAAATAACTGAAACCTGATTCTTCCAATTGAAGAAAATCAAATTTAAAAAAAACAAAATGAAAAGTTTTTAAATTTGAATTTTTTTTTTTCAAGAAAAAGGCAATAAAATAAAAAGCAAAAAAAAAATTTGAAAATTTAATTATTACACGAAATGCAAAAAAACATTAAGGATTGAGATTATAAAAAAAAAAAATTTTTATAAATTAAAATTCATTAAAAATTTGACTGGGAACAATTTCCATTGTCAATAATATATATATTGATATTTATTATGAAAATTTTGTTTCATTAAAATTATTTTGGAATTGGGTTATATATATATAAATTTCCAAAAATGATCATCATGAGAAAGATATATTTCATAAATTTTTTTTTAGTGATTTTGAAAAAAAAACTTTTTGGATTAAAAATGCCAAAATGGTAAATCTTTTTAAATTCAGGAATGTAATATTGAATAATTATTGCCAAAACATAGCTCATTAAAACATATAAATAAAAAAATATATTTATATTTTTTTGAAATTTCATTTTTTCTTCATTTTGATAAAAAATTCATATTTAATAAAAATTTTAAAAATAATTGCCATATCAAAATATAATAAAAAAAAAAAAACAAGGAAATATTACAAAAAAATTAAATTATAAATTTTATTGAAACATATTTTCTAAATTCAATAATTTAAAAAAAGGTTTAAAAAATTTAACCCAAAATAAATATTTCTTCTTTTTAAATAAAAATAACATTTTAATTTTATCATTTATATTAATTTTTTTTATATATATATATATAAAATATATTATATATATATATATATATATATATATATATATATAATGAATATATATGGTATAATGGATAAATTGTCATCTAAATTATGCAAAAAAAAAAAAAAATAATGACATGACATCTCATTTTAACAGATATATTTACCAAAATTACACAAAAATATCTTGAAATACTAAAGAGTAAATTTATTCAATAAAATTGCCATTGGCTTCAACCAAGGCCTCTAGATGACTTCGGAATCTCCTGCAACTATTCTGGATGGTCTCCTTGTTTAAATTGGTGAATGCTGCCATAATCCTTGCCTTCAGTTCATCTTTGGTGTTACAAGGAGTTTTGTTAGTCTCTCGTTCAACTACCCCCCACGCGTAATAATCAGTTGCAGGTGGCCAGATATACGGGGTGATGTGGTTGCAGAAATTGTCTGACAGCCATGACTGGGTTCTCCTGTTTGTGTGGGATGGCGCAGAGTCCTGTTGTCTGACATAGGGTCTTCCAGCAGCCACCCTCTTGACCCAGGGCAGCACTACCTCCTCAAGGCACTTGATGTAGGCCTCCTGTGTTGAGTCTGAGGCCCTCACCAACAAATGAATGGAGTATTTTTTTATCAGAATGATCAGAGTGATCACTCCAAACACCTTCATAATCACCATTAGACTCATCCAACTTTTTCTGAATCCTCTGCACTGTCCTCAGATTGACACCCAAACACTCTGAAATGTTTGTATTGGAGCTTCTGGTGTGAAACACATATATAATTAATATATAAATTAAAGCTCTGTTATTCTACATCAAGCATTATTATATTAATACCAGCACTCAATGTATGAGATATATATATTATTGGATGTTTTAATAGGAATTATGTTCACATATGTAATATGTACCAATAGAGATGGAATAAAATGATATAAAACAAAATTTAGTTAAGAATTTATTAGTGAAATGAAATTTCATACTTTATATAGGCATGTATGCTGATTTGTGCAATCACCTGTTTCCAGTTACATTGTTACATATTTTTATGCAAATATTTATGACCTTCAATTAGCAAAATTTCAAAGACATAGGTATTTGAATCTATTATTTGTTCTTATGTCCGCTGTGTTTAAAGATTAACTGCTTTGTATTTGGGCTGATATTTGCAAGCGACCACCAAAAGGATATGCAAATAACAATATGTCTGAGCTGCTAAACCCTAAGCACACATTATTAGCCTACACGCGAAGAAGAATCTATGGCATTATGTCTGGAAATCACTGGTTGGCAATCAAGTGGCTGGCTGACAAGACAAATTTTCTTTGAAAGGCTTTACCTTGGACTTTGTTCTGGTTAAGGTTCCAATGTCTACTGACAGTAGCTTGTTTTATCTATTGTTTTCTTGTGGATCTGATTCTTTTGACAGCAGAAGACAAAAAGAGAAACGATCTCCAGTTACATGCATTTCTTAAGTGTAGCTTGGTTCAGTCAAACACTGTTACTGTAAATAGAGAAACTTTAAAACAACAAGGTTTTAGAAACAAAAGAAAAAAAGGAATAATTGGAAATAGTATATTTATTTATTTCACTTTTATTTTCAGTTTTAAAACAATGACGGTAAGATCTTTATTTCTATTTAGATTGTAAACCATATATATATATATATATATATATATATATATATATATATATATATATATTAATTTTTTTTTTTTTTTTTTTTTTTTTTTTACAGGTACTGTTACAAAATATTTTCAGCAATGTTACAGTTTAACTTTTTTCTCTTTTTTTTTTTTTCTGTGTGCTGTGATTTTTCAGGACATAGGTGATCATGATTCTCCACAACTTTCTGTCTTTGTAGCACTTAGTAATTTTTTTTTTTTTTTTTTTGCTATCTCTCCTAATCCCTCTCCTACCAACAGTCTAGGAGGTATAGAGTAAATACTTAGTACAAAAGTTTTGAGATTTTTTAAAAATAAAACAAAAATGTTATTAAGTCTGTAGTTTTAAGAAAAAATATAGTGGAACTTTTGCAGACACTTAATTTGTTAATTGCTCCATTTTTGTTGTGGTAAATTCATAAAAAATTTGTTTTTAAATATTTTAAATATCCATATATATGCATGGTAATGATTATGCCAGAAGTTTTTTTTCTCATCAGTCCATCTTGCACATTTACAATTCTACCATTTGTCTGTGCATTGAATACTGTTGCCATATCTGGTCTGGTGCTCTTGCTATTCATTTCAAGGTTCTTGAAGGATTGGCAATGTAATCAATCCTGACTTTGCATCTTGACTTCAGTCACTTTATCACTGATGTGATGTGGCTTTCTTCTGTCTTTTCTACAAATATTTTCATGGCAACAATTCTGACAAGCTTTTTTTCCCCTGGTGCCCTGACTACATGAATTTAAGTGTGCTACTAGATTGGCATCAACTCGTTCACTGTTGAATTAGGTAAATGTAACCGTCACTTCTACCCCAACAGTTTATTTTCTCGGACTTCTCACCTCTCTTACATTTACTTGTTTTCCTGATAACTACAATCTTCAAAAATTTAGATGCAACATCAATTGCCATATTCTATTTTCTTGAATTCTTTTATTCTTTCTTCAACCCCCCCCTACCCACTCTTTTTTTCTCCCTTTCACTCTCTGCAACCCCTGTGTACTGGTGGCATTTCTGCCTTACTTGGAATAAAATAATTAAAAAATAAATATTTTCTGTTCATGTTACAAGTGATTTTCATGAAATATATATATATATATATATATATATATAATTAAATCAAAAATTAGTAACACTATCAAAAGGATGTGTCACTAAATTATAAGCAAGATAAAAAGTAGTGCTCGATATAAAGGTAAACTTGTAGAGCAAATTATATCCTTTGAAAACTAAGATGCTAAAAGAATGCAACCATGGTTTTAGCCATAACAGGTATCATCAAGAGGTTCTGCCTGATGATTATAAAGATGGTTTGCCTTGAAAACATTATTTTCCAGAAATACCCCGGTTGAATCGTTTTATTTTATTTTTATTTTTTTATTTTTTTAAAAATATAATCTTTGCCATTGTTCCACAGACATTGTAGTGAATCACCATTACTCCCTTCGTATTCCCTTGTTGAGATGTAAGTCCCACTCAAGCGACTCCTTCCCATGAACCAACTCCCAAAAGGATTCTTCCACAATCACTAAAATCTTAACCAGTTCAAGTGTAGTGTTAACTGTTACCTTCCTTTCATGTCTCCATATACTGTGCCTCTTACTCTGTATCCATCTACTTCAAGTGGCTCTTGGGCCTTGTAGAAGGTGAACATTGTGAAAAAAAAAATATATATATATATATCCCTTTCAGTGTTATTTGTAGTAGACACTCCATTTACTTATTAAACAGTATATTTATTTTTGTCTACTTGTCTGAATATTTGCAAAATCTTATTAAAGAAAAATATGCACTCTCCATCACATTGGATTGAACAATGGTTAGCCTCTTCACAGTAGAATGCAGGTTCATATGCTGCCAGAGGGCACATAGTTTTCTTTAATGAAATTTCTCAAATATTCAGGCTGGTAGACGAAAATATACTGTTTTAATAAATAAATGGACTATCTATTCAAATGGAGCACTATGCAATCATCACTTCCCAGTACTTGACAATTGCATAGTGCATAATTGTTGTATTGCCAAGTATTATGTATATTTATTATATATATATATAATAATTGTTTTTTAAATAATGATTCCTTTGTTACATAAGAGTTCTCGTGTTTCAAAAATGAGAGCTGAAAACCTCAATATAATTATTAAAATTAAATTGAGTTAAATACTAAAGAACTCTGGATTATTCAACTAATGTGTTCTTTCCTATTTTCCTACATATCTACACACACACATATATATATATATATATATATATATGAAATGGACAAAGTCCAACAATTATTTTAAGACATTTTTATAAAATGAATGTATAAACATAAAAATATCTTAAAATATATATATATATATATATATAATTTTATTTTGTGACCAGTATTTATATTTTATATACAAGAGCTAAAATGTTATTGGTTTTATTTTTTTTTTGTTTTTTTACAAAATTTTTGGCATAGAAGTATTCATGAATATTCATCAGGTTAGCAGAAAAGTCAAGCAAGTTATGGAGGACATGAGTTGATACAATTCAATGCCTAATAAACAAAAGTAAGTAGGAGCTTTTCTTTTAATATTTAATGAAAATTAAAAATGCTAAAATTCTCTTTGTTTACTTTTAAATATTTAGACATTTTTTTCATATTTTAAAAATAAAGTTTAATTCTATCTTTTATTTTTCTGAGTATTAGTTCTTCAGTAGATATGATTTTTATATTAAGTTCCAGGTGTTACATGACAGAAACAAAATATCAGTTTGTAAACTACATAAATAATTTAAATTCCTTGACACTTTCAAACTATATGTTTACCAGTAGAATGCTTCAGTATTTAATCACAAAAGATTACATAACCTCTCATGTAGCATTGGGAAAGTGTGTGTAGTGGAAAGGATATTGATCTGGAAAGTTGAACTGGTGAGCCAAATTCCAGGAGATGCATTAAATTTCACATAAATGACTTTGGTGAAAAGGTATGAATCCCTCTTTTCTCTGAGGGATGGGTTAAATAGCTGGGTACACTGGGCACTCTAGCTTTGAGCAGTAACCAGTCTAAAAGAAGAAAAACTAAATTCTAAACCATGGAGAAAGCAATATTTCCCAAGCATGCATAGTTATTTGAAGCTAATTAAGAATCTGCGGAGAGCCATTTCCTAAAAGGAAAATGCATGAAAGGGGGATAACACTATTCATAGGAGCAACTTTTTTTGTATAAACCATTTACTGCTTTTCATTGCTGATTTCTTACACAGGCAGTTCTGAAAGAGTGAAAATGGCCCCAAATGCTGAGAGAGGGTGTATTAGTAAGAAGTCATGTTACAGGAGTTAAGTTAAAAATGTTGATTTATTTTCAGTCGGTTATTGATTTGTAGCAATTATTTATTGTGGAGAGCCATGATCGCCAACGTCATGAATAGACATGGGCTATAGAAGATGGAATTATTTTATTGCAATTTGTTGTTTTATTTTGGTATAAGACTGAAGAAATATAGATGAAATCTGTGATAAAATTATATTAAAAATTATGGAAGATAACTATAGAATATCTATTCTGTAAGATGAAACAAGATGTGACTTGATAAATTTATTATATAGCCTGATATCCTCTTCTCGATAATGATATTCCATTATGATAACAGGTGGCAATATCTTACTTATAGGGGAGATAACCCTGCTAATATATTATTTATGTTTCTTTTGTTTCATGGTAGCTTTGATATTTTACCTTTTTAATGATTTATGTAACAATAGTTAATTGTATACATAAAGAAACAATGAGTGAAATTGGGAAAAGTGTTGATAACAGAAGGAAATGAGAAGCTGAGGGTGTAAGAGAGGAGGAGGGTGTGAAGAGGGAAAGGTAGGAAGTAAGTGATGCGGGGTGGGGGGGAATAGAAATCAGGTGAATGGAAAAGATCAACATAAAGAGATGAGGAAGAGAGAGAGAGATGAAAAAGACAGTGACAGGCTGATTTGATGGTATCAAGAGACAATGAATAAAATTGGGAAAAGTGAGGGTGGGAACAGGGAGGAAGTAATAAAGCTAGAGAAAAATAAAAATAAAATTGGGTGAATGAAAAAAAATACACACACACTTTATTTTTATATATATATATATATATATATATATATAGTTGTGATCTCATAAATATAAGAAATTACACTTGGCCAGAAAACCTTAGGTGCCTTGATTTGTGAATAAACAAACCAATACCAAAGGGGTAAAAAATGGTACAAAAAAAAAACAATATGAGTAAGAAAATTAACTAAATAAAGTGCTCGATACGCTAAGTAGAGCAAACCTATAACAGTAATCCGATTATAGTAGAAATTATATATATATATATATATATATATAAGCAAAGTGTAAATGGATATAAATCTGACAGAATGAAGAAATTTTGAAAAAACAAACAAAAATCTTAAATGTAGTTAAATGAAAGAAATCATTTAACTACATTTAAGGATTTTTGTTTGTTTTTTCAAAATTTCTTAATATATATATATATATATATATATATATATATATATATATATATATATATATATAGGTTTGATTTTTAATTTCTACTGGCTAATCAGATTACTGTTAATTTCTTGAAATTTGGTATGGTCATCAAATATTTTTTCTATCTTTTAATATATTTGTATAAAAATATTAGTCAACAGTACCTGTATATTTCACCAAGAACATAAGCAGAAACAAGTTCTTGAAGCTATCTTTTTATTACAAATGTTCTGAAATGCTTATAGTATTTTGTTCTTTTGAAATATCTGTTAAAAATGAAGTTTTTTTTAAAAACAAGCAAATTACAACTAACTAACAAGAATTCAGTTTTTAACCAATTTACTTCCCTTACATGATTTTTACAACATGGAAAAATTTTGAAATCTCCATTTTTGACTTTGTATATGAGTGGAATTGTTAGTAGTTTAACTACTCAAGCAGAAAATTTTTGGACAAACACAATTATTTGTCTTAGCTAACATAACCCTGAAGATGATATTGTAATATATTAAAAGTACTTGGAAAAATAAAAATGAATAAACAGAATTATTATTAAACTAATATAAGCTCACGTAGATTCAACCAAGAGAAACCAAGAAGCTTATTGCTCCTGGTTAGGTCACCGAGGAGAAGTCTGTTTTTTTAGGGGCCCAAACCTCCAAATGACATCAGAGATAAATATCACTGATAAGATATACAACAATCAATTGTTCTTTATTGCCTAAATGGTAAAGTAACTATCCCAGAAAAGCAAACTTCCAAAGTTAAAGAATGTGAGTTCAAGTCTTGTAAGAGGTTTATTCTTTATTACTAATCTATGCTTCTAACTAATGTCTGTGGTATGGTGATGTGGGCATTGCAATAAAGACAAATGAAATTAACATGAAAGAATTAATCATTAAAAATTAATAATAGATATTACTTTATGAAATTCAAATAATATTATATAATTTTTTTTTTTTTTTTTTTTTTTTTTCAACTAAAAAGCAGAAAATATTTCAGATATCAAAGTCATTAAAACACTATCTATCTTACCAACACAGATAGCACATCACCTGCATATTTATAGATGTGTATGTATGAGTTAAAGATCAAATGTAGATTGGGATCTGACAGAATAATAAAATAAAGGAACAAATAGATAATGTATATTAATGTAGCATGTTTCACTTTTATTAAAACTTCATCAGAGATTGAGAGAAAAAAATGGTAAAAAGATAGAAAACAGTGATATTTTTAATTATGTTTGGGTCACTTCTCATTGGTCAGACATGTATTAAAGCTGTGGATAATTCTATGTATATGTAGGTTTGTGAAGTTATTTTTTCTTTCCTTTTGTGTGACCAATCTTTGCAACAAGGAGTTGCAGGGTTCTGATTTTAGGGCTCACTTCTTTAGGAATGTATTCTTTGTATTAGATATATGTTACATTCTTTAAGAATAGATTCAAAGAAGGATGGTGATGTAATAAGTTAAATGTGTTTATAGTTGGCAATAATGTTAAGTTTTCAGTTTATTTTCTCCTTAAATTATTATGTTTTTTAATTAGGGTGGCATTAGTGAAATCAAATATATATGTACATATATATTCACAAAAATAAACCTAACAACAAAATGTTTCCGATGTCTGCCAGCATTGCTGTGCCAGAAGTTTAAAAATTTTGTCAAGTTTAAAGAGCCATATCTGTTCAAAATACATCTGTGTCTTACAAGGAGATCTTGTGATGTTCATACTTAAGATCAAAATGGCAGTCATGTTTATATATATATATATATATATATATCTCCAATGCAATGAGAACAAAAGTAATATATAAATTCCAACATTCACAGCATTAATCCAAAAGGGGGCCTGATACCGATAGTAGAGCGATAATTATTTTTTTATTTTTTTTTATGTATATTTTACTTCTCAAACAAATGGAAAAAAAGTGACATTTCACATACGGCTTGCCTACAAGCAGGATTTTTCATAACCATTTTTGATTCTCACCCATCGAAGTGCAGTTGAAATGCACTGAAACCAAGTTGCATCTTTGTAGTGAGTAAAATGGTTTTGTCTATATGATAAAATTATATATATTCGATGGCTGACTACTCATTTTAAAATTTGTATATCTGCTTGAGCCACCAGCTAATCTCTGTCAAATCTTTTCCGCTCAGCAACATTTGTCTTTCTTCGATGGTCACAAAGCCAGACTATGGTTTATACTGCAACTATTCTGAGTAGATCATAATTAGTTTCTGGTGTGATCAAATGTTGAAGAAGGCCAGTATATTCAAATCTTTCTGATAAATATATTTTTTGACTTCATGCAACCATAGACAATGTTCAAGCAGTTTCATCTTCCAAATTTCAGTCAAAATGCTTTAACCAATCTGTGGTACGGTTTTTTAGGCACTTAACATTTGATAAATCTCTCGATCATATCTATATAAATTTAAAGCAACCTGTATAGTGATTTAATGGATAATTGGTTTTACTGTGAAGCGACAGGTGCTAAAATGCATGTTTGCAAATAACTGAAATGATTAAAGTGCATACAACTGGCATCTGCCTCAATATAACTACTTTTTTTTTTTGACATCCTGCAAAAAAAAAGATAAAAAAGAATGAAAATGGGTTTTTTATTCCAGGAGGTATATATAAATAACAGAAACTTTTAAACTAATACTGTTAACATGAAAAAAATACCTATATTTCTTGCACCTCTTGGAGAACAAAGCAAGTGGATATGGAATAATGAAAATTTTACACTCCCTGCAAGAAAAGTGTGATCATTTCTGAGGCATTCCAATTTGCCTCATTTATTCTTTGCAAAAAAGGTGTTCCACTACACCACAAAGGGAAGAAACCTTTATAATAAGGAATTAACACATATAGAAAATGCAAAAAACAAACACACAAGGTGCAGCTCTTTATTTTTTGACATTGAGTATTTTGTACAATGTTGCATTTTCTGTACAAGTTAATTGGTTGTTATATAACATGAATACTATATCACATTAATTGTAAAAAATGTTTACAAATGCTAGAAGCATTAAACATAAAAACAAGCAATCCAACATCAATAAAGTCTTATCAAATTTAGGAACAAGCATACTACATAGCTTTCATAAAATAAATATGACACGATAACATGAGCTGGGTCCTAGCCATGAAGGTTAGGACTGGTGGAACGAAGGAATCCAGTTCATCCGAGCACTTTATATGGAAGTAGTGATAGAGCAGTGAGAGGCTTGCACATCCTGTCTGTGATGGAGGGTTTCAGGGTGGAAAATAATTTGTCACCCACACTGATGTGGAGACACTTCTGGATTCTATCAAGACTGAAAAGTGAAGACTAGGCAACTCCAGCCCAAATATTTACAACAGTACTCCATTTTAGGCCTGATCTGGCTCTTGAAAAGGTAGAGGATAGCACAAGGAGGCAGCTACTTACTGCAGTGGTACAGGAACTGACCATTTTTTCCTGCATCTTTCATGATTGATTTTATGTACAAGTTCCACTTGAGATATGGGGGGTGAGTTTAAGGCCCAATAGTTACTTAAGATATGGTGCCTCCCTGAAGGGACATCCATTCATCATGACTGGCTGTAGTTCTGGGTTTGATTGGCAATGAAGGGTTGTAACTTTTTTTTTTTTTTTTTTAATAGAAACTGTTTTCAATTTCTCTTGGGTATATCAGTTTTCTTTTACTGGTCCAGAAGTTAGAGTAGCTGGTTGAGCTCGTCAACTTCATGCTGAGTTGGAACAACCAAAGTACTTACTCTGTGGATAAAGTGGTAAAACACATCCAAATACTATGCATTGGAAAGTAGTAAGAGAGCAGTTATGTCCCTTTAATAATTGGGGATCATAAAATTGCAGTTGACCAAAAACTCTTTTTGGTTCCTTTTTATTACTAGCATCATAGGATAATGTAATGTTATGTATGTAATGTAATACTGGCAGAAATACCTCCCACATAATTGTAAGATATTACCTCCCTGAAGACACTAATGCTAATAATTTCTTATGTGTGAGATATTTCTGGGAGGTATGTGTGCGAGGGATTTCTGCTGAACCTTGTATAAATAAATTGTCACTAAGAGCTTTCATTGATTTTTAACTTTATACATATTGAGTGAGAGGATTTTTTTTATATATATTGAGTGAGAGAGAGAAATTTTTTATTAGCCAAACAGCTATGAAACTTTGTAGCTTCTGATATACTTTGTATTCTAATAGTGACTGCTAAATATCTTCCTTCATGAAAATTATATCCTTCAAAATTCAACAAGAATATTCAAAGATTCAGGCATGAATCCTAAAACTTCAAAATCACATAAGAATCTATCTTTGTTCTGAATCTGCTTAAAAATCCTTGTCAAGATAAAAATTCTGATTTGACTTTAATCTTAATCTTAAACCTTGATATCTTAATCTGAAGTTCTAATTCAAGGTTTTATAATGATTAAAACGTGATGAACACCTTTCTTAATCCTGATAATATAAAAGCTTCTTATTCAGTTGATGCTTGCTTCTCTCAACAGAGAAAACAGATCATTTGATACATTGCCTCAAGGAAGATGTCTTATCTCTTTGACCAACTTTTTGTACCTTTTATGTTCTGGGTCAATAAGTGCCATATGAGTTGAATGGACAATATAATCAGACATTTGCTTTGACAATTCCCTTGGTCCAACAAGAACTTAATTTCTTACTATAATGAATATTTTATCTGAATTTCTGTGGTTGAGGATTATCATTATTACACACTGATTGACTAGTGTGATTATCTTACTTGTTATAACCATAATGTTTCATCTCTTGTATTTTTTTCATCTTTCTTTTAGGTGATAGTTGTATTTAGTAACCTTCCAGGAATTTTGAACTAAAAACTTCATTCAATCAACACGAGTAGATTTTTCATTGATATAAAAATAAAATAATGGGGGTACTCTGTAATTAGCAACAAAATTAAATTTTTAATATATATGTAGATATAGTAAACCAATGAAAGAAATTCAAGAGATACAAAAGCAAGAATAATAATGTTGATAATAATATTTATTGTATATTAGTAGACTTTTAAATCAAATGAAAGCATGATGAAAGATGTTAAAAAATTGGTATTTTCAGACATACCTGTGTCATTTCTCAATGAGAAATAAAGAATAAAGGGAAACTAGGGGTGCGTGGGGTGGGGGTGGTTATGTTTTTATGGCACCTTGCATTTATTGGAAATATTCATAGAAATATGAGTTATTTTTTCTTATTCAGTTTATTAAACAGGTTGTTAATTTTTTTTAAAAACGGAAAATAACTGAGTTGAAAATAATTCACTAAGAATGTACTAGACGATCCTAAGGAAAGAAGAAGGAAAGAAAAGAAAAGGAAGGAAGGGAAGAAAAAGAAAGAAAGAGAAATGTATGACGATGACCCAGTTGATGGTAGAGATAGGTCTGCGTGTGGTCGACTTTTTTTTTTTAAAACAAAGGGAAGAATAGAATTGGAAATAATAAAAGAGAAAGAAAGGGAAAAAGACATGATATCGACAGATGTCGGTCAGAGGCCTCTGACCGACTCTTGCGTGGAAAAACCCTTATCAATTTGGATGAAGAGAAATTTTTTTTTTTTTTTTTTGAACAATAGAAACAAAATTTTTGATCTGAGAGAAAGTGTCTTTGGGTTGAGGGGAGTGACCAGTGAAACGATATACGGAATTGACCTGTTAAGAATTGGACACCCACGTTAAGAAAGTAGAGATATTTTGACCTAGATAATTAAGATTTTCGACTATCAGGTAAAAACAAAGAAGTAAAAAAGAGGGACAATTGCTTTTTGGCTCACAGAGGGCGCCAAGAAGGCGGAAAAGAACCTTTTCTAAAGTCAAGACTAATTAGCAGCGGGCTGTTTGACAAAGTCCAGGTGAAAGAAAGCTAAAGATTGTCATTTTGCGTACGTGCAAAAAGGTGCGAAATCGGATTTTTTTTTTTTAAAACAAGAAACGAGGTAACCACACCCGCCAACAAAAGGGAGAGGGTGTTCGGTCAATAACAATTGGTCGAATACAATCACGTGACCGCGGAAGAAGAAGGAAAGAAAACCTCGATCAATAACTGTTGGACGAGGCGGTCACGTGGGCTGCGGAAAAGAAGAGAAAGAAAGGTTCGATCGGGAACGATTGGTTGAGAGCGATCACCTGACATGAGAGAGACTAAGAGAAATAGATATGCGCCGCCCCACCAAGAGCACTGTGGAGAAAGTAGGGGTGAAAACAATAACGATAATGGAAAGTCAAAATTAATGCGACTTTTGAAATTATCGAGAAACCCTGACGCCGACAGACCCACCCCAGTTTGTTGCGGCGTCAATATAAGCAGGACCCCAGTCGACAGAAATCAGTTTGAGTTGGAGATGCAGCCGAGTTGGGCTGAGTTGCAGCAGGACCGCGGGCAGGGAAGATCCTGAACGCGGACATAAGACCCGATTCACTCGCCCCTTTGCGGGCAAAAGAACCCTCAGACAGAAGGACTTCCAGCCCAAGTCGAAGACAGAAGAACTTCCAGCCCAAGTAGATGAAGAAGAAGATTGCCTGAAAACCTGAGAAGAGTTGGAGCTGAAGTTGAGTTGAAGTTGGAGTTAGGTTGGGCGTGAGTTGCAGTTCACCCTCGGACGACAGAAGAATCCTCGAAACAAGAAATCCTTCCAGCCCAAGTTGAAGACAAGAAATCTTCCACCGAATTGAAGCAAGAAATCTTCCACTGAATCGAAGCAAGAAATCTTCCACTGAATCGAAGCAAGAAATCTTCCACTGGGTTGAAACAAGAAATCTACCAGTCTAAACAGAAGAAGAAGAAGAAATACAACTCAAGTCGGAGAGAAGAATCAACTGCGAATGATCGATAGAAATTAGCCCCAGTGTCGAACTGAACCACACTCCGACATACATACATGATTCTAGAAAGTAGGTAATTCGACATTTTCCTATTGTGTGATAGAAGCTTGGTGCCATAGTCCACAGAGCGGGTCGGGAATTGAGAATAATTTTGTTTTTTATGTAACGGACTTTAAGATATAAAAGGTTGTTACCCATTTTTTTATCAGCAATTTTGTTTGGTGTCGTGAGTTTTTTTATTTTATTTGTGTTTTGCCACCCCGTCGGACTCAACTTGTATCGGCCCCGATCCCTGCTGGTCCCGTCTGTCTAAGATCTAAACACAGCGTGGGTAGACAGACCGGAGATCGGTATAGTTGCTTTAGTGACCAGGTATTGGAAGCGAGTCGGGAAAGGCGAGGCTGGTGATCATCTGACCAAAGGGTTGGAGCGGCACGCTTGGACCCAGGAGGAACGACCAGGAGGAGCGACGTCACCGTTGGCGCCGTAACCAAGGGATCCGACACTGGGCCAGGTGTGTAACCGTCACATTTTATTACTGATAAGATATAGTTTTGACTGTTTTTTTGCCACAATTAAGTTCGTACAGGGTTTTTATATATATATATATATATATATATATATATAAATAAAGGAGGTGTAGTGGATAGCAGCTCGGATTGAGGAATCTGAGAACTGAGTTTGAATTCCAGTCAAATCCATTGCGTTCACTTACGTGCTAATACCTTTGGGGAAATGGCTTCCTTTTCTTCTCCCTCTAGCTATGGATAAATAGCAGGACAGACTAGGTTCCATAGCCTTGGATGGTAACTAGTTTAGAAGGAAACTCTGAATTTAAAACCTGCGGAGGGTTGTTTGGGGACTTTGTGGCACGTAGCACAACAGGTCTCTGTATTCGGCTATTCAAAAAGTGTGGTTGGTTCTGCACAAAGCTTTCACCACTATAATCAAATTATGTGCTTGTGTCTGGCTGTCGGTTCCTAGGAACTGAGCTACTTGACCCTCATACAATAGGAGAGTCCACCATATATATGATTGGTAGGGATAATTTCAAGAATATTAATCCCGGGATTAATCCCTTTAAAACCCCCTTTCCTTTCCATACACTCTCTCACTTTTTTAAAATATCTAACCATCCGTCACTCTTCTTCTTCTCTTCTCTTTGCTTCTCTTTTGCTTTCTTTTGCCCCTGTCAATTTAATATATTAGTCCAGGGTATTATCTCCATCTAAGATTTCCATCTGAAGAGATGGATATATAGATATTCATGAAATAAATTATAACCAAAATTAATCTTTGTTTTCTTCTTGATGATTATTGTGTGTGTGTGAATTTATGAAACATGTGGCTCTGATGAGCATTTTAACAAAACTCTTGAGTTGGTCAGCCAGATATTTTTTTGAAATATATTTACAGGAGAAAAATGCTTAACAATGGAATGTTTATAAATATAGGCAGACTGGACATAGGAATCAACATTGTATGATGACAGTCAGTTTCCAGGCTTCAATGGGATCTTTAGACCATGCAGCATTGATTTCTGTTTGCATTCATTTTATATTTATATATATATATATATATATATATATATATATATATATCTCATACTAAAATAATTTAAATATTAATTGTATGAAAATAATTCAACATCTTTTACTCATGAAGGCAAGAGAGACACAAAAGCAGTGATTAACCCAATAAGAAAATTGAATGCCAGAACAGGGAGTGGGAGGACTAATAAGACAAAATTTTGCAAAATTTGCAAAGGATAGGAAGTTGTGGAGAGACATTACTGTCCATATTCTGAAGAGACATGGCACATAAAAGAATTTCCTGAAACAGAATTTAGAATAATTTCTCTCTTAATGTCTCCTTATCAAGATTTTGCCCCAAATATCTACTAATAAATAAGCAATGATTAATAGAATTTTGGTTAATAAGGTTGTTATTTTAATGGATGGGCATTATGTAAGCAAGGCGATCCTTAAGGATCGTCTTGGGTGTAATGGATGTTGGCTCTGAATTAAAAATCAGAGAGGTGATTTCAAATCCCAGTAGAGTTCATTACATGCACTTACATGCAAACACCCTTGGAAATGTATAAATCCATTCTCCCCCAGATATGGATTAAATAGCAGGAAAGACTGGGTCCTATAATCTTGGTCGGCAACCAGTTTACCACAGAAAGAAATGGTAACCAACTGCAGAAAGTCTTCTGTCTAAATGGTCTTGAATTGATTGAGACATGATTGTCCAAGTGTGTATCATGTATAGCACTTCACTATTTTAATAATTATGTTAACATTTGAAGATGCATTAGAATAATGTAAAATGTCTTCCAAAAGCTAAACAAAGTATTAAGAAGCAGGAAAATTTTGATAGAAACAAATAAAACAGTACCGAACTGTTATGTAATATAGGTCCTTTTACAAATTTTCCAAGCGTAGCTTAGACGTGGCACAAGGCTGAAAGTATGGGGCACCTAGTGAGGATCGAACTCACTACTCATTTGTAATTGTTCTAGCGAGACAAACTTGCTAGCCATTACACCACCTGGAGGTGCCCAAATATAGGTCCTTTTATATGGCACTCTCTTCCCAAGTAAAGAGACTTCATACAACTGATTCTCATTCTTTTTTTGTAGTTTAAACAAAATGAACCAGAGTAAAGAACATGTACTTAGCATCTGCCAAAGAAGCAAGCTGGAGGGAAATTAATGTGGGGCCTTAAGCCTTGATTCCTTTCTTTCCCAATGTACCAATAGAACTGTTAGAAATCTGACAGCATTGACCAAACCAACCAAATACAATTGTTTGATTTGTATCTCTTTTCTTAGAACTTCAACTGTTTCCACAGCAATCTGCTTTCTCTTACAGTAATCTGTACTGTTCAGTGCTTACAAAAAGAACTCCTACTACTTGGGGGATTTATATAAACATTTTTTTTCTTCTCACAATGCCTCTGTCCTTATCTATAAAAATACTCTTGTCATTCACTCAGTTTCTTGGAAGGCAATCCAATATGCAAAACTTCTTCCTCTGCTCATTCGTTCAAACCTCACCTTTTTGTATTCTATTGTTAAAAAGGAAGTTCCATTTGGATAGCTTCCTCCCAAGAACTGCTGCTTTGTGGAATAAACTTCCAAGAGGATGCTTCCTCAATCACTACAATCTTAACCTCTTCAAGTTTCAGGTCAACTGTTATTTACTTTCAGCAACTTCATTCAGTAACCCTCTACCTTGACTGGGTCTTGTATCAGTTTTTTTTTTTTTTTTGTTTACCTATCAAAGTAGGATTATGTTGTGATATGTAGAGATATTTTATGAATATCTGATTTTGGTCATGAGCAATGGATTAAGCTAATGCAGGACCAATAGCATATGATATAAAGGGGTCCTAGATTAAAAATATACATAAATATTAAATCAAATTATTTGCAAGCATAGCGACAGAGCTTAGAAAACAGGTAAATATTTAACTTAACAAACAAACCCAGAAAATATGAGAAATATTTCTAATGAGATATTTGAGTAGATTTAACAGCCTCGATGAAATGTTACCTGAAATGATGAATAATTAAAGATGCTGCTCTCCTGACAGTTAAACATTAACATTGCCAGATTGTAAGATGCTGGTTTCATGCTTGAAAGGCTTTAATACAGGGCCCTCAAAAATGTAGGATTTGTATCGTTTTTCTACTAGGTCAATCTGCTATTGTTGGGCAATTCTAAGGATTTTCCTCTGTGAGTGTGTGTATGCTTGGCAGTGTATATAGTGAAATGGATAAATCTAAGGCTCAAAATAATTGTTTAACAGCTTTTATTCATGAATGAAAATAGAATGCAAAAAAGTTGTATTTTGCAGGAAAGAGTTGGGTTTCCCAGTTAACTGAGTTCTTCCTTTGAGTTGATTTTCATAGAGATTTCTCTACTTGTTACCTTGAGAAATTTCAGGTCAAGCTGCCAGGATAGGCCACATGTCTTCTGCAGAAAGGGTTGTAAGTAGTCCTTTGAGCTGACCATGAAGGTAGTGGCTGCTTAAATGGAAAAGTGGTAAAAGTGATCAAATAGTGTTTGTTTGCATGAGTTCTGGGACTTCTGGTTGTTCCCTGCTGATTACTTTCATTGCTGTTACTGCTGAATCAAGCAAAGTAAGGAATCCCCCACATGCCACAATAGCCAACAAGTGAGATAGCTATTATACAATTCCATGGTAGCCAAATGTAAGAAAGCCATCAATTAGCCTGTAGTCTGTATTGCCATCAAGAATACACCTAGGACTACAAATAGTACTGACAGTCTGAGTCGTCATCAGAACTAAATTCAGCTTTTCTCCTGCTTCAAATTAACCAAGAATAGTCTGCAAGGACTCCTAGGCATTTACAAATATGTACTTAGTTTTTAGTGAAAAGGTGCTATAGGACTGTAAGGGATGAGACTGCTATTGGTTACTAGTTTGTAGGTGGAGAAGTTACATCTGAGGTAAAAAAAAAAAAAAAATTTCAAAGTAAATGAATTCAGTGTGTGAAGGATTTTTATATATATATATTTAACAACATAGCTCACAAAGAATAGAAAAAAATTATATTTATGTATACTGATAGCTCAATGAAGGAAAGAAAACATTTGTGACAAACTGTTAGAAAATGTGATGTGCCATGTAGCTGGGTGAAGCTAAGAAGTCAGCCTGCTGGAGGAAGAAATCTCTCACAGTGGAGAGAAATCCTGTGTTGCTGCAACTACATCCAGGAGCAAAAAAGAATGTTCATGTCTCTTGATTTTTATAGTCCTGAATACAATGGCACCAAGCAGATGCTCTGGTAGATGATGTGCATTAATCCCTACAAGTTGTCAGAGTATCAAGATTTAATGAAATATTAACAAAGTCACAAAATAAATTGCTAATTTCAAAGTTTGCTGCTACTACATGGAACTATTACATAGCTTGTGCCAATTCAGTCACAATACTCCTCTGTGGTTAGTTGATATTATTTGTTTTCATTGTAAAGAAACCTGCATATTTAGCGAATTGGTCTGGTTAGTCGACCTGGGAAGGGTTAAATCTGTCTTCAAATATTTGCTGAACTTATCATTTGAAAGAACATTAAAATACATTTGTAATGAAAAAAAAAACAACAAAAAAAAACACAACACACTATTAACAAAAGTCAGTAGTGCTATTATTTACCCAAAACTGTCCAAAGATATTGGAATAAAAATACCATAGTTCAATTGGTGCTCCCTGTTTGAACTGAAATATCCTTACACTGAAATAGCTACTTGTAAAGATGTTTATATCTTCTTCTCGGTGTTGTTTTCTTCCAGGGCATAGGCAGTTAGGGTTCTCTACAACTTAGCAACGTCTGTTGTTGTTTTTTATACTATGCTTCCCCCCTACACCCCCACCCCACCCCCATTCTGCTATCCATTTAGACACACTACATAAGCTCTCCAGCTATGGAATCATTGAAAGAATTTTCAAAGTTATCAAGACCTTCCTATCAGATAGGTCCATGAAGGTAGTTGTTAATGGCCAGTTCTCTGAGGCCCATGAGATCAATACAGGTGTACCCCCACCCCAAAGTTCACTTCTCATCTGCCTAAGAGCATACTTTAATCACTTGTGGATATCTATGCTAATGATATATTGGTACATGGTTGCACCTCTAAATATCTAGATCTCTCTTCTGACCTAACTTTAACAAGTGAAAGGCAGGGTGGGGAATGGCTGGTTTCCTTCAATATCTCAAAAACCAAATTGGTAACATTCCATCATCACCGAATAGTCCTTTAATTTCTTAATCACAATGAACAGGTGGTCTCTTGCCTTGAATGCGTACTGGGACTTATGATCACCCCAGATCTCAAGTGGAATTTATATATACAATCACTTGCTAAAAATGCTGGAAAAATGGTCAGTTCCTTGTACCACTCCAGTAAGTACCTTACTCCTCCTGGTATGCTCTACCTTTTACAAGAGCCAAATGATGCCAAAAATGAAGTACTGCTACCATATATGGGGTGGAACTGTTCAGTCTTCACTTTCCAGTATTGATAGTCCAAGAGTATCTACAAAGACTTGTGGTTGATGAATAATTTTCCACCTTACAACCTCTTTCTCTCAGACAAAATGTTGTAAGACTCACTATTCTGTAATTGAAAATGTTCTACATTTCTTAGTTTTCTAACTCTAACCCTCCCAGCTAAGACCATTATGCCATGTACATTGAAGCAAACCACTCTCATTCCCTTCATATTTCTTTAGTAAGGTGTTCCACTTGGGTAGCTTCTTCCCAAAAACTGTTTCATGGAATGAAATCCCAGGAGGATGCTTTCCTGACCACTACAATCTTAACCTCTTCATGTTAACCATAATCTTTCCCACATAAACTGTGCCCCTTACCCTTAGCGTTTATGCAATAACCACATTCAGTAACCCTCTACCTTAAGTGGCCCTTGGGCCTTGTACAGAGTGACATTAGTTAAAAAAAAAAAAAATCTCATGAGGTAGAGTACTTGCTATTTCCCTATGTTCCTCTGATTTCGCTATGTCAAATTTTCTAAGTCTTTTTTCTGCATTATGTGTCCAGAAATTTCAAATGTTTCGATTTTCTTTAAAACATCCATATTGCTTGCATGCTCTGTCCATGGTATTCACAGTATCCTTCTGTAGAACCACATCTCTGTTGCCTCAAGTTTCCTTTTCATCTGTGAGTAAATTGTCCAGCACTCACTGATATAGGAAGTGGTGTGTATGCCATATTTATTATGTAGCAATTCAGCACTATTTTCTTTTATTTCTAATTAGATTTTTCTGTTTCTTTATGAATTGTTTAACTTTTGAAAGGCAACTTTTGCTGTTTCAATGTATCTCCAGATTTTGCTATATTTTCTATCATCAAAAGATAGTTAAATTTCTGTACTTGCTTGATTTTTGACATCTTCAATTTGTAGCTTGCATGTTGGCGTATCCTTCTTGCTGATGAATGCCCATGCTGAAGTGAGGACTAGAAAATGTGAGACCTTTTTAGAAGGCTTTAATGAACTAACAACATGGCTTCATTTTATGTCAGGAGAGTGACAACCAAGGGAGGTTATCAATAGAAAGTCAAGGAAAATTAGCAGAAGAACATGTATTACAATTGGTGGTTAGTTCTTTCTTCCTTCCTACTTTCCTTTACTATCCTTGAAAAATACATGTACTCCTTACAGGAGTTCATCTATTTTTCTTTCTGTGTTTGCTATCAACAGATTATCATCTGCATATCTTATATAGTGTTGTGTCGATAAAGAAATACATAAATAAAAAATTAATTATACAGTCACTGTCATGTCCATAAAAAAATAATTAAAAATTAATTATAGTGTCAAAAATAATTAAAATAAAATAATTGTAACAATTATAATTATCATTAATTCAGTATTTCTAAACCAATGATAATTGACTTCACTTTTATCTTCTATAAACATACACACAAAGACATGATATTCTTACTATTGGACAAGCAGCCAACACAGACAGGCCATCAGCATGTATGTCAACAAAATATTGGCTTCTTTTCCATTTTCCATTCATAATAACATTCTCTTAGCACTCCTAAAAAATTTGAGGTAAGAAAACTCCAGAGGCTTCTTGTATTTTTCCGACTAAATTACCTAGACACTCATTACACACATCTATAAAAAAAAACAAACATAAGAATGACTGTATACACTTTACTTATTCTTTATCTTATCATCCTATCAGATTGCAATCCATATTTGATCTACATTTGACCCCAAACTCACAATTTTACTCAGTATTACTATCTCTCATTTTTCCAACACCACTTAACAACCAAATAATACTCATTTTGTTGTTTCCATGTCTTGCTGTTTTTCATTTTTATGAGTATTTTTTGCATATATAAATGCTTGTGGGGGGGGGGGTAATTATTTACTCAATTATAACTCCCTTGCAATAGTATCCAAAATTCCATTTTCTGATAAAGAGGTCACTTGTGGCTAGAGTTAAGATAGAATTCTCAGCAGTATAAAATGTGTTATAGACATGTAGGCTATTGTTATAGAAAACAGAATTGATGAGCAGAGTTCAAATTCTGGCTGAGGTTATTACATTCATTTTACAGTTCTTGGGAAAGGTATGAATCCATCTCTTCTCTCACAAAGGGATAAAATATTAGGTTGTCATAAGTAATTTCCATTTTTATAAATCAATTGCAATATTTTGACAAACAAAATTGATAAACAAAAATTATTTATGACTAAGCCTAATAGTAGAACAGACTATGCTCTCTAGCCTTGATAAGGCAACTAGTTTAAGAGACCAATAGTAGTATGTTTTACTATTTTATGACTACTTTGCACTGATGCACTTGGGAAAGGCAGGAAGCCATCTCTACCAAAGCAAAGCTAAGAATTTGAACACTAATCATTCATTCAAATCCAGGCAGTAGGCACCACTCCATTATCTTTCTGAAGAACAAGCATGGCAATATACAGATATTAAACAAAAAGAATCCATGGAAAGCCATGATTATGACGTTCAGAAGAAACATGCCAAAAAAAAAAAAAAAAAAAAAAAAAATGATCATCTTAAAATCAAAACTTTATCTTTACAAATATTTGTGTGGATTACCTCTACTTTGTCTGCCAAGACATCCACTAGGTGGCACTGTTTCAGAACTATAAAAGAACAAGCATAACCTTTTGTTCTCTTTTCTTCTGGCATGTAGTAGCAGTAACAACAGGATTCTTCTCTTACCCCGGACAGCAGACCTCTTAATTTCAAAGAAGGTACATGGGCATCACACACACACACTAAGTACATAATTTTTTTTTTTAAGCTGTCTGTATACATGTAAAAAAAATAATTTTTCTTTCTGTACTTTTGTGAACTATGTTAATGTTATAAAATTCCTCCACGGTGTCAAATCTATTTCTTTTGAAGTGTTGAAATTTATTACTTTTGAAAATGTTGATTTCTTTTCTTTCGAAAGTTCTCAACCTCAGCCTTTTGTTCATTATAAAATTCTAACATACTTCAATTCACATTTTTTGGTATTTAATAAAGAAAAATAAAATTTCACTGTTCTTGTATATCTGAGATTTTGAATTATTTAAAATCTGAGATACCATTTTTCTCAATGTTGTACTTTTTCCAAAGGTGGCCCAGTACTGTGTAAAAACAGAAGTTTTCCTTTCTCTTTGTTAGACATATTCAGTCATTTAATTACTTTTTGCTTGCCTTCAAGCCAAGTTAGAGAGACTCTGACTGGTATCCCATTGTGGAATTAGGGTCAATAATTAAAACTTGTCTATTGCCATTGGCTTTATGAATGAGTCTCATAGTTTGTCAAAAAAGAGAGAATTTTGTGGGCATAGTCCATTACAAATTAATTAGGTTGATTAAGTTATTGGCTGTTTGTAATTAGATATTTGTAGTTACATTTTTATACACTGGCAGTAGTAACCTTATTTCCAAACCCTTGAGAACAGAAAATGATTCATGAGCAGTTGTCTTTTATTGCTTATTGTCGAGTAGATGCTACCCTTCCTTTGTTAAAACGTTCATAAGCCCAGGATACCAAGCCAAAGATATCATTGTGGGTGAGTTAGACCTTCTTTCTCAGCTGCATGAGGCCAATGATTTAATATCCATGCCATCAATAGTTATTGGAGAGTTGAATTTGAAAAGTAGGACAAAAATTAATATGAATATAAATATGAGGAAAAGCTGAAAAGTTTTTTGTCTGTCAGACTTCTCAAAAATCTGACAAAATAACAAAACATCAGTGTGTTTTTTTTTTTTTTTTTTTTTTTTTTTTAAATACTAAAAGCATCCTACCATATTTTCTGACCTATAAGAACTTACCCTCCCAACATTTACATTTAATACTATATAGTATTATAGAATTAGGCTAGGTACAATTAGTCCATGGAATCTGGGTAAACATTACCTCAACTTCATATATAAAACTTGGGAAATGTTTTCATTTTGTTAGGGGAAATGTGTGGATTTATATGCCATCAAAAATATTTTTTCCCTGTAAATTTACTATGAAACATATTAATTTGGATATTTTTATATATCCCAATTGGCCAGAATTTATACATAGAATTGAATAAAAAGGATCAACTTGGTTTAGGCACAAATATTACTTTCTTACAATCATGCAGAAGCTATGCCAGTTATGAAATGATCACTCAGTTGGACCCACAGGAGGGAAAATCTGGTGTCATGGAGGCTCAAAACTTTCTATGACCCCAGAATATACATCACCTAGGAAGCATTTTGGTTCACCATATATGCGTATAAAACAAATAATAATACAAAACATTGAATATAAAATACAAAAATGTTTTTCATAATACCAAAAGATCTCTTCCTTGCACATTTATATAAGGGAAACACAAAAATAGGTTCTTATAAGATTGAGGTTTTTTATGATGAATATGCATTAATATACTAAACTCTTTTTGTTACCTGGTCAAGTTTGATCTTTGAATATTTAAATGTAATGTCAATCTTTATTTTCTCTCTTAATTCTTTTTTTTCTTTTTTTGTCATCTCTCCTTAATATTAGTTTTTTTTTTTTTTTTCTCATATTCTCTAACACTCAGGTAACCTCTTATGTCCTAGTGGCTTTGTCTTGCTGTGGGTGAAATGATTTAGAAAAAAAAAAATCATATATATATTAATAGTATGTTTATGTATATGGTTAATAATGCTCTTTTATTATAGGCAATTACTCGGTTTGGTTTACAAAATTAAGTGTGGAGCACAAGACATTGCTCAAATTTAGTACAGCCTTAATGACCAATGAGACTAGTTTGCAACTCTATAGCAAAGCACCTGTGCTGACTTTATTGTAATTTCATTAAAATTATATATGAAAAATAACAAAATATTTCTTAGTTACCAGAAATTGGTATTCAAGCCCAACTAATGGTCAGGATTTCAGATGCTGATGTTTGAGACTAGCAGACTTGAAAGATTGATGTAATAGTCTTCCTCAACTCGTGTTCCTCGATTTGGCCTTGTGCCAAACTTAGTAAATATCTTTAACAGCAGCAGGGCTATGACTTATAATTATTTTCTGTGATAGCAAAAATGTGATTAAAATGATAATAGTGATTTTAATTAACAGTAATTATTGAAAATGATTTTCTGAAACAATAATAATGTTTGAACTCTCTAAGCCGCCTTTTCTCATTATGCATCCCAAATATTTCAGCTATTTTTTTCTGATTGTTAGCAGGAGTTTCTTTGTTGTTCCTTTTCTCCTTAAAATGTCCTTGTTCATATTTTCTGTCCTTAGACTTCTTTATATTTATCAATGGAACCAGACATTTGTCGCTTTATCAGTCATCTAATAATGAAGGAAACTTCAATGTTTCAATTCAAAATTTCATCTTCAAATTGTCTAATGACCTATCTCCATATATAGGGCAGCAAAGTTCTCATTTTGACCGACTTCACTAACCCTGACCAATTGACAAAACATCAGAATTTATTTTGGAATTCCTTCTTGGTTGGCTTATGGCCATATTATGTAGAAACACTGGTTCTCATATGTTCACAAGAGTTAAGCAACGACAAGCCTAATCAATACCTAGATGGGTGACCACTTAGGAATACCAGATGCTGTAAACTTGGATGTATGGGCGGAGTAATGATAATGGCTTGGAATTGGAAAGAGCTGAGTTCCAATTCCAATCAGGTTCATTATATTCATTTATGCACAAATATCCTTGGGAAAAGAATGAATCCACCTCTTCTCCCTCAAGCTATGGGTTAATTAGAACTTGTATCGGTAAAAGTCATTATTATTGTCAAAAATTTTTTACAATCTACAAATTTTCTGGCTTAAAATAACCTACATAATCTTGATAAGCCTAAAAAAACAAACAATCAATCAATCAACCTTAGTCTGGCAAAAATGTCTGTATTTGTATAGTTTTAAGGTATGCTATATTTATAGGTCAAAGTGCTCAATATCAGGATTTTTTTTTATCACTGCACATTTCTAATTAAGCCATTCCTTTTTAGCATGCTTGCATTTATTCTAGTCTTTTGTTTAACCTTGTATATTCTGTGCCATTTTTTTTTATATTGTGGTCTCTTTTATTAGATCAAGGATTTTTGTTAAAGGAACTGCCATGGCTATTACTTAACACAAAGGGAAGCAAAGTGATTTAACAAAACAATAAGTTGAGACAATAATAAAAAATAAAAAATGAGTCAACCATGGTAATAAGGGTAATCCCAAACAGTTCCACCAAGTGAGGGTAATTTTAATTAGTCCACAAGATGTCATGAATTGTGTAGGATTATTTGTGGTGTGTGTGTGTATAAATGCACACTACAGTTCAAAAGTTTGAAGCAACACTCAGAATTAGCATGGGATGAACTTAACAGTAAAGTGGAAAAAAAAAAAAAATTGAAAAAAAGCTCTTAGAATCATTGAAAAAAGAATGGAATCAGTTATCAAACTTATGCTTTGAGAAACTTTTGTAATGAATGCCAAAAATTTGTGCAGCCATAATCAAGACTAAAAGAGGATATTTTGACTAGAGCAAAATTTAATCATAAAATCAGAATAAAATTTCTTATTAAAAATGTCTTTTTTTTTTTTTTTTAAAAAACCATACTTAATAATTCTATTTTATTTAAAATGAAAAACAACTAATTTTGGGGACAATTTAAAAAAAAATTACCAGGAGTGGCCTCAAACCTTTGAACTGCAGTGTGTGTGTGTATATATATATATATATATATATATATATATATATATAGAGAGAGAGAGAGAGGTGTATTTAGGCAGCAAGAATTCCTGATTTGTTGAATATTGGTAAGTGCTGTGTATTCGATTTTTTACATTTTCAAATTAGTTGTTTTACATAATTGGTATTCATTTTTTTTGTTTTTACAAATGTTAATTTTTAAGGATTCTGTTTTTGTTTTTTTTGTGCATGTTCATGCAACAGTTTTTTCATTAATTCAGACATTCATGCCAGAATAAATTTTGTGTCAGTCAAGTTGACATCATTTATAATGGTCAAACTGAATTTTTGTATGTATTTGAATTTTTATTTTATGCATACTTCAATATATGATACCCTACATAGTAACATTTGAAATTACTCTGTTGAACTTCAGTAAATTTATGTATCATATGAAACAACAAATTCAAAAATTTGAAAAGTTAAAAAATTGTATAGACAGAACTTATATATATATATATATATCTCATCATTTCAAATGTTATTTTTAGTGTCTACTCTTATTTGAGTAGATGCTCCATTCATTTATTAAACAATATCCTCCATTAGCCAGAATATTCAAGAAATCTTATTAAAGAATAAAGATATGCTCACTGGCAGAATTTGAACCTGCATCTTCATGGGTACAGGGAACTGTCATTAGATTTGATGTGCTCCAACCAACTGAGCTACAGCGAAGTCAGTCAATGAGATAAGGTTGAACAGTGTTTTAAGAGAAAATCATCTCATCATAGATTCCTAAAATTTTCATATCTGCTCAATTTCGTATCCAAATGTAAACAATGCAATTCTCTAAATGGATTTTTTATTTATTAATCCAACAGATATTATCACTTCAAACGTTATTTTTAGTGGATACTCATATTTCAATAGACAAAAATACTCAATGTGATTCATACTTAGGTAGGTTTTAGAGTGCAAAACTTCCACTTCCAGATCATTTGTTGAAAGTTAAGTAATCTAACTAGTTTTTAATGTCATCCATCAGCTATTTCCAAATCCACAAATGTTTTTGATGTTCTCAAAATGATGGCTACAATTTGGTGTACACTAATAAAACTGTTTCTCTCCACATTTGTAACCTGATTCAATCCATATTTACCAACATTTTCTCCATCTTGATCATTTTCATTTATGCTTGCACTTATTTCTGATGTATTTGTACAATCTGAAAGTTCTGAATTCATTTTCATTGTTATCTGCTGTCTCTTTTTTATTAGGTTGAGAATTTCATCTGTCACCTAGTGTTTTCTTTTCTATATTTTTTTTTTTTTTTTTTTTTTTTTACAGAGTAGGACTTCTTTCACTGTTGTCACTTGCATTTCCCTTCAATTATTCTGTTTACAATTGTTGAATTTTCATATTGTGGACTTTGCTTTTGGCTTTAACTTTTCTAATTTTATACTGAATTTAATCACTCCAACAATCAACGCTTTAATATGTTTTAGGGTGTAAAACTACATTTCTTTATTCTTTGTTAATGACTAAGTAGTCTTTCATTTTTAACCTCTTCTGCTGGGCTTTTCTATGTTGACAGACATCTTGGGTGTTCTTCAAAACAGGTGTTGGTTATTACCATTTTTCTTTGCATTTGTAATGTGATCCAATTTTATATTTGCTATTTCATTTTTTTGTTACCTTCCTTTTTTTGCATTTAGGTTCTCATATACGCATACAGTTTATTGCCATATCACAATGAATCATAAAAGTTAAGCAATGTTGAATCTGGTCAGTACCTAAATGGATGACCTCTTGGGAATACCATGTGCTGTAAGCTTGGATGTGTGGGTGGTGTAATGGATAATGACTCAGAATTGTTAATTGGAGAGCTTGGCTCCAAATCCCAAGCACGGAGATTGACATTCCAAGTTCGGAATTTTCGAATATCCTTGTGTTCTTCATCAGCATATGTGAGAAATAAACACTGATAGTGGAAACTATCCAACATTAGTTTTTTTGAGGTGGGTAGGATCCACTTGTAGGTGGAATTATTAGAAAAAGTCCATTCCCTGTTTGATTTCTTGTGTGAAACTTAATGTGAAAATAACCTCAGATTTAAAAATTGTGATTGGTGGTAGGGGTGTGAGATGTATTTTATTTTTTTGTGAATTAGGATCATTGTGGGGACATAGCAAGATTGTCACTAATTATATACAAGATATATATTTTGTTATGTGTTTCATCCATTAGGATTTTATCAAATTGGTTTGTTGACATTATGACTACATATGTGCATGAATGAGAGCCACTGATAGTTTCAAGATTTTTGAGAAATTTTTTTTTATATATATTTGGATGCCAAGAGTGATACTTAACAGCTCTATGGACCCATCCCTGATATTTCTACAATATTATGTGTATGCTGAATGTGCTCTGCAGGATACTACTGGTGACCAAAGCAAGAACTCACAAGGGATCTACTATGATGGACACTTAGCCATAGAGGAAGATGGGCTGGTCGCTCAGTAACCACCTACATTGATCTGCTGTATTATAACACAGAATGCCACCTTAATGACCATCTGATACTCATGAATGTCTGAGATAGCTCAACCAAATAATATACAGGGGGTCCATAAAGTTAGTGTGCACTTTAAAAAATTTTATAACTTTATTTGAATTCGCGATAGAAATAATTTGTAAAAAAAAAGGATTAGAAAGAAGTAAATCTATATTTTTTAAGGTTTTATTGAAATTTTAAGTTTTCACATATCCTCCATCATTAGCAATACAAAGGGTAATACGATTTTGCAGTTCATGGAAAACATTTGCCAACTGATTTACAGTAATGCCTGAAATCACATTAGTTATTTTAGCTTCCAAATCTTCTAATGAACTAGGTTTGGTTGCATACGCAATTGTCTTCACATGTCTCCATAAAAAAAATCTAATGGTGTCAAATCTGTGAATGTGGAGGCCAATAAAATGGTCCACCCCTTCCAATCCATCTGTTAGAAAATTCCTGATATAGAAACTCTCTAACATGCAGAGCAAAGTGACAAGGAACTCCATTTTGTTGAAACACTGTATTATAACATTTTTTACAGATTATTTCTATCGCAAATACAAATAGTTATAAATTTTTTAAAGTGCACACAAACTTTATGGGTACCCTGTGTGTGTGTATATATATATATATATATATATATATATATATATATATACACACACACACACACACACGTATATTACCTAATTAGTAATTTTATCATAAAGTAGAAAGTTTTAGGTTTTAGTTAGTGAAAATTTCCAGGTTGATTGTTATATTTATTGACAATATTTTGAATATGTTTAAAATTCAAAATGGCCACTCTTTGTTTTCACCATAGCCTTTCATCTCTTCTCAACTAAAGTGCATGATTTCTTCACCAACTCTTCACTGAAATTGTGTCATGAGGTCATATAAGCTTCTTTCAGATCTGATACGCTTGAGTATGAAATATGTGAAACCTTCCTCTCCAATATTGGCCATATCAAAAGTCCATAGGATTAATGTCAGGGCTTGACAGAGGCCAAAATGTTTTGTTAAAATATCCATGGAAATATCTCTTATACTTGTTCTGCATCAAATTGACCATGTGCACAGGAGCTCCATAACAACTTCCAAATGCGGCTGACAACCAGGCTAATACATTTTCTGCTAAACTCTATTCACTTTCACTCCTTCATTGATCACCAAAGGTGATTTCAAACCATAAGCAACAGCAATCCAAACCATGATTCCACTTGGTTTCTGCCACTTTAGAAATGGTTCCCGGTGAAGTGGCATAAACCACAACTTCCTGTGAAAAACTTCTTGCCCAACCAAATGAACACTGTCTATTGCAAGCTGTATCTCTAACATTTTTTCCCTCTGCCAAACCATTTTTGTTTGGAGTCACTTGAAAGCCGATGTCATCATTGAATCTTGCATGGTCTTAGCCCTAAACTCATTTTCAGTCTTCCATAGCAACCTATCTGAAATATCCAGCTCTTTTGCAATCTACCTCATGCTTCTGTATGGATTTTTCTTCACAGTTTCTGTAACTTGCATTGTACTGAAAGGTTTCTTTTTGTAATTGAATTTGGTGAGATGGTTTGCTCTTCTTGAAACATTTTCCAAAAATATTTTTTTCTGCAAATATTCAACTGTTTTATTATCTCATAAATCTTCATGCCAGCCATTTTCAATTCAATAATATGAATATGGTTTGTTTGAGCAGCCATGTTTAATTAGATTGTAAACAATAAAATAATGTGAAGAAGTCTTATAAAAACTATTTTTATGAAGATGTGCATTTCAGTAATGTGCAAATATTAATACTTGGTGTGTGTGTGCACATATATGATTAAAACATAACTATCAAGGAAAACCTTCACATGGTAGCACCATGTACAAACATGGCCAGAATGTTCTAACCATATTTGGAAACTAAACAAAACTGCTAAAAAGAAAATTACTGCTACAAGAATGCTTCTTACATAACACACAACAGAAACAAAAGTATCTGATCAAAATGTATCTGGACTGTTGATATGCTAATGGAGCAAAAGGGGACGAGTTTAATAGTGAAAGCTACCAACAGATGAATGAAAAATTAAACATTGAAACCTGTACTACTGCTGTGGAAATGCCATTTAGTAATGTGTTGCAACCTAGGGAAGGTTACTGAATAGAATAATCAAGCGATGGTTGGTAATGAACGATAATACTTAGGACAAGAACAACACGTATAAGATTCGCCAGTGGTGAGTAGAAGTAGTAGTCAACTGCCAGAAGAGAGTCAAGTGAATTTCACAATGAATCTCCAACTGCAGACCAACATACAGTATTTACTACTGTATTTATGTGAATGGAGACCTACTATTTATCATCCATAGGTAATGCTACAGCATAATGTTACTATGGAATGCCACAATCTGATAGTGGCTGAAGCAATGAAAAAACCATTAGATGAGAAATGTGAGCCAGAGATAGCTCTGGCTTGGGTTGCTAGTGCCAAAGATTCATTTCAGAACCACTAATGAACTTGTATTTGGTTTCAGCAAAAAAAATCTTTATGGAAGCTGAAGCTAGTGAAAAAAATCCAGAGGACTTATGTGGATGAAGATTTTTGACTGGTGATAATGTTTGTTATAGAAAACTCCAAATGATTGCTAGGTCCTGCCAAAATATTGGGCAAGGAATGTCAGTGTGTATTAAGCAGACATGGAGCAATTTAAAGGATATATTCATGTCAAGTGATGAAAGTAAATAACAAGAAAACAAAGAATCTGAATCCTGAAGAATAAAGCATATGAAAATTCATCAGATGAGATAAATGAAGTCTGAGATGAGGAAGATGAAAAACAATATATAATAGTAAAAGACTTAATAGTAATATTGGAGAATTAAGACAACACTGAAAAGTCAAGTAGAGATAAGGTTGTGGAGTATAAAATAAGTGGAAGTGATGAATGAAAAAGAGGAAAGATTATGAGTACACGGCCAAAATCAACTGGAAAATATAGCCATTGGCTGAATATAATACCAGAGGAAGAACAAGATCCTGTCTGTATTAATTGGGATCATCTGGATCAATGGAGAGAAGTACACTAAATGAGAGAGAGAGTAAATAATCAAAATCCGCAAGAAAATGTAGTTTTGCTCACATCTGAAAAAGAACAAGCTAAAGATGTGATTGATGCAAAGAATAAAGAAAATATGAAAAATCATGAGGTATATGAATGTGTGCCCTATACAGGTCAGAAATGTATATCAACAAGATGGCTGATGACTGAGAAATACAAAGATAATAAAAAGATGATGAAGGCCACTCTTGTTGCACATATTTATGAAGAGGACTTTCATAATCTATAAACACTCTCCAACCTAAAGCTGTGTGTTTGTGATGCTAACAGCTTCTGACATGGGTTGGCAGACTGAGACGATTTCTGCAGGGGGATATGCTGGAGAGAGAGAGGTGTTTCTTAGACCACCATTAGATGTGTGTCCAGAATCACAAGTGGGGAAATTAGATGCATCTATAGATGTGCCCCATTTGTGGTACAAGAAGGTTAACAAAGTATTAAATAAGCTGAAATGAACAGCGAGTGTCTATAATGTATTATCTCTTTGGTATGATACAATTTGATTGGTTTTATGGCAATGCATGTGGATGATTTTATATTCTGGAGAAAATGAATCATTTAAAGAAAAAGTGATCACAAAATTAAAAAGATATTCAAGGTAGGAACTCATCAAAATGGAACATTTAAATTTCCTGGATTGAATGTTAAGCAGTCAAAAGATGGAATCATTATCAATCAAGAAGTTTATTATCCATATCACCAATAGATAAAGAAAGTTTGATACTTGAGAGAAAAATAATGACAAGCTGAGTTAGGATGAGAAAACAGAATTAAAGACTTATGAGTCAAATGATGTGGGTAACTACTCAGACACAACCAGATGTATCATTTGATGTCTGTAGAAAGAGCAATACTGGAAAACATCCTAAAGTGAAGATGCTCTTTGAGGCTTAATGTCACTATCAAAGTAAAATCTAAGAGAGGTTCTATATCTTTTCCAGAGCTAGGAAAACTCTCAGAACTGAATCTTGTTTGTTATTCTGATGCCACCAATGCTAGCTTAGAAGATGGATCTTCACAGGATAGTTTATCATTTTTGCCTGTGGTAGGAAGAACAAAATGGCCCCTATATGTTGGTCATAAAAAAAAACAGGTAACAAAACTGGGTATCCTCAGAGACTCTTACAGATGCTGTGTTTTAATAGCAGTTATGCTACAGGAGATATTTCAATTACCCAGGTTGCCTGAATTTCTTTGCAAGACTGATAATGCATCTCTGGTAGAGACTTTAAATCCATCAAATCTTGTGAGTGTTCAACGTCTGAGAGTTGATGTAGCTAAAGTAAAAGAAATGATGACAAAATAAAATTCAAACTGAATGGATCAAGGATTGTGAACAGATTGTAGACTGTCTAATAAAGGTGGGGGACTCATTTGAGATTCTGATTGACTTATTGCTTCAAAAACTATTTTCATATTTTATAGGACTCTGGTCTTCAAGGGGATTAGCACATGATACCCAAGGGTATTATGTACTAATACCCTTGGGGAAAGGTATGAATCCTCCGTTTCTTGCCCCAGCTATGGGTAGCAGGACAGACTGGGCTCTTGGATGGCAACTGGTCTACTGCAGAAAGAAATAACAACCTACTGCAGGAAAAAATCTGCCTAGTCAGTCATGTATCAAAAGATACATGATGGCCTAAGCATGTATCATGCATGTCACATAACTGAGTCTTCACAAGAAGACACCAGCAATATTTAAGTTTGAGTTGTCTAACTTTGTATCACACTGATATGCATTTATGTCCCTTGTTTTATATTTTCATAGAGTAGTTTAGTTTTAGAATAAATATGGCACTTCAGTGCCATGTGTTGTTATCTGTACATTGTTATGAGTGAACCAAATTAACAGGTGTATGCCTTTAAATCTTTTACTTTTTTTGTCCTGGTTTGAGATTTCTATCTTGTTAAAGGGTATTTAGGACTTTTGGCAAGTTCCACCAATGGTCTTGATTTTCTTTAAATTTGGATAGCATCTCAAATCTGAGAAAAAGCCAAAAGGTCTTAACTTGACTCACTTCAAGCAAATCTGACCAAATGACCAAACTTTTGAATTTTGGTGTGGAATCCATTCTTAGTTAGGTTGAGAACTTTTTAGCATCCCACTTATTAAATGCAACCACAACATTTGTGACAATGACAACAGCACTGTAAAAAAAAAAAAAAAAAAAAAAAGCAGCGTTCAATGTAAAATATACAAACACAAGGCAAAAATAAAAGAACTTAAAAAGATGAACTTTACACACTCACCCAAATTTTTTCTAATATGAACAGTTTTATGTGTAAACCAGAATCATTAAGCAGTAGTGAGGAACAAAGAACTCTCTCATATATATATATATATATATATATATATATATATATGGCCGAGTGGTTAGAACATTTGCTTTCTGACCCTGAGACCGAAGTTAGAATCTCACCACAGCTGATTTTTCTGGAAGTAGACTTCCTGATGTTATCAGTCTGGATGGGGGCAATCCCAGCATGTGGAACATTTTGGAAGGTGCCTGAAAACCATACTACGTGTTGACCCAAGCCTTGTGTGTGAAACTGGGTAGATGGAACCCTTGGAAGCCATCAATAGTTGTGTTAGCACAAAATCACAAGTCATTGTGACCGAGGGTTTGAGTGTGCTGGCCTTGTTTAGATTGTTGATCATGCTAGATAACACGCTCTCTTTCAGAAACTGTAACTAAGGTCTGCACAGCATAGTTGCAGTATAAACCACACGTTGGCTCTGTGGATGTTGAACAAACACAAATGGGCCTGAGTGAGCATCTGCAATAGGGATTGGCTAGCCATCCTACTAGACGGGTATCCTCGAATATGAGTGGCCAGCTAATTGTGTTTTAAACATCAGTAAATGTAATAATAATAATCCACAACAAATAAAGTAATCAATAATAAATGAGTAAAAAGTTAACAAGCAACACTATAAAATAACTACAAATAACCACATTTGAATCCACAATTATTTGTATACAATAGCCTCTAGAATAATTTGAGATATAACCATTACCATCTATCCAATAAGCATAAGGATAATACAATAAACCTTGTTACACATGATGCATCATTGACCAGTGTTATATTAAGTATTTGGTTGCAAGAGAAAGGAATAATGAGGATTAGATTTGGAACAATGTTTCTTGTTAGTATGTCATACAGAGACATTGAAAGATGGGTGGAATGTCCATTTCAGTGGCCCATTGTCAGGATGGCAGTTCAGTGTAAGGGTTGACCTAATTCTTGTGTGGGCTTGCTGTGAGGTCACAGGATATGGTCGTGCACATTAGTTGATAAAGGTCATGGTGGTAGGCCGTTTTTGTTGGTTGGTAGGCCTGTTTTATGGTTCAGGAGTGATGTTGGACTGGTGTGGTTGGTAGGTCTGTTTTGTTGAATGGGGCTGCTGTGGTGTCTGAAGGGAATGCCTTGTAAATGAGTCAAGTAGGCTGAGGTGACAGTGATAGGTTACCTAGGCAATGAGGTGTAGTCAGATTGGTGTAACAGTGGTGGGTCAGGTGGGTTGTTTACTTGTGGAATCGGAGTCACTCCCTTGTGGCATTGGGGTGGTGAGGAAGGATTGTAGCTTGGTCGTGTCGTCATTGAGATGTTATGAAGTTGGTATTTACTGAGGTGACCATGTCATTGACAATGAAAGATTGTAATTGGGTGGCATCAAAGTTGAGATGTTTTCAAATCAAAGCTGGATAGCTGAGGTGGTTAGTTAGGTCTGGGAGTGGTAAGAGAGGTGTGGTCATATTGAGTGGTGGTGGTAGCAGCAGTACTCTGTGTGACAGCTGGTGGCCTGCCAAGCTGCAACTGATTCTAAGCAGATTTTAAGCAGGTCTGGTAGTCTCCAGTGGCATCCCTTTTTCTGGTGGGACATTCATGATTGGCCACTGCTGGAGCTCACTTCATAGACCAGGCATAATGTGTGGAGCCTAATGTGCAGAAGACAACTTTTTTATTTTGTTCTCTGCCTTCATGGCATTCATATCTGGCCAGCATACAGAATGAATCAGAAAGATCTAATTGCAACGGTGTATAATAGTTCCGCCAAATCTCAATCTGATTCATAGGAAGTGAGTGGCAGCGAGTTCAGCGACGTCTATAATGAGATTATTGTTGGTAAAGAGAGAATGGTTTTCTAGTCCATTTGAGTTTGGTAATCCTTTGCTGTTGATGTAAGTTATGTCTATTTCCCTCACTGCATGCTTCTATCACCAGGTGTTATATTAAGTGTTTGGTTGTGAGAGAAAGGAATAACAAGGATTAGATTTGGAATAATGTTTATTGTTAGTATGTTGTTGACAGTCACTGAGATGTGCAGTTATGTTGAGTGGTGGCGGTGACAGCAACATCAGTAATGCCCTGCATGATGGCCAGTGATCTGCCAGGCTGCAACTGACTCTGGTTGTTCTCAGTATTCCCCAGGGGTATCTCTTTTTCTGGTGGGAATGTTTGGGATTAACCACTGCCAGAGCTCACTTTGTAGACCAGATATGATGTGTGGAGGCTAATGCACAGAAGACAATGTTTATTATTTCATTATCTGCCTTTGTGGCATTCACATCTGGCCAGCATGCAGAATAAATCAGAAAGAGATGTAATTGCAATGATGCCACAAGGATCTGCTGAAACTGCTCAGCACTCTTGATATATTCTGGAAAGATATCAGACTATACTGGCATCAAACAGCATGCATGTTCATAGAGAATGAGTTCAGCAAATACACAAAAATAGAAAGGGGCGTAATTGGAAACCTTACCGGGATTTATCATTGGCAGCCACAATCTTAACAACATAAGATAAGCAGATGACACAGTACTAATAGCAACACTGAAAAGAAATTACAAAATCTCCTACAGAAGGTAGCAATGGAGAGTGAGAAGAAGAGACTAAGCATAAACTACAAAAAAACAGAATTCATGGTCATCAGCAAAAAGGTGAGCCTGAAATGTGATTTGCAGGTCAGGATCACTAGAATCAAGCAGACATGGAAGTTTAAATATCTGGGAAGCGTTCTGACTGAGGATGGTAAATGCAACACTGAGATCCATAGACATATTGGGATGACCAAGGATGCATTCCAAATGCTGGGCAGACTATTGTGAGACAGGAGGATTTCTTTGGTAGTAAAGAAAAGAATACTGAGCTGTTACATAACATCTGTCTTTCTTTGTGGTAGCGAATGTTGGTCAATTTCCTCAAAGATGAAGAGGAGACTTGAGGCGATGGAGATGTTATTCTACAGAGGAATTCTATGGATATCATGACCTGTTGCTGCTTGGTATTGACGTTAGTGTCCTCTTTTATACTTACATATGCTCTCTCTTTACCCATAAATATAGCATACCTTAAAACTTTGTAGATATAATATTGATGAAACCTCCTGTTGAGTGGAATGAACAATTACAAAAAAGTGTTTGTCTACAAAACTCCAGAGTTGAGGTGCTGAATATGACTTAAAGTAGCTAAGTGAGAAATTTTTATTTGTATTAATCCTAAAATATACATATATATATAATCTCCACACACACGAGTTGGGATTAAATACAAATTGGAATCTGACAGAATTATAAAAAACAGGAAACATTTATCAATCTAATATGTTTGACTTTTATTAAAACTTCATCAGAGAATGAAATATGGAAAAAAAGAAGAAAAATTCTGATATTTTTAATTTTGCATTTGATTTTCATTGGTTTATCAGGTTTCATGTGCATTTGACTTGTTCAGCATTAATATAATTTATACCATTCAAAATTCAAGGAGAGATGATCTGTCCCTTTGAAGTTCCAAGAAATTAATGTATTCCAAGCCTAACTGAAAAACTGTAAATATTGCATTAAAGTTGAAACATGTTAGATTGATAGACGTTGCCTAGTTGTTCTTTATCTGTCTCTCTCGCTCTCTCATATATATATATATATATATATATATATATATATAATCTTATACTATAAATGTTAAAATCAGTGAATAAACATGTTTGAGGAGACATCTTTGTATTTAAACAGTGTAATTGTAATGAAAACATATGTCTACTCAAATACAGATATTTATTTTGTGTGAAAATACAAAATTGTGGCACAACGCCAAAGGGGGGGAGGGGCTGGTCTTCCTTAGCTGTTCTACTCCTAGTTAATCTGACTCATGACCCATTCATTCATCACCTCCAATCCTACATACACCAAAATACCACATACTCTCAGGGGAACCTACAAAACACTCCATGGCATAAAATCAAAAAATCAAAAGCTTTTGATCAGATCTGATTTTTATCCTAAGCTGGTGCTTAAAGAAAACAACCAGATCCTGATACAAAAACCGTTCATTTTGCAAGATTCCCTCCTTCCGCAACATCCATACCACTATTCTAGCCACAGCTAGCAACATGAAAAACACCATCCATTTTACCTTGGAGAATAGGGGTGACACATTGTCGCATATGTACACGAGATAAATGGACATGAGCTGCTCAGGAGTGATATGAGTTGTCACCTCACCGACATACTCCCAGAAGGGGTACACCTGAGGACAATGGTAGAAGGCGTGCACAGCCGTTTCTTCTAAACCAAGGTCACACTGATGAGTCAGGCAAATCTGCCTGGGCCCATCTGAAGAGTATGTCATTGAGAGGTAGCCCACTCTGAATCAATTGCGAGCTAAGCAAAAAATCAGTTGAGGTAATCCACTGCTGGCACCCAGGACCAACAAGAGTGCAACTCGGATACTGACAAGCCGAGCCAGTCACACAGAGGATCCTTCACTACCCCCTCCACTAATTCATGATACAATAGTCTCCAATGCTGAGAAAGGTCACTGGACTGAGGAATGGCCTAAAGGCTGACCAACACTTGCTGAGGAAACTCTATAACCTTCCACAACTGTGACAGCGCTTACCCCAAGAAATGGGAGGAGTGATGGTAAGGCTAGGGAAGACGTCCCTAACACTCAGCGCCAAAATTGAGTCCTCTGTCAAAGGAAAGCCAACCTAGAGGCATGGCAATGACTTGTCAGGTGTGGCAATCCCAGCGCCCCATGACACAGATGCTGATAACAGGTTTCTTTACAGACCCAATGTTTGCGACCAACCCACAAAAGGTCTGTCAAACGCTCGATCACCTCCATTCCATACGCAAAGAGGAAGTACAATTTTGACCTTTTGTCTGTACTTCTGACGAATTCTTCTCCAGCTGAAGTCCGGGCCCGAACCACATTCCAAGAATGTGGATGGGTCCATTATTCCAGTCAAAGGGCCTCGGAAGTGTGACCCCTCCCACTTCCAGGCACCTAACCACGCCAGAAGACTTGTTACAGTTAATCTTGGCCCCTGTCACCATCTTGTACCATTCAAGTGCCTTCTGTACCACCTTAATGCCATGATGGCATGACATGAAAATGGGTACGTCATCGGCATATGCAGAAACCCTGGCTCAAGCTCTACCAGGGAAAACGGCTATTTTGCTTAGTCGTCAGCCAGCAAAGGAGGGGCTCCAACACTAAAGCATAAAGTAGGGGCAACAGCGGACAACCCTGTTGGACCAACCGTGACAGCGCAAAAGCGCTCTACTGCTTCCCATTCACCTGTACCACAGCACAGGGGGAGCGATACAGGAGGCTGATTCACTTGCAGAAGTAAGGTTTGAATCTGGCGGCCTGCAAGTCAGCAGCTAGGTACCCTGTTAAATGCTTTGAACTGATCCAAATTGATCAGTGCAACTTGCTCGTCATCTTTTACTTCCTCTATGATCATGTGGATCAGATGCAGGTTGCTTTGAATTGTTCATACCCTCACAGCACAAGTCTGCTTGGGTCCCAACAAGCTTGTGACAACTGACTGCAAATGCTCTGTCAGGATCTTTGCCAAAATCTTTAACTCTGTGTTTACTCAAATACATGTATCTACTGAATGTATTGTTTATAGTAATAAGAATTAATATCAGATTATAAACCATTCAGAAATATCTAAACTGTCAGCTTTCTACAACTGCTTTCTAAGATCAATAGTTAAAAATGGTTTTGAGCAAATAACATATGTGGGTCTTGCCGAAAACTGTCCTTGTTTGAACATTGTAAACTGGCACTACATATAAAAGAAATATCCTCACATGAGGACTATCAAAAGCAGCAACAGCTAATAAGGACATCACACTAATTCAAACAAAAGGAAGCCCCCGTCAATACTGGAAAACACAATAACAAATACTTGACTTGAGGCATCTATTTTCCTGAAAGATTTTTAAGAGAAAATTTTTTCAATTTCAACTGGCAACAGCAGTGGCTCTGTCAATAAATGCTGAATTATTCTTGATAAGGAACAGCTAATATTATCATTAGTTCAAATAAATATAAAAATGGGTGTCTATTTCCAATATAAGTTTTCACTATAATAATTGATAAGAGTCCAGGTCTGGTTTCAAATTTCAGTAGTTCCTCCAGGCAAGTAAGAGAGAAATCACAGCAGTTTAAATAGTATTTAACAGCCCAATCTATCCTGGGCAGAAGGGGATGCAAGTCTATGCTTCTGCTAATAGAAACAGTTCATTAAGTTGGGGACGGAGAGATAACTGGTTATAGCAGTTATAATAAACAATAGTTAACAACAATAATTTGAAGTAATAAAAATGTCAGATTAAAAATAAACCTATTAATTCTTTAGAATTTGCTTTGTTTATTTTTCAGATGTGAGAATGAGCAAATATGGGTTTTTGAGAAAAACAGCCTGGGTGATGAGGATGTACTTTCCTTAAAAAATGATGGAAAATAGACTTGCTAAACTGTGATGTATTTTGTGGCTGAGCAGTGAAGCACACCAAATCTAACAGTGGTTTCCTATTATGCAGGTTCAATCCCTTTCAGAGAACACATTTTCTTTTGAATGCACAGGCCAATGGACTTGTAGACTTAATACACACTGTTTTTAAAAAAAAAAAAAAAAGTAGTGTCCACTATAATAATGTTTGAAGTAATTTATGAGAAGAATGTCTTAACTCATGATAAACTTCATAAATCCATTCCAGGGTACATCTCTCTGAAGCAGAACACACAAGTCAAATGCAATCATATACATGATATTTAAATTTTAATTGAGATAGGTATTGTCATGTGAGCTGTAAAATCTCCAAGTTTGTAAATGGTCTTAAATGCCATTTGAAAGAGCATGGTAATGGTAGTCACGTATGAAATATGTTCATTAGAGCCATGAGAACACCTGAAGGGTGTGTCATAAAGTATGAATGTCATTAGCTGGTATGAAGACACAATCTCCTGCTCAACCTGAGATTTAAACTGCATGGAACACTTAATAATAAAATAAAGCTATAGGGAACATAGTCACATCAACATAAATGGTAGCCACCCTAATTCATTGAGAAGCCAGCAATCATCATTTATATATGTAAATGTCGCAGCCACCCAAATCCAAGGATGCCTATCTACTAGGGTGGCTAGCTAATCTCCTTTACAGATGCCTGCTAAGGCATGTTTGTGTTTGTTCAACACCCACAGCCCACCTGTGGTTTATGCTGCAACTATCCAGAGCAGACTTTACTTACAGTTTCTGGGAGAGTGATCAGCAATATAAACAAGGTTAGCATGCTTGAATCCTCAGTCACAATGACTTGTGAATTCATGCTAGCACAACCACCGATGGCTCCCAAGAGTGCCATCTTGCCAATTTCACTCACATGGCTTGTGTCAACCTGTGGTATTGATTTTCAGGCACTCTCCAAAGGTGCTGCATGCTGGGATTGCCTTTTCCAGACCAATAACATCAAGAAGTCACCTTGCTGACGCATAGACCCTGGTGAAATTCAAACCTGGGTCTCATGGTGAGAAATCAAACATTCTAACCACTTGAACACGTGCTCATTACACACACACACACATATATATATATATATATATATATATATATATATATATATATATATATATATATATATATATAATCTATAATGATTGCTTTAGTGTGGAATTCAGTTATGATTTGAATCAAAGTTCCTGAGTGCTGTTTGGTGTGGATTATTGTTCTCAGTCTTGATTTGATTTCTAGATGTACTGAGCACTATCGATTTTTGTCATTTTTTTCTTCTTTGGTACAGTTGTTTTTGACACTTTACTAACACTACTTGGTTTATTTTGGTGTGTGTGTATATATATATATAATACACACACACACACACACACACACACACACACAATAGGGTTTAAAATGAATTCTTAAAAATACTTTGTATTTCAAAACTAATTTAAATTGACTGGAAGGAGTTCTTGTTTTGAAATCGATAACAAATTGCCAATTTTGGCACCATTTTTAGCCATCTTTCATCACAATGTAATTCTCCTTATTAAAAAAAAACATCTTTCAAAAATAAAAAATGCTATTCTGAGACTTTATTTAAAGAATATTAGCTGATTTAAAGTTTGATTAATCTGATTTGAAATAAATATTACTTCTAGTTTAAAATATCACAGAAATGCATTTTTATCACAGTGGTAGGTGTTTATTTAAAGTGTTGACAGCTTAACTGACACAGAAGTTCATTTAATTTTTCTTTCTATGGTGGACATATCTGTAAAAATTACTCATGGAATATAATGTGAGTGCCTGTTTTATATAATTTTAATTATCCAGTAATCTTAAAAATTCAGGAAATTATTGTCCATAAGGTTTTATTGAATTTTGGGTACTTTGGCTTTAAATTTACTATAGTTATTGCTGTTATTTTCTGATGGTCATGTATGGACATCTATATTTACAAAAATCAGCATGTTTATACAAACAAAAAGCATTCAAAATTCTTTTTAAAATCTTGGTGGGGAGGTCAGGAATACTGAATTGTAAGTTTTTTCCATTTATAATTAGTAAATATAGATTTTACTTAATAACAATATCACCTAAACCGTAGAAATTAATATAGAAACTTAAGATTTAAAAATTTTATAAATTATACTAATTAAAAAAAAAATTAAAACAATTATTGTAAAAATTCATTGAAAACATTTTTTCTTAAGACAGTAGAGTTTGTTTTATTTATAATCACCTTAATAATTTTTCTCAGATTCTTTTATTCTCAGTCATCCGTTGTCTTAGTGACATTTTTCCTCTTACTTAAGTAGAATGTTTAATATATATATATATATATATATATATGCAATTAATTATTTTTTTTAATTCAACATTATTTTTTATAAATGTTATTTTACTGAATACATGTTTAACATTTATCATAAGAAAATGCCACATTTAAAAAAAATTCATTAATCCCTTGTATTTTATTTGTTTTGATGATAAAAAATATCATGCTTAACTTGATTATATGCAAACTGGTATTTCAATGCAATATGGCTATAAGCTCATATATATATATATATATATATATATATATATATATATATAAAGTTTAAGGAGTTTTTTTTTCTTTTAGCCCTTGTGACTTATGATTAATGAACCAAAGATTTTTTTACTATTATATTTTTTTAAAAAACCGTTTCTTGAGTATTCAGGCCAGTAGATAAAAATAAATATACCATTTAATAAATAAACAGTGTCAACTCAAATAGGGGTAGCCACTAAAAAGAAAAAAAATAATATTTAAGTAATGAAATCTGTCAGATCTAATAAATAAAAAAATTCATCATTTTAGAAAATATTGTATTTGAGTGTACACCACTTATAGAGAAATTTATGAAATAACATTTACAAGTTAAGGGACAGTATATTTTTTGTTTTTTTTTTTGTTTCTGTTTTTTTTTTTTGTTTTTGTTGTCTTTTTTTTTCATATTTTATATACTTCAATTGTTTGCAAGAAATAAAGTCAAAATATAAATTTATGAATAGATAAACTCCTGGAAAAACTTGAAGTACCAATTATGTTGCTAAGTCGAGGAATGTCTCTTTAAAAAACTGAGGCAAACTTGATTTTTATTAAAATTTCTTGATATTAGCTGTTGGCCATTTTTGGTGTTCATTTTTCATAAATAAGTGTGTGTATATTGGAACAATGACACCTTTGTAGATTTAATTAGATGGTGTCTGATTTGAGACATGCTTCTTAGCAATAAAATAAGTTATTTTGTGTTTTTTTTTTCCTCTTTCTCATACACACACACACATATATATATATATATATATATATATATATATATATATATATATATATATATATATAAATATATATATAAAAACATATATATGTTGATGTATTTATGATTATCTATATTAACAGGCTAATATATATACAGTATGTAATGGATAAATTGTCATCTAAATTATGCAAAAATGAAAACATCTCATTTTAACAGATATATTTACCAAAATTACACAAAAGTATCCTCAAATACTAAAGAGTAAATTTATTCAATAAAATTGCCTTTGTCTTCAACCACAGCCTCCAGACAACTTCAGAATCACCTTCAACTTTGGATGGTCTCCTTGTTTAAGTTGGTGAATGCTACCATAATCCTTACCTTCAGTTCATATTTGGTGTTACAAGGAGTTTTGTTGGTCACTTGCTCAACTGTGCCCTATACATAATAATCAAGGGGGTTGTAGTCGGAGGAAGTAGGTGGCCAGATGTAAGGGTGATGTGATCGCAGAAATTGTCTGACCGCAATGACTGGGTTCTCCTGCTTGTGTGGCATGGTGCAGAGTCCTGTTGCCAAACATAGGGTCTTTCAGAAGACACTTTCTTGGCTCACAGCAGCACTCTTCTCAAGGCACTTGATATAGGCCTCTATGTTGAGCCTGAGGCCCTGTGGAAGATGATGTCATAATGTTGCCATCACTAGTGATCACTCCAAGCACTATGATGTTGACTGGATATATCATCCAACTTGATGCCCAACTGACTCGACTATACAGTTCAAGACCAAAGTAGCGACAATCTGTTTCAAGTTTGAATGCAATTTTCAGGCTTGAAGGCTGTGATCCCTTGTTGTTGACCTCAATGTCCAATTTTACATCTTTATATATAATATATTAGTCACTTTCCAACCACTATAATGTAGCTTTCCTTTTCTACTTTGTCTATAAATATTTGCATGGTAATTGTTCTGATGAACTTTCAGTACCTCAACTTTTAGAATATTTTATTTTTATTTGCATCATTTTACATTTGAAATTGTGAGATGTAACCTTGTGTTCTATGCTATCAATTTCTTCTCTCACACTTCACACTTATGGAACTCTTCTGGCTTCTTGCTTTCCAGTCAACTTTGATCTTCAAAAATTTAAATGCAATGCCAAACATTATCTTCAGTCTATTAAATTCCTGGGTCTTTATTGTCCTATTGTGGCCAAGTGGTTAGAATGTTTGCTTTCTGAGACCTGGGTTCAAATCTCACCACAGTTGATTTGTCAGGAAAGAGACTTACTGATGTTATCTGTCTGGAGGGGGATGATTCCAGCATGCTGCACCTTTGGAAAGTGCCTGAAAAAATAAATTCACCTATTTGGGATTGACAGTCTTCAGTAAGTTGTTTTGTCATCTTGAGTTCAAAAGTCAAATTGGAAAAGTCACCATTGCCATACCAGTTTGACTGTAGTAAAACAGCAAACTAGAACTACTTAAATAGATGGATCCACTCATGAAAAATAATTTTTGTAGATTAGTATTTTTTAGATCTTCTTTAAGCTGTGATATTAAACTCAAAAGATATTTTTTATTTTTATATATCATTTTAGAAGCAAAAATTTATTAAAACACAAAATAACAGTATTTTTTACATAAATTACTGTTTTGAATATTTCAAGAAATGACATGTATGTAAAAATAATCAATTCAAATGAGATATTACTTTTTGCAATAAAAATTATAATGCTAATAAGGTCATTCATGAAAAAAATATTATTTATACAAAACCTGAAAATACTTCTCAGAATAGTTTTCAAAAGTTGGTACAATTTTCATCTCAAAGTTAATGGTAATGAAAAATAGAACAATCAAACCTCTTCCTATTTTTCCTTGATGTATTCTCTACTTTTATGTTCCTTCAATTCTCATCTAAAAGTTGTCAAATTTCATCTGTATTGTTTTTCTTTTTACCTTTGGACATATGACTTTGGTCCCAAGGCAGATGCTCATCAATTCCTTCAATTAAATCTAAGGCCCCTTTTAAAATCCATTGAAAGATAACAAAGTTTTTTTTGAGTTACGTGATTGGTTCTGGATGAAAAACAAACATTTGCTGTTTTCATTTATTAAATCGAAATGTACCAAAAATGTTTTTTTGAAATTTATTTTTTTTTAAACAAGGGCCCAATGCAAATCTGCTTTCCCTTTATAAAAGCAGATGATAAAAAATCAAGCAAAAATTTTTATAAATTAAAAAATACTATTTACCTTTGAATATATTTTATTAATCATTCTTTTAGCCCATTCTTTATAGTGTAGATTCTTTTTAAATGAATTTCATTTAAATTTTTTCTGGGAATATAGAGAATCAATTTCCTGAATATCACTTTGAAAATAAATTGGATTTTAAATACTCTTTTTGCCCTTTTTGGTCAAATTTGGAAGATTATCCATAACTTGATTTCTGTGCCCAAGGCTTCACTGATTTTCTCTCACTTGAAGAAATAGTAATTGTTGATAGAGCAAAAGGATCATGTTTTAAATGGTTCCTTGTTTTCTAAGCTCTCATCATTGCTGCTGCACTCAAGATTCATGAGAACATAGGAGCAACAATGAGAGTTTGGTCTATATCAAAAAAATGGTGGAAAAAAAAAGAATTCATTTAAACTCAAAATTTCTTTGGATCCTGTCACTGGATCTAATCAACGCCTTTATCCACTGTGCCATGTGTCTTTGAGTTCAAACAGTGTTAGTTCAATACTTGGTTAAGGCAGTGGAGGACTTGGAGAAAAACTGATAATTGAAATCCCCAAGACATGACGTATGGAACTAGAACAGAAAACCCCAAAAGGAAAAATAAAAAGTTTTTTGACGTTCCATGTATACATGAAGAAGGCTGGAGCATTAATGGCTGAACTTATGTAAATTTGGCAATAAAGACAAGAACAATAGTCTGTACCTACTCATTATTTCTCCTTTTATTTGTACATGTTGTATACATTTACATTAATTCCTTTAAGTTTATACATATTACTCTTTTAAATGTCCTTTAAATTTGCATAAGCATAAAATAATCTCAACTCTTAAATATTTCTTTATTAACTTCTTAAAAATTTCCATTTTGTAATGAAAATTCAAGACACAAAAAATTTTCAAATTGAATAGTATTCACCATCTTGAACTAGCCCTGGAACCGTATTTCAACTAGTATAAAAATAGAATCTAACTTAACAGAGTTAAGTCATTGTCTTAACAACACAGTCAGAAACAAACTGTTACTATTACTTTTATATATAAATATCAACAATAAGCCAAGTATTATTAAAAGTGTTCTCTTTTTTCCATCAATTCTGTACAGTAATATAAACTCAATATACTATACCAGTCATGACCCATTCCTTCAAAATTTCAAACAAAAATTTCATGAGGAAAGTTTTTACAAATTAAATGCTTGTAAGTGTTTGATAAAATATCTTGTAAGAAATTTCTTTATTTTGGGTCTTCTTACAGAACAGGGAACTGGATTGTGTTTTAAAACAATTTGTAGATGGTTATTCAAGTAAGATGGCTAGATATGTTAAGAATGCAGGATGACACAATGTTCAAATTTAAATTCAAATAATTTCTAATTTGCATATACATAGATAAATTGAGATAAACTAATATTATTTTATGGAATAAAATTATATACTAAAGATATTAGAAATCATTTGAATTTAAATTTGAACAAGGTGTCCTGTATTTCTATTAGGAAATTCTATTATGAATTATGATGTCAAAAAAAAATATCTAACTCCCATGTACCTAAGAGCCCAAAAGAAAATGCATAATTATACATTATTCCATTTTTTAGTTGAACTTTTTTTTCTACTGTGTCTATTCCTTTTAATACTAAAAGCATCTGATATGGTACAATGGTCAGTAAGTAATTCTTACAAGTCATTCTTAATAAGTTGGACTAAGCAGTGGCAACCAAAAAATTTACATATAAATGACAGGTCTTCAAGGAAATGGAATGGATTTCAACAAGGTGATATTTTATATTTTTGTTTTCATATAACTGAGTAACAAAGTAGAGAAAATACACTAGTATGCATACAAAAGAAAATTAAAAAGGAATTGTGTGAGTGATACATTTATGTCTGAAAACATTCAGTCACTAGGGGAAAGATATTCCCATATCTGGGACAAGGTCCTAGTTGGCGTTTATCACTACTGCATGCTAGAAAGGAAAGAGAAAGAAAACAGTGTCTCATTTTTATAAATGTTTAACGATGCCCTCTAACAGCATCTTGTGAAGGCAAGTGGGAGTAACTCACAAATTCTAACTTGACTGAATGCTCCACAATTGGAATCCTGCACAAAAATTTGCCTTATTAAACAATTTTCTATCCCATCTGATACTTTTGACAGTAAAAAAGAGCTAATAATTCAAAGTTACTAAATGTGAAAAGTTGAAAGCCAATGTCTACAGTGGCATGAAGTAACAATGATTATATATTTATTCTATAGACATTCAATTTCAATACCAAAGCTGATGCAAAGAGCAAAGAATTTTCTTCCAGTGATTTCAATGCCTTTATAAATGATTAATGCTAAAAAAAAAAAAAAGAATGTTGTAAGCAGTTGTTCTGCTTTTAATATAGGTTTCCATATGTTGCAGTTTCTTCTGCTTTTGTTTGTTCTTGCTGCTCTCATTACCAACCATAAAATTCTCTAGACTGAAACTAAAACTATTTATTGCCTAAAAACAGAGTGTGCTATTTTTAACTTTTAACATCATTTTTTCTTTGTTTATTTGTGTAACTGCTTTACACAATGCTTTTCATTAATTAAAAAAATGTTTCTATTAAATTTATTGAATGCAATTAACAATAAATTACCAATTATTTACAAAACAGAAAACTCATTAAACTATTTCATATCTGAAAGCAGCCAGAAACCAATACTCGTTCCCAAGCAAGCTTCAAAGAGTTTCAGTAATTGCAAAGAAGTCAATTTTTTCACTCTACATCTTCTTGGGTCAAGTGCTATCGATTATACCTTTAGCATTCTGCATTATTTTAAAGTATTACTTTCCCCACCATTGCATTTTTTTTCAAAGTCACTGAACTGCAGTAGCCATATTATCAATATATTGATTGATTTTATATATATATTTTTATATATATTTTCACATATATTATTGATTTTATATATATTTTTATATATATTTTTCATATATATTGATTGATTTTTATATATTTTTTATATATATTTTTTATATATATATTTATTTTATATATATTTTTATATATATTTTTTATATATTGATATATTTTATATATATATATATATTTTTCATATATATTGATTGATTTATATATATTTTTATATATATTTTTCATATATATTGATTGATTTTATATATATTTTTATATATATTTTCATATATATTGATTGATTTTATATATATTTATATATATATATTTTCATATATATTGATTGATTTTATATATATTTTTTATATATATTTTCACATATATTGATTGATTTTATATATATTTTTATATATTTTTTATATATATTGATTGATTTTATATATATTTTTATATATATTTTTCATATATATTGATTGATTGATTATATATATTTTATATATATTTTTCATATAAATTGATTATTTTTATATATTTTTATATATATTTTTATATATATTTTATATATATTTTTATATATTTTTTTCATATATATTTATTGATTTTATATATATTTTTATTTTTATATATATATTTTATATATATATTGATTGATTTTATATATATTTTTATATATATTTTCATATATTTTTTTGATTTTATATATTTTTTATATATTTTTCACATATATTGATTGATTTTATATATTTTTTATATATATTTCATATATATTATTATTTTATATATTTTCAAAATATATTTTTATATATTTTTTATATATATTGATTGATTTTATATATATTTATATATATTTTTTATTATAAATTGATTATTTTTATATATATTTTTTATATATATTTTTTATATATATATTTCATTGATATTTATATATATTTTTATATATATTTTTTATTATATATTTTTCGTTATATATTTTTGATTTTATATATATTTTTTATATATTTTTCATATATATTGATTGATTTTATATATATATTTTATATATATATATATTTTCATATATATTTATTGATTTTATATATATTTTTATATATATTTTTATATATATTTATTGATTTTATATAAATTTTTTATATATTTTTTCATATATATTTGCTGTTTTATATATTATTTTTTATATATTTATTTTTCATATATTTTAAATTGATTTTATATATATTTTTATATATAAATTTTTTCATATATCTTTTATTTTGATTTTTTATATATTTTTTATATATATTTTCAATATATTGATTGATTTAAATATATTTATATATATTTTTCATATATATTGATTGATTTTTATATATTTTTTTATATTTTTTCATAAATATTTTTATTGATTTTATATATATTTTTTATATATATTTTTTATATATATTGATTGATTTTATATATATTTTTATATATTTTTTTTATATTCACGTTTGAGGAATTATTTTTATATATTTTAAAAATTTATTTTATATATTGATATTTTATATATTTTCAAAATAAATTTTTCATATATATTCATTATTTTATATATATTTTTATTTTATATATATTTTTTCTTATAAATTGATTTTGATATATTAATATAATTGATGTTTCAAATATATATTTTTTATATTTCTTATATATTTTTTATTCATTTTCAGGAATTATTTTTATATATTTTATATATATTTTTTCTTTATATATTTTTTCATATATATTAATTGATTTTATATATATTTTTATATATATTTTTTCATATATATTGATTTATTTTATATATTTTTTTATATATTTTCAAAATAAATTGATTGATTTTTAATATTTTTATATATATTTTTCATATATGATGTCTTTTTTATATATGTTTTTATATATATTTTTTCATTATATTTTGATTTTATATATTTTATATATATTTTTTATATTTTAAATTGATTGATTTTTAAAATTATATTTATATATATATATTTTCATATATAAATATTGATTTTATATATTTTTTATATATTTTTCACATATATTTAGGAATTATTTATATATTTTTAAATATATTTTTTTTATAAATTGATTGATTTTAAATATATGATTTTTTAAATATTTTATATATATTTATTGATTATTTTTATATATTTTATATATATTTTTTATATATTTTCAAAATTGATTTTTTATAAATTTTTATATATATTTTTTATATATATTGATTGATTTTATATATTTTTATATCGATTTCTTCATTATTTTCATATATATTGATTGATTTTTATATATTTTTTATATATTTTTTCATATATATTCAATTGATTTTCAAAATAAATTTTTTTTATATATTTTTATATTTATTCATTGATTTTATATATATTTTATATATATTTTATATATTTTTATATATATATTTTATATATATTTTTTATATATTGATTAATTTTATATATATTTTTTATATATATTTTTCATATATAGGATTTATTTTTATATATTTTTAAATATCTTTTTTTTAAATATTGAGATATTTTTATATATGTTTCAAAATATATTTTTTTTATATATTATTCATTATTTTATTGATTTTATTTATATTATTTTTATATATTTTCAAAATATTGATTGATATTTATATATTTTTAAATATATATTTTTCTTCATATATTTTGATTCATTTGTTTCAGGAATTATTTTTATATATTTTTAAATATCTTTCTTTTTTTGATATATTGTAATTGATTTTTAAAATATTTTTTATATATATTTTTCATATACGTTTGGAATTATTTTATATATATTTTTATATATATTTATTTTAAAATTGAGATTTTATAATATATTTATAATATTTTTATATATATTTTATATATATTTATTGAATTTATTTATATATTTTATATATTTTTTTCATATATATTATTGATTTTATATATATGTTTTTTATATATATTTTTCATATATATATTTTATTGATTTTATATATTTTTTTTATATATTTTTTCATATATATTGATTGATTTTATATCTTCAAAATAAATATTTCGAGAGATTTTTCATTATTTTTTATCTTCACGTTTCAGGAATTTTTTTATATATTTTTATATATTTTTTTAAAATATATATTGATTGATTTTCAAAATATGTTTTTTATATATTTTTTCATATATATTGATTGATTTTATATATATTTTTAATATTTATTTTTCATATATATTGATTGATTTTATATAAATTTTATATATATTTTTATTATTTATATATTGTTTCATTTTTATATATTTTTATATATATTTTAATATAAATTGATTGATTAAAAATATTAGATATTATATATATGATTTCTTCAAAATAATTGTTTGATTTTATATATATTTTTATATATTTTTATATATTGATTGATTTTTATATTTATATATTTTCAAAAAATATTTATATTGAGATTTTATATATTTTTCAAATATTTTTGTTTTTTGAGAGATTTTCATATATTTTTTTTATACGTTTTCATATTATTTTATATATTTTCAAATATATCTTTTTTTTATATATATTTTAATATATATATTTGATTTTATATATATATATTATATTTTTATATATAGATTTGATTTTATATATATTTTTATATATATTTTTCATATATTATTTTTTATTGATTTTATATATATTTTATATAAATTTTTTATATTATTGATTGATTTTTATATATTTTTATATATAGATATTTTCATATATATTGATTGATTTTTTATATATATTTTTATATATATGTTTTTCATATATATTGATTGATATTAAAAATATATCTTTTTTTATATATATTTTAATATATATTTTTCATTTTTTATATATTTTATATATATTTTTTATATATATTTTCAAAATTTTATTTTAAAAATTTTATATATATTTTTATATATTTTTCAAAATAAATATATTGATTGATTTTATATATTTTTTTATATTTATTTTTATATTTTATTGATTTATTTTATATATTTTTTTATATATTTTCATATATTAAAAAGCTTGATTTTTATATATTTTTATATATATTTTCATATATATTGATTATTTTATATATATTTTTATATTTTTTTTTCATATTTCAGGAATTGATTTTATATATATTTTATATATATTTTTTTTTTAAAAGCTTGAGATATTTTATATATATTTTTAAATAAATTTTCTTTGAGATATTTATTCATTATTTTTGTCTTCACGTTTCATATATTATTTTTTATATTTTTATAAAAATTTTTTCTTTTAAAAATATTTGAGATATATTTATATATATGTCTTCAAAATAATTGATTATTTTATATATATTTTTATTATTTTTTTCTTCACGTTGATTGATTATTATATATATTTTATAAATATTTTCTTTTATATTGATTGAGATTTATATATATTTTTATATATATTTTCTGAGATATATATTCATTATTTTATATATATTTCACGTTTCAGGAATTATTTTTATATATTTTATATATATTTTTTATTTTTATTTTATATATATATTGAGATATTATATATATTTTATATGTTTCAAAATATATGTTATTTAGATTTTATTATATGTCTTCACGTTTTAATTATTTTATATATTTTATTTTTCTTTTGATATTTATATATTTTCAAAATAAATGTTACTTTATTTTTCATTATTTTATATTTATTTTTATATATATTTTTTATATATATATTTTATATATATTTTTTATATATATTGATTGATTTTATATATATTTTATATTATATTTTTTCATTATATATATTATATTTTATATATATATTTTTCATATAATTATTTTTTATAGGAATTTTTTTTATATATATTTTTTTTTTAAAAATTGATTGATTTTATATATATTTTATATATATTTTAAATATATTGATTGATTTTCTATATTTTTTTTATATATTTTCATATATAGGATTTATTTTTATATATTTTCAAAAATCTTTTTATTTTTTAGATATTTTTATATATATATTTTCAAAATAAATATTACTTTCGAGATTTTTTATATTATTTTATATTTTTTATATATTTAAAATTTTATTTTTTTTTTATATATATTTTAAATATATTTTTATTCATTATTTTTGATATTAATTTTTATATGATGTTTAAATAAATATTATTTTTTATATATTTTTTTTATATATTTATTTTTCACGTTTGAATTATTTTTATATATTTTATAAAATTTTTCATTTTTTTAATTGATTTTATATTAATATATATATTTCAAAATAAATGTTGATTTTATATATTTTTCATTATTTATTTTTTCATATTTCAGGAATTATTTTTATATATTTTAAAAATATTTTTTTTAAGGTATTTTGAGATTTTATATATATTTATATATATTTCAAAATAAATGTTGATTTCGAGATATTTATTCATTATTTTGCTGTTTCATTTCAGGAATTATTTTATATATTTTTTAAAAATATTTTCTTTTAAATTGATTGAGATTTTATATAATGATTTTTCAATATAAATTGAAATTTTTTATTATTTTGCTGTATTCACGTTTCAGGAATTATTTTATTGATTTTCAAATATATTTTTTATATATTTTGAGATATATATAATATTGATTTTCAATATAAATTTTTATATATATTTTTCATTATATATTGTTTTGATTTTTTATATATTCAAAAATATATTTTTTTTATATATTATTGATTATATATATTTTCAAATAAATTTTACTTATAGATTATTTCATTATTTTATTGATTTCACGTTTCAGGAATTATTTTTATATATTTTCAAAAAATATATTTTTAAAAATTTGATATATATTTTTATATATATTTTTCAAAATAAATGTTGATTTTATATATATTTTATATATATTTTGCTGTATACGTTTCAGGAATTATTTTATATATTTTAAATATATTTTTTTATATATGTTTGATTTATATTTTTATATATATTTATATATAAATTTTTTTATATATTTTGATTCTTTTTTAAAAAGCTTATATATTTTTATATATATTTTTCATATATTTTTCATTATTTTTTATATATTTTCAGGAATTATTTATATTTTTCAAAAATATATTTAAATTGATTGAGATATATTTTTAATATATGTTTTCAAAATAATTGATTGATTTTTATATATATTTCTATATATATTTTTTATATATTCATTGTTTTAGGAATTATTTTTATATATTTTCAAAAATCTTCTTTTTTAAAAGCTTGATATATTATTAATTGATGTTTCAAAATATATATTTTGAGATATTTCTTCATTATTTTATATTTATTTTTCAGGAATTATTTTATATATTTTCAAAAATTTTCTTTTTTTAAAAGCTTGAGATTTTATATATGTTTTTTTTTAAAATAAATGTTATATATATTTTTCATATATTTTTTTTTTAGGAATTATTTTATATATATTTTTATAAAAATCTTTTTTTTTTTGAGATATTTTATATATATTTGATGTTTTAAAATAAATATTGATTTTATATATTTTTATATATTTTTTTTCATATATATTGAATGATTTTTATATATTTTCAAAATATATATTTTTTAAATATATTGATATTGATTTTATATATATTTTTGTTATATATTTTTCATTATATTTCTTCACGTTTTTTATATATATTTTTATATATTTTCAAAAATATTTTTTTTAAAAATATTGAGATATTATATATATGTTTTTCAAAATATATTTACTTTCGGAGATATTTTTCATTATTTTGCTATATTCACGTTTCAGGATATTTTTTATATATTTTAAAAATATTTTTTTTAAATTTTTGAGATATATAATTGATTTTCAAAATAAATGTTTTTATATATTTTTCTTCATTATTTTTTGTTCACGTTTATAATTATATTTTTATATATTTTCATAAAAATCTTTATATATTTATGTGATGTCTTTTTAAATATTATTAATATGATTTTTATAAAATAAATATTATATATATTTATATATATTTCTTTTTAAATATATATTGATTTCATGTTATAGGAATTACTTTTTATATATTTTTCAAAAATCTTTATTTTTAAATTTTATATATATTTAATATATATTTTTCAAAAAATAATTGATTTTTTTCAATATAAATTATTTATATTTTTCATTATTTTGATTCACGTTTTAGGAATTATTTTTATATATTTTTTCATAAATTGATTTTTTTTTAATTTTTTTATATATATAATTGATGTCTTCAAATTAAATTTATTTTCGATATATTTTTCATTATTTTTTTTTCATATATTGAATTATTTTTATATATTTTTATTTATTTTAAATATTGAGATATTAATAATTGATTTTCATAAATAAATTTACTTATAGAGATTCTTCATTATTTTGATTGTTTCATATATTATTTTTTATATATTTTCAAAATCTTTCTTTTTAAAAATATTGAGATATTAATAATATGATGTCTTCAAAATAAATGTTACTTTCGAGAGATTTCTTCATTTTTTATGTCTTCACGTTTCAGGAATTATTTTTTATATATTTTCAAAATATTTTTTTTAAAAATATTGAGATATTTTTAATATGATATTTTTCAAAATAAATTTTATTTATAGAGATTTTTCATTATTTTTATATATATTTCAGGAATTATTTTATATATTTTCAAAAATATTTTTTTTTAAAATTTTTGAGATATTAATGTGATGATTTCAAAATAAATGTTTTTCGATATATTTTTCATTATTTGCTGTCTTCATATATTCAGGAATTATTTTATATATATTTCAAAATATTTCTTTTAAAAAATATATTGAGATATTTATATATATTCAAAATAAATGTTACTTTATTTTTATTAATTTAATTTTATTTATATATATTTTATTTTTATATATTTATTATTTTATTGAATATATATCAAAATTTTGATTTTATATATATTTACAGGAATTATTTTTTATATATTTTCAAAATATTTATTTTTAAAAATTTTTGAGATATAAGTAATGTGATTTTCAAAATAAATGTTACTTTCGATAGATTTTTCATTATTTTGCTGTTCACGTTTCAGGAATTATTTTTATATATTTTCAAAAATATTTCTTTTTTTGATTTTTGAGATATTTTAATATGATGTCTTCAAAATAAATGTTATTTTATATATATTTTTCATTATTTTGCTTTTTCACGTTTAGGAATTATTTTTATATATTTTCAAAAATATTTTTCTTTTTAATTGATTTGAGATATTTTTTAATATATGTTTTCAAAATAAATGTTATTTTAGAGATTTTTCATTATTTTTTGTTCACGTTTCAGGAATTATTTTATATATATTTCAAAAAATTTTTTTTTTTTGAGATATTAATAATGTGATGTCTTCAAAATAAATGTTACTTGAGAGATTTTTCATTATTTATTGTGTTCACGTTTAGGAATTATTTTTATATATTTTCAAAAATCTTTCTTTTTAAAAGCTTGAGATATTAAGTAATATGATGTCTTCAAAATAAATGTTTTTCGAGAGATTTTTCATTATTTTTTTGTCTTCACGTTTCAGGAATTATTTTTATATATATTTTTCTTTTTAAAAAATGAGATATTTTTTTTTTCAAAATTGTTATATTTTGAGATATTTTTATTATTTTATGTATATATTTTTATAGGAAAATTTGTATATTTTCAAAAAGATTTCTTTTAAAAATTTTGAGATATTATTTTATATATGTTTTTATATATATTTTTTTCATTATTTTTATTGATTTTTTATATTTTTATATTTTCAAAATCTTTATTTTTAAAAATTTTGATATATTTTTAATATATGTTTTCAAAATAAATGATTATTTTATATATTTTTTTATATATTTTTGTCTTATTGATTGTTTTAGGAATTATTTTTATATATTTTCAAAATCTTTTTTTTAAAAATTTGAGATATTAGTAATGTGATGTCTTCAAAATAAATGTTTTTATATATATTTTTCATTATTTTATTTCACGTTTCATATTTAATTATTTTTATATATTTTCAAAAATATTTCTTTTAAAATTTTGAGATATTTTATATATATTTTCAAAATAAATGTTACTTTATATTTTATTCATTATTTATATATTCACGTTTCAGGAATTATTTTTATATATTTTGATTTTATATTATTTTTAAAAATTTTGAGATATATTAATTGATGTCTTCAAAATAAATGTTTTTATATATTTTTCATTATTTTGCTGTCTTCATTTCAGGAATTATTTTTATATATTTTCAAAAATCTTTCTTTTTAAAAATTTGATATATTTTAATATGATGTCTTCAAAATAAATGTTATTTCGAGAGATTTTCATTATTATATTTTCACGTTTCAGGAATTATATATATTTTTTTCATATATATTGAGATATTAAGTAATTTGATGTTTCAAAATAAAATGTTTTTTTTTTTCTTATATATTTTCACGTTTATATATTTTTTATATATTTTCAAAAAATCTTTCTTTTTATTTTATATATATTAATATGATGTCTTCAAAATATAAATTTACTTTCGAGAGATTATTCATTATTTTGCTGTTCATTTTAGGAATATTTTTATATATTTCAAAAAATCTTTCTTTTAAATTTTTTATATATATTTTTCAAAATATATTTTTATATATTTTTCATTATTTTGCTAAACGTTTCAGGAATTATTTTTATTTTCAAATATATCTTTCTTTTAAAATATTGAGATATTATTTAATTGATGTCTTATAAATAAATGTTATTTTGATATATTTATTCATTATTTTATATATCATTTTTTATAATTATTTTATATATATTTCAAAAAAAATTTTTTATATATTTTTATATATATTTTTCATATATATTGATTCATTTTATATATATTTTTTATATATTTTTTCATTATTTTGCTTTTCTTCATTATTTATATATATATTTTTATATATTTTCAAAATCTTTCTTTTTTAAAAAGCTTGAGATATTTAGTAATATGATGTCTTCAAAATAAATGTTACTTTCGAGATTTTCTATATTATTTTGCTATCTTCACGTTTCAGGAATTATTTTATATATATTTTCAAAAATCTTTCTTTTTTAAAATTTTGAGATATTAATTTTGATGTCTTCAAAATAAATATATTTTTATATAGATATTTTTCATATATATTTTATTTTGCTGTCTTTTTTTAGGAATTATTTATATATATTTTCAAAAATCTTCATTTTTTTTAAAAAGAATTATTTTATTAAGTAATATGATTCTTAAAAAAAATAAATGTTTTTCGAGAGATTTTTCATTATTTTGCTGTCTTCACGTTTCAGGAATTATTTTTATATATTTTCAAAAATCTTTCTTTTTAAAAAGCTTGAGATATTAAGTAATGTGATGTCTTCAAAATAAATGTTACTTTCGAGATTTCTTCATTATTTTGTTGTTCACGTTTCAGGAATTATTTTATATATTTTCAAAAATCTTTCTTTTTAAAAAGCTTGAGATATTAAGTAATGTGATGTCTTCAAAATAAATGTTACTTTCGAGAGATTTCTTCATTATTTTGCTGTCTTCACGTTTCAGGAATTATTTTTATATATTTTCAAAAATCTTTCTTTTTAAAAAGCTTGAGATATTAAGTAATGTGATGTCTTCAAAATAAATGTTACTTTCGAGAGATTTCTTCATTATTTTGCTGTTCACGTTTCAGGAATTATTTTTATATATTTTTCAAAATCTTTCTTTTTTAAAAAGCTTGAGATATTTTAATGTGATGTCTTCAAAATAAATGTTACTTTGAGAGATTTCTTCATTATTTTTGTCTTCACGTTTCAGGAATTATTTTTATATATTTTCAAAAATCTAAAAAAAAGCTTGAGATATTAAGTAATGTGATGTCTTCAAAATAAATGTTACTTTCGAGAGATTTCTATTTCATTAGAGATTCACGTTTCATTATTTTGCTGTTTTCACGTTTCAGGAATTATTTTTATATATTTTCAAAATCTTTCACTTTTAAAAAATTTTGAGATATTAAGATATTAATGTGATGTCTTCGGAAAATAAATGTTACTTTCGAGAGATTTCTTCATTATTTTGCTGTCTTCACGTTTCAGGAATTATTTTTATATATTTTAAAAAATCTTTCTTTTAAAAAAGCTTGAGATATTAAGTAATGTGATGTCTTCAAAATAAATGTTACTTTCGAGAGATTTTTTCATTATTTTCACGTTTGTTTTCACGTTTCAGGAATTATTTTTATATATTTTCAAAAAATGTTACTTTTCATTATTTTTTAAAAAGCTTGAGATATTGTATATTTTCAAAATGTCTTCTTTTTAAAATAAATGTTTCAGAAAATAAATTTCGAGAGATTTCTTCATTATTTTGCTGTCTTCACGTTTCAGGAATTATTTTTATATATTTTCAAAAATCTTTCTTTTTTCTTGAGATATTAAGTAATGTGATGTCTTCAAAATAAATGTTACTTTTCTGAGAGATTTCTTCATTATTTTGTTGGCACGTTTCAGGAATTATTTTTATATATTTTCAAAAAATCTTTCTTTTTAAAAAGTTTGAGATATTAAAATGTGATGTCTTCAAAATAAATGTTACTTTGAGAGATTTCTTCATTATTTTGCTGTCTTCACGTTTCAGGAATTATTTTTATATATTTTCAAAATCTTTCTTTTTTAAAAAGCTTGAGATATTAAGTAATGTGATGTCTTCAAAATAAATGTTACTTTCGAGAGATTTCTTCATTATTTTGTTGTCTTCACGTTTCAGGAATTATTTTTATATATTTTCAAAAAATCTTTCTTTTTAAAAAGCTTGAGATATTAAGTAATGTGATGTCTTCAAAATAAATGTTACTTTCGAGAGATTTCTTCATTATTTTGTTGTCTTCACGTTTCAGGAATTATTTTTATATATTTTCAAAAAATTTTTCTTTTTAAAAAGCTTGAGATATTAAGTAATGTGATGTCTTCAAAATAAATGTTACTTTCGAGATTTCTTCATTATTTTGCTGTCTTCGTTTCAGGAATTATTTTATATATTTTCAATCATACTCAATAATGATTTTTAAAAAATTTTTTTGCCGTTTTTCATGGATTATTCGTGGCATTTTAGGTCCCCTGGGTTTAATTTTTTGAGGATAAATCATTATTTTTTTTGGAATGAAATTAACACATTCAGAATCGTGCAGAATTATTTGCCATCTGAACAATCCCTTTTTGATGTTTGATTTACCTTTTAGATTCTTTTTTCAAAAATGCAGTTCATTTTCAAGGTTTGATAAGAGTACTCACAAGTTTGAGCATGACGGCAAAGAAACACACACACAAAATTGGTATTTTCTGTAATGAAGATAAATGAGGTTTTTAAGTTAGAGTTAGAAATTCCTAGGAGAAAAAAAACTTCATTATAAATAAATCATGTTTTTCAAACAAAAGATAAAAATTTTTTCAAAAAAAAAAAAAAAAAATATTTGTGATTCTAGTCAACAACTGCTTCTCTGTGTATAATGCAAAATTGATGGATTTTCCAAAAGCCCGTTTTTGGGCTGAACTGTTTTCACAAGTTTTAAATCCATTATTTACAAAAAAGAAAACAAGTAGTTTGAATATGAAATACAAATATATTTTTGAAAATTTTTATTATGATTATTTCAGATGAAAAAATATTAAAATAGGGTTAAATTTTGGCTTTTGTCATTTAACTGTAGAAAGATTATTAATATGATCCATTATAAAGTCAAATTCTGAAAATAATTGATTCAAGATAGTTTAAAGAGATTAATAATGAAAAATTGATAAAGATGAAGAACATCTTATTAATCCCAATTGGAAAAAAAATTTTTAGAAGGGTAATTTTTGAATTTTAATTGAACACAACAATGAAACATCATCTATTTAAATAATTTATGTTTTTTTTTTAATCTAGCATATCCAAGGTTACATGTTTGGTAATTTTCTGGACCCATTTCAAATTATTGGACCTTTTCACCCATTTATCTTTACAATCATATAAGAAAGTAAAAAAATAGTTTATGTTTTTAACAATCAAAATAATTCTATTCTGGTTTGTTATTTGAGTTTCATTGGCATTTATTAATAGTCTAACAAAAATGCATTTTCAAAATCTTGATGCAGGCATAAAACAAAAATTTTCCCAAACAAAAAACAGAGGATGTTTTATTTCTTTTGGAACATAAGCCATAGATATATTTAGGGCAATGATTAAAAAATTTTCCAAAATTTTTCTTTTGTTTATTTATGTACATATAATTTTTGTCAGATCAACTAAACTGTCCTATTTTGAATTTGTTTATGCAATCTTAATTTGACGAAACTAAAAAAAATGTTATTTTATAAGAAAACCATGGTCAGATGTTGAGATTCAACCAAAATGTTGGTCCACTTGCTAAAGCAGAAAATGCAGTCCATTAACAGTTAAAAATTTTTTGCTTCAGTAAATAGAGATTTTAAATTTAATTTTAATATATCCTGTGAATTTAATTCATTTTTTTGGATCTGGTCACATGGAAAAGATTTTTAATATAATTTTGCAAAAACAATAAAGAAAGAAACCAGATTAATTTGTTGCAGTTTTGATTTTGAATTTTTTTATCCTGAATGACAAAGAGATCAATCAAATTGATATAATCAAAAAAATGTGAAGAATCATTACATTGAATTATCTTTTATTTTTAAAAGTTTAAATATTTCATCAAAATTGCATTGAAATGTTCCTTGTTGTTGTTGAATGTTCATTGTCAAAAATATAAGAGACAACTAAAAAACAAAAGGAAATTAAGAGGACATGAAAAAATCACAAGAAATAAATAAATTTTTTTGTATCCAAATCCTAATTTAAACTGAATTTTGTCAAAAGTTTTTTATGGAAATGGTGCATTAATGCATTTTATCAAACATTCAAAAATATGAACTTAACAATTATTTGGTTAATTTCAAAGAAAATTAACCCATAAGCAATTATTATAAATTAAATAATGAATAGTAAAACAGTACTGTAGGATGTTGATAATAAAACCTGATTATATGAATAACATGAGAAATATTGTGGATATCAATTTCAAATTTTGTTTTGCTTTTATTATGCATTCAAATTAAGATGTTTTTTTAAAATGGAACAAAAACAAAAACGAAAACACACAAACACACAGATAAAAGCAATGGTGGACTTTCTTTTTTTGTTTCCTTTGAATCAAAATAAAATTAAAATTATTTTTTGTTAAATATTTTAAACAATTACATACAGCCCAGAATTAATCAGAAAAAAGTGTTTTGAAGAATTTAAAATTTAGTTAAAAAGAAAATTTGACAAGAAGTGAAAAGGTTCCAAAATTTTCCCTAAATAGGGGGTAAAATTTGGCCAGACCAAAATCCTGCAAAAATTTCTTTGAACAAATTTGCAAAGAAATGAATAAATATGGAATGTAGATAAGATTAAATAATAAAATTTAAGAATTATTTAAATTTTTGATAGATTAAAAGTCTTTTACAAATTATTAAACTTAAAAATTTAACAATAGAACAAACACCTTTTAATAAATACCTTTCTCAAGATAAGGATAAAGTTATTGTAAACAACAATGCATGTCAAACATTTCTTAAGCTTTTTCTAAATTTATTGAGCTTTAAATTTTAGTTTTAAAAAATGGAATGGAAAATTAAGCAATTAAATGATTGATAATGAAACTTTTGTTGTCCATATTTTATACTATGAAATAAATTATTTTCATGTAGTAATTTGTTCTTTTTAATCTGAATTTTGTATAGGGCAAAATTTGATATTAATTTTAAACAAATTCAAATTTAAAAAAAATTTTAATTTAATTTTATCAATTTCATAGAAAGAAACAGTTTAATCAGTGATTGATTTTAGAAATTAACCTGCAAAAAGAATTTTTATAGAAATATAATAAAAAATTTAAAATGAATTTTTCCTTTTATTAGATGATGATTTAACTCAACCTTTGAAAAAGTTCAAATTTTTTTTTAAACATTTTGTTTTAAAAAGTTTCCTTTTCTTAAGAAATTATCCTTTTAAAAAATAAATTTAAATTCCACAAGAATTTTCTTTCTTTTTGGAGGTAGAAGACCATCCATTCAAAGATGCTTGTAACAAGGAGCTTTTACAAGACCTTCAAAATTCATTCTATTCTTACTCTCATTTTTTTTCCTTTCTTTACTGTTAATGCCTATACATTTAAAAAAAAACAACCTAAAAATTAATGAAATTTTTAAGGAAAAAAAAAGCCAATACATATTTGACTCCTTTTTATGCCATTTTATTGCCATGAACAAAATTAAATATTGATTCAAAAAAAAAAATGTTAATTTTTGGTTAAATAATGTTTTAAATGTTGTTAGTAATTTATGTTTAATTTATGAAATGTTTTCTGTTTAAAATTCAAAATGGGTAATTTGAAATAATTTATTTGTAGTAATTTAAAAAATTTAATTTGAATCTATGTAAACAACAACCTGCTCAGATTAAAAAAAAAAGTATTTAGACCAAAAATATTTTTTGAATCAAATTAATAATGAAAATATTATTTTTTAAACAAATTCAAAGTATTTGATATGAAAAATTTAAAAAAATTATTTTGTCCTTCAACTTTCCAATGTTAATTTATTGAAAATTCTTTAAGGATTTGACATTCAATGAAATCATTTAAAAAGTTCTATCAATGAGATCATTAGATTTAGTATTTTTAAGAAAATGAATCAAAGAATGTCAATTGATATATTTCTATTTGTTGAAATCCTCTCAAATACACATATTTTTTTTTAAATGCACATTTTGAAAATCATTTAAAAATGAAAGAAGAAGATATTGTTTTAGTTAGTCCAATTTGGATCCATATTCTTGGAATGTTTTTGTGTGGTTTTTAAAATTGCCTGTTCTTTTAAAAATAAATATTCCAAAAAACAGAATACCAGCAAAGTAATAGAATTTTTTTTTGTGTTTACAGAACAAACATTTCAAAAGATAAAATATTTTACATAATTTGATTATTAATTCCTCATTTTTAAACTTTTCTAAAAATTGATAAAAACTCAGTGTTTTTTTTTTTTAAATTCTGGCTTCATTTTTGAGAATATAATGAATTAATCAACAGATCTTTGAAATAAAAATGAAGATTATGGAGAAAATTTTTTAAAATTCAGAAATCCTCATGTTTTAAAAATGAAAATACAATTAACTCAAACATTTAAAATTTTCAAAAATGATTAGTTTAAAAAAAAAAAATAACCATTATTAAAAAATTCAAGATATTATCAAATCTTTGTTTTTTTTTGAAATTTCACCCCATCCAAGCAATAAAGCCACTAAGACACAAGGGGTTAGGAATGTAAGAGAATATAAGAAAAAAAAACATTATTAAGGGGAGAGAACAATAAAAGAACAGGAATTAAAAAAACAGAAGATAATGATTGACATTGCATTTAAATTTTTGAAGATCAAAGTTGACTGGAAAGCAAGAAGCCAGAAGAGAGTTCCACAAGCAAGAAGTGCGAGAGAAGAAACTGTTAGCATAGAACTTATGGTTACATCTAGCCATTTCAACTGTAAAATGATGAGACCTTGCTGCCAATCTAGTACTGTGCTTAAATTCATAAAGTCTAGGTACCAAAGAGGAAAGTTCATCAGAACAATTACCATGAAAATATTTATAGAAAAGGCACAGGGAAGCTACATTACAATGGTGGGAAAGTGACTGAAGCTGAGATGCCAGGTCAGGACCAATAACATTGCAGATTCTTTTTTGGATTTTATCAAGAATCTCTAAATATATAACAGGAGCACCGGACCAAATGTGGCAGCAATATTCAAATGCATGGGCGAATGGAGAATAATAAATCATCAAGATCTAGAATTTTCAAAACATTGAGCCAAATTTTTACTTACTTAGGTTTGGATTTTAAATATATATTGTCAATTTTTTTCAAACAAATTTAGAATTAAACTCATTTTCACATCCTTTTATTTCTAATTAAAAAAAAAAAAAAATATCCAGCATATTAGAAAAATCATTTTAAATTTTTTAAAAACCTAGTATATAAAATATTTTCAAAAAAAGAAATTAAAATAATTATTCTGTAAAAAAAAAAAAAAATATTTCCATTTTTAAAGCTTATTAAATCAAAATTTTCAAATAAAAATTTATTATCTGGACAAATAAATAGTTCCAATTTCGATATTCAAACCAGATGTTTTGTTTTTTATCACCCAGGTGTTATTTCTGAATTTGTTTTCACACAAGCTTTTTTTTGGCAAATTATGTTGTTAATAAAATAACAATCAGAATCAGCAAAAAGGATATTGAAACGTGAAATGGACATTTTGAAAAGACTTTATCAATAATGTATAAAAAAAATCTCAACAAATTTGGAAAAAAAAATAAAAAATTCTACGGCTTTAATACATGTTTAAATTCTCAAAAAACGCGCCAAAAAAATATTTACATTGTGCCAAACCTTTTTAAAAATTTGAAATCTTCTGAGAAAAGGAATAGAAAATAAATGTTTAAATTAAAAGAAAAAAATGGAATTTATAATATTCAGTTCCTCAATTATATCTTTATTTCATTCTTTCACATGCACACACAGTTTTTGCACACACAACACATTTACAATCACATACAATATATAAATAGACAGTCACCAATCATATAACAAAATGGCTATTAAGTTCCTTTTTAAAAGAGTCTTTTTTCTTTTAATATAAAATTGAAATGGTTTGAAATTTGTCTCTGCAATTTTGGTTTCAAGTTGTAAAGGATGATGCTTTTATAATAGCAGTCCCAATATAACTAAAATATAAAACAAAAGAAATGAGGAAAGGCTGATTATCCAAATATGTATATCAATCCCCAGTGAATGTACAGAGCATTTTAAAAACAAAAACCTTCTGTCATTTCACATGCCATGTTGATTCCTATGTCCACATACATTCTGGACTTTTTAAACACATATATATGTATTTTTAGACAGACACACACATAAAATTAGAAATACACACTACCATATGATTTAACTTAGACATAGAAAAATTTCACACAAATTATAATTTCACATAATAAAAATTATGGTTTTTTAATGCATCCATTGACTATTGTCTGACCAATGAATTTTGACAGAAACATAATTGAAAAATTCAAAAATTTCTGTCTTTTGTTTGTATGACTCTCAATTAATGACAAATTTTTTAATAAAAATTGAAACATGGCAATGTTTCCTATATATAATCTTTTATTTTATCCTGTCAGATTCTGATCCATATTTGAACTGTATTTGATCTTTAATTCATGTGTGTCTGTATATATATATATATATATATATATATACATACACACACACAAAGTTCAAACTATATAATTATATATATATATATATATATATATATTAATGCCCAAACTTTATAAATTCCTGAGTTGTTGACCCTGGGAATTGTATTCCCTGTTTAAAATAATTTAGACATAGAGCACTTTCTAAAATGATGAATTTTTATTTATTAATCCGACAGATTTTATTACTTAAATGTTACTTTTAGTAGCTATCCATATTTGAGGAAATGCTCCATTTATTTTTGTCTCCTATCAGATAAATACTTAAAAATCAGTTCTTTAGAAATTGCATTATGTTTTAGACAATATATATTCTTGGAAATATGAATGCACCAAGAGTTTTTAAAATAATTTTGTTTGAGGTCAGTTTTCACTATATAATTATTTAAAATGACAAAAGGAGAAAAAATTGAGTTTGTATAAAGCATGTTTGATCTAAAACGGTTTTTTTATGTTAAAGGGGATGCCTTTTGAGTCCTGTGGAGATAAATGAATTTTTTTTATCTAAATTAAAGAAATCAAAGTATTCAGGCCCATCTTTAGATAATAAATAAATATAATGTTAAGAATAAACAAAGCATCTAGTCAAATATGATTAAAATAAAATAATTTTTATGTAATAAACATTCTATTTTATGTTAATGATAAATAGAAAAAAAAATTTTTTTTCTTTGTTTTCTTTGAAATTTCTTTTCCTTTTGCCATCAGTTTTTTATGCCAAATTTTTCCTTCAAATGGTTCAAATCTTTGCATTTTTTTTTTTAAAATCACCTCTCAATGCTTTATGTTAGTTTTTAATAATTGGTAAGGGTTTTTAAATATATATATATATATATATATATATATATATATACATATAAATATGATCCAAAGAATAAAATTATCAAGGAACATATTATCTTGAATATGTTTACTTATAGAATTTCCTGATTATTTTGACTTTTTAAAATGAAATCTGCATTATCTTTTTAAAACATAAAAATATATATATTTTCTATGGATTTAAAGATTGCTTTTTGCAATATGATGTTAGTTTTCCAAATATAAAAAGTTCAAAATAAAAAACAAATAACAAATTTGAAACCAGTATATTGATGTCAAGGTAAAATTTTTTGGTAAAAAAATCTTAAAATTATGAATTTATAGGGGGAAGACAGATGTTAAAGAAAGATACAGTATCAAAGAAACATTTTATAAATTTCAAAGACAGTTTTATTTAAATAATTGAAGAATGTATTTTGAGAAAAGATTTTTTATTGGTATTTTAAAACACACTGGACAAAAAAAAGCAGAAGGATTTTGTCTGTAATTTTACATGTTTAAGCAAAAAATGGAAGGAAAGTTTCACAAAGAAAAGATGGATCTTAAAAGAAAAGTATTGGATGAAAGCAACAAATGACAGAAATTTTTTTTTTTTACAATTACCCATAAATTAAAGGGATTTTTTTAGAGGAGGAGAGAGAGAGATCAAAAGGAAATATGTTTGGAATCGAAATTATTTATCAAAAAATTAGTGTTTTTGTTCATAAATAAACATATAAAAGAACTAAAATGATTACATTTATAAAGTATCAATCATATATAAAATATATTTTTTAATTTATGATACACTAGTTATACTATTATAAAATTTAATGATCCTCCACATCATTGAGGAAAGAAATTAATGCATTTGAAATTTGAAATATTTTTGATAAATTTAGACAAAAAAACACACATTTTAATAACCAATTTAATCGATAATTAATGAAAATTCAAAAATTTTTGAAAAGTTAATATTAATCCTCGATTTTATATAAAATGTAAATTCAATTTTTCATGCCATAGAGAAGTTCATTGTTTGTCATGGCATAAGGATATTAAAATATAAAAACTCCTTTTTTAGTTTCTGAATTTTTTCAATTTTCTCCTTGAGAGGAAACAAGTTTAACCATTAATATTGAAAACATTTCAATACAATTTTTTCCATTTTTCATTAATAAAACATTAAATTAAAATACTTGAAGGAAATACATATATTTATATAATATTTGTATATATAAATATATTTTACCATATTTTTTCAAATAGTTCATTGGTAATTTAAAAATCTGGATTCATCTTCCATTTGATGTCACTAGTGCATCAAGGATTGTTTTCATGGACTTCCTATTTACCCTACAACTTTTTATATTCAAAAACAAGCCATAAATTTTTCACATAATTTTAGTGTCTTTTTTTTTGTTGCTATTTCCACAGCAAATATTAGATGGAAAAATAATATTAGTTGCAGCTTAAGACCTGAACAACACATACATACGATTTAAATTATCCCCATTTTTTTGTCATGTTCCATTAGTAGGAAGGAAGTTCCATTTGAACAGGTTGTTCTATGAATATTCCTTTTTTGAAACAAATTTTTAGAAGAGTTTACCCAAACACCACAAAACTAAACCTTTAAAGTGAAGTTTTATATTTTCTAAAAAAAAATTTGCATTCAATTATGTTCATGCAACCTTTCATTCAGTTGTGTTTTACTTTGACTGCATATTTGGGAATTTTTATATGTTTTAATAAACATAGAACAAAATAATCATGGTACCAGAGAAAAATTATTTAAAAGATAACTTCTGTTACGTCATGTCAGTTCATCTTTGAAGAGATTGTCCAGTATTCACTGCCATATAGGAGGGCTGATATAACAGTTCAGTATTCTTTGGTCTGTAAGTACAGTTCATCAGTCCTTTTTGCTCTGTAAGTACAGTTCATCAGTCCTTTTTGCTCTGTAAGTACAGTTCATAACAGTTCAGTATGTGTATATATATATATATATATATATATATATAGTACTTTTCTATGTCACAAGTTCTGATTTTTCTGGTGATGTAGAAATCATAATTATTCAATAATAGTTAGTTTATCATTCAGAAGGTATTGAACATACAAGCAAGTTTTGGTAGTTTATAAATACAATGCAATTGTAAAATGACATTGCCTTCTCTTTTTGATCACAAAGAGAAAATAATATATAAGGAAAAGTGTATGTTTCTTTATTTCTCTCATAACTTCTGTCACTGGGGTAAAAATGATAATTTTTGTAATGGGAAGCAAATTTTATCTCACAAAATCAATTACAACTGAATAGTGAGTTTGGTCCTCACTGGGTCTCATATACTTTAACATTTTGTGAGAACATACAAGTTATGAAAGAAGACCAATTTAATTTTTCACTATAAAATATAAAATTAGCAAGTAAATCTTTCCTTAATCTGAATACCAAATCTGGAGATAAATTGGCAAAATATATCCCCACTATGCCAGCACGATTTAAACAGTAATGGATGATTGTTCATTTCTAAGTATGCCCAACTTATTTTAATCCCTGTTATTTTTGCCTGCTCTGGCAGATTTGTTTCTTCAGCACACAGAAAGCCAATATGTGGTTTATACTGCAACTATTTGCAGCTTCTGGGTGAGAGTTCACAACATGGTGTGATTAACAGTTTGAACAAGGCTATTCAAACTTTCAGCCATGATTTGTGACTTTTTGCTTCCAAGCTGTTTTTTCAAACCACTTTTGTTCACAAGACTTGAGTGATTGATTTGTTTAATGAAATATCAACAACTTCAATGAACCAATTTAATGCCAAAAATATATTTTTTTTTTTTGTATAATTTAAGAAATAATAAAATGTGTTATGTTATTCTACTTTCACAATTGAATACGTGGTAGATGATGCTCAGCTTTTATGCATATATATGTTTGTGTGGACATAATTACTAGAGGTAGTGATATGTGTGTTTTTATGATGTAGTTTTGTTGAAGTTATATTTTGGAATACAGTTTGATTTATTTAAGAAATTGTAAGATATATAGATTAATGTCATGAAAGAGTTCTTTCATGTTGATTGATGTATTGTTGGTAATTTTACTATAAATAAATATTGCTTTATATAAAAATGTATTGCTGGTATTTTTACTATGATAAATGTATTTTTATACATTCATAGTGTTCACTATTTACCTATAGCTGGGATCCTAACAGGCTCTACCCTCCCGGGTCAGGGTGAACCTGTGAGCAACAGCAATTAAGATGTGGTTTGACGCTTCTCAAAACCTTCAGTCAGAGTACAAATTTTTAATAAGTCAACTCAGTATGGGTTTTTTTTTTTTTCCAATTTTATTGCATGTTGGGATTTCTCAAGACTAATATTATAAAAGAAGCCATCAATTTGATCAATCTCATGGTTGAACATTTAACATTTTAACTTCTCATTGCAATGCAGCTAAATATATATATATATATATATATATATATATATATATTATATATTTATTAAAAAAGTTTTTTATGTAAATTGAAACATTGTTATTTTATAGATACAAAATTTAAGCAAATGCTCTGTTTATGATAAACAGTATTAAATTGTTTTAGAAACGCCTTTTGATCAAACTGAATTTTCATAGAAAATATTCGTTCTTTGTATCTATAAAATAACAACGTTAAACATAATAAAATGTCTTTAATAAATAAATTGTCGGACCTTGTCCATTTCTTAATATATGACGTCATTTGTTTACATTTCGATAAATTCAAAGCAGTTATGAATGTACGAAATTTCATGGAAAATTGGAGTTTATAACCAGTAAATTGACTTGTCTATTTAAGCTTCTTTGTAGCCTATATAAGAAACGTCAGAATATAAAACGTGTTCCAATAGGATTTAGGTTCGAATCCTGTTAAAGAACGAATATTTTCTATGAAAATTTCTCGGACATTCAGGCCGGTAAATGTTATTTAATACTGTTTATCATAAACAGAGCATTTGCTTAAATACTTGTATCTATAAAATAACAACGTTAAAACATAAAAAAATGTCTTTAAATAAAAAAAAATGTCGGACATTGTCCATTTCTTAAATATATATATATATATATATATATATATATATATATATATATATATATATATATATATAAAAATTACAAATATCAAGTTAAATAATGCATACAGATACTACACTGATATGTAATGGTGAGGGGCTAGGAATAACATGATTCTAAAGAGAATGCAGAATGCATATACTTTGATCCGAGGCAGAAATTTTCACTCAATAGGTCAATAATCCTACCATTTTCAATGAGAACTTTGCTCGTTAATAATAGATGACATGGATTAATACTTTTCAAGAACTGGCTTATGATAAATTACTGGTTACTGTCAGATTGCTGAAGTTAAGCAGCAATGAGGTTCCTCAGTACTTAGATGGGTGACAACTTTGGGTTACCCAACTAATTAATAAATAATAAAATGCTTGATCTTAGTATCTCAAAAAACAGCTTGAGAGTATAATTACCACATGTTTTTAGGATGACTTAAAAAAGCAAGTTACTTTTAGCTAACAGTTCTGCTGTTGTGGATGTACTTTATTTTAATCATTTCACCTCAACAAAGTAATGTCACAAGGGGTTACTGGAAGTAAAAGACAATAATAAAACTTTAGTGAGGAGAATGGACAATAAAAGAACAAGGTTCAGGAAGGCAAAAGATGGTGATTGGCATTGCATTTAAATTTTTTGTAATTGGCAGAGAAGCAAGAAATCAGAATAGTTTCAGAGATGAGAAGTGCAAGAAAAGAATCTATTAGAACAGAATTTACGACTTGATCTAGCTATTTCAATAGTAAAATGATGACTTAGTTGTCAATCTAGTAATATTCATGTGGCTGAGGTACCAAAGGAAAAAGCTCATTACAACAATTACCATGAAGATATTCATAGAAAAAGACAAGGAAGCCACATCATAGTGGTGGAGAAGTGACTGAAGTTGAGATGCCAGGTGAGGACTTATAACATTATAGACCCTTCTTTGAATTTTGTCAAGAATCTATGCATACAGCATGTGATGAGTAAATTTTCTTCATTTTATAGTTTTAATTTCACACATGCATGTTGTTTGTTTTTGATTTTGTCAACTGCACAGTATAGAAGAGTCAGTTGGGCACCGCCTGTGAGGAAAAAAAGCACCATGACAAAATTCACTTTGCCAGAAATTTGTAAATGACAGACTATACTGCTTGGCATTTATTTTGGAAGCTACAATGCAAACATTTCAGTATTTGAGTGTCAATCTGAGAACAGTGCAGTGGATTCAAAAAGAGTTGGATGAGTCTAATGGTGATTACGACAGCTCAGAAAACTCCCTCTGATAGTTCTGATAAGAAAAGAACTCCCAAATTTGTTGATGAGAGCCTCAGACTCAACACAGAAGCTTACATCAAGTGCCTTGAAAAGGTAGTGCTGCCCTGCATCAAGAGGGTGGTTGCTGGAATACCCTATGGACTCTGCACTCATGCCACACAAGCAAAAGAACTCTGACATGGCTGTCAGACAATTTCTGCAACCACACCATCCCTTACATCTGACCACCTAACTACCCAGACTGCAACACCCTTGATTATTATGTGTGGGACACAGTTGAGTGTGAGACCTAAAAAAAACTCCTTGTAACACCAAAAATGAATTGAAGGCAAGGACTATGGCAACATTGACCAACTTAAAGGAGACCATCCAGAAGAGTTGCAGGAGATTCTGAAGTCATCTGGAGGCCATGGTTGAAGCTAATGGTGATTTTATTGAATAAATTTACTCTTTAGTATTTAAAGATAATTTTTGTGTAATTTTGGTAAATATATCTGTTAAAATAAGATGTCAGTATTATTTTTTTTGTGTAATTTAGATGACAATTTATCCATTGCACCCTATATAACCAGTGCAACAGCTTTACAATGTTTTTACAAAGTTTATATTGCCTGCTCATATGCTTTCAAGATACTGTGAAATATTAGTCTCAAACACTCATGGTATATTACAATTAATGTTATTTCTAGACCAGTGTAGACATATAGGAGTGTACAATATGACCTATTTTCCAATATAGTATATTAGTGGAGTGATTTAGCTTAGTCTGTACTACAAAGTATTCAATTGAAACCAAAATGGCAGTGCCCATGAGAAATCAACATCAGCATTTTTGTAGTCATTTATTTCCAGCAAATGTCAGTTCTTGCCAAAATGGGTTAGCACAGCCATGCTACAATATTATAACAATGCAGAAGCAAAATTGTTACTGTATATGACACATTCGTCAGAGGACAGGTGTATTCAACATTTGTTAATTTTGCTGCAATATGTGCTTAAAGGTTTTAGGCAGTTTTGATCAACATTTCTTTTCATGGTTAGCTCTAAGGAATTGTAAATGTAGGACAACCTTAGACTTAAGTAAAGCAACAATAATAATATTTATTAAAAATTTATTACAGGAAATATCAAGTTTTTGGAAACATTGTTGACAATTATGTCTTTAGTTACATAAATAAATAAAAATAATATAAATTTTGATGCTATATTCAATTTTGTTAGGTATTTTTCATTTTCTCATTTGTTATTTAAAGCATTTTAGAATACTTTGACTGCAATGCTATTGTTTTTAAAATTTCCTAAGTTGAACAAAATGGAGATATTTCATTTACATTTTGTTTTCCATTGTTGTTTTTAGATTGCTTTCTTCCAGTCATTTTGATGGGCAATAGCAAAATTCTTAAATTCAAAAATAAAGCCTGTAAAAAGTAATATTTTAAATTAATATATGACCAAAAATAAAATGCTTTGAGAAAAAAAACTTTTAATGATTTCTCTATAATTATAAAAATAATGTAATAATATTCTGCAGTCAAATCTCTTATTTATTTTTATCATTTTATTGCATGGTTACAAACTATAAAACTAAATTGAGCTTGAAATATTAATGCAATTAGGTCTAATTTCAAAAATAAAATAGTTTGGATATAATGAATTCTCCACTGAATGCATCATATATTTTTTTTTTTTTTCTTGTCGTATAATATAACCGCCATATATATATATATATATATATATATATATATATATATATGTTGATTCAAGTTAAACATTTCCTATACCTTTTGGACCTTTTCTTTCAATCTGGATGTTTGAGAATGACCACTTCCGAGGACATCGAACACAGATCCCATACTCATCATCTTGGAATGAGAATTTCTGATAGTTTTGGCACCTACTGAACACTGCACCATCATCTCTGTGCTTGTATCTTGCAGGACACTAGTTGAGCACACTCATGCAGTGTCAGGTGTTGTGTGATTCTGGGCTACACTTGTCACTCTGAAATAAAAACACTTAAAAAAAAAAAAAATGAATGAAATTCTACCACTTTAAGGATTACAGTATATTTTGTTTCATGCAAATGTGATGTTAACAAGTTATAATTTTCAATAAAGAGTTTCTTTCCATCTGAGCTGTATATATGTCTCGGTATGTATATAAAATTGCAACACTCTGAAAGACAATACAAATGTTAACCTGGCTATGGTATGTATATAATAGGATGTTGTAGATATTTTGATGAAGGTTTTAAAATTTTTGAATATCCTGTGACATAGTGATACTCGTATCAATGCACCACACCATATGTGTCTGACGTATGCTACAATATGGTTCACTGTGGTAAAAGAGTCCAATGCAAGCTGGTATCATGTCATGGGGATGCACATATGCTTTTGTTCAATTAGATCCACTTGAGAAGCGGGGCAGATTGTGGGCTTTAGAGAAGCTGGATGTTCATTTTGCAACGATTACTGTGAATGTTCATCATAATTAATGTCAATTGCTTCAAAAACTTGCAATATCAAAAAAACCTTTCTGCAAAAAAAAAAACTCTCATTTTCCAAAATATTTCAGAATATAAGAGGAATGTTCCAGTAAGCTTTGTTTCAAGAGCTGCCACTTTGAACAGGCTCAACCAAATAGTGATCCCTTGGATTTTGCAATAAAACTTCAAATGTCAATCATTATCATACCTCCTTGTTGTTCTTGCACACCTCATTTATTAACATTTTAACAGCAATTTGCTACCTTGACTGGTTCTCAAACCTTGTACTGGGTGAATTCTAGAATTAAAAAAAAAAAAGAGCAAGTTCTGGTTTGCCATGTAGTATAGATGCTTGTCAAGGGCAGCAGAAGCAGAACCCCACAAGCTTCAGTTCTTGCATTTTTTCATGCTCATATAACATCACACAGTAACACATTACTGTGAGTGGCTCTTGAACCTTATATTGGGGGACTATTAAAATTAAAAATGAAAATCTCTAGCACAGATCAATATAAATGTAGCCCAGGACCACATACACATGTGCCTCAAACCAGACTTTCATACAATGAGGCTCCTTAACATCAACATCTATTGGGACTCAAGATCACTCTAAAATTCCTCTAGAGTTTTTATATTTGTATCATCTCTAAAGCCTTGGAGAAATGGTTGGCTCCCTGTATCACTTCAGAAAGTACCTTACTCCTTTTGCCATACTGTAAGAGCCAGATGCTGCCACATCTGGGTGGGAGCTGCCCAGCCCTTATTTTCCAGCCTTGACCATGTTTAAAAGTGTCTGTATAGTCTTATGGGTGATGAATTATTCTTTCCTACAGAGGAAACATTACTAGCCTCTATCATTATTTTCGTGACAGATATTTGGGTGAGCTACAGTCCTTGGTTCCACTAGTGTACACTGAGTTGATTCATCCTTATTCTCTTCATATTCCATTGGTAAGGAGGAAGTTCCACTCACAGATACTTCTCCAGAACTGTTACATTGTGAAACGGAATCTTCAGAGGAGACTTCCTTCAACCACTTAGCAATCTTAACCACTTCAAGATTGTACTAGTAAGGGAAGCAGTCTAAGGTTAACCATTATCTATTCTACATATAAAAATAATATGTATAACTACTCCACCTTTGTATATAAACAAAATGAGAAATCTCATTTGGTAACCCTCTGCCTTGGGTGGCTTTTTTTTTGTAACCCTATGAAAAATTTGAAAAAAAACAAAAGAAAAAATTGTCATGCATGTTAAAACAATGTTAGATCACATCAAGGATTGAAAGTTATTCTTGTTTTGGGTTTGATGATAAGGTAAAACTTCACGCTTTTTCAAACATTTTATACAGAGTGTTTTTACATCAAAACACCTGCCCAACACAAGATGCATGTCAAAATCATAAATTACAACTCTTACTCACATTTAATGCCTGTGAAGGAAATGTTAAGCACTGCCATGAATGTCCAGAACATTTTTTTTATTTTATTCTCATGCCATTCCTGCAACAGGAAGGCAATTGTTTTTCCAGTAGAATGTTTGCCCATGTCAAAACCCATGCTAGAATATACAAGATTTTTCAGCAACTGGCAAAATCAATTAACCTCTTTCATTAAAAAAATTTTAGGATAACATTTTTTCATTCAGTTAGATGATTTTTAACTCTTACTGCATTGATTCAACAGGTGCAAGAAACTTTCAACAAGAGAATGTTATTTACTGTATGTATGATCACACGAAAATAAGAATAGAGGCCTATTTTAAAACCCAAGGATGATATACAGTGCACATTGGGTTTACACACACATGTTTATATATAAATATACAATATATATATATATATATATGGTGTCTGATAACTCTTGATATACTTATTTTGAAACCTGCACATATATTGAACTATTTTTCTTTAATCATTTCGTCCTAAGCAAGGTGATAATGCCACTAAGATTCAAGGGGTTGTTGAGAAATAATGAGAAAACTTTAGTAAGCAGAAAGGATAAAAAAAAAAAACTGGTTTCAGGAAAACAGAAGATGGTGACAGGCATTGCATTTAAATCTTTGAAAATCATAGGTGGCAGAGAAACAAGAAACCAGAAGAGTTCCACAGGTGAGAAGTGCAAGAAAAGAAACTATTAAAATAGGATATATGGTTACATCTAGCTAATTCAACAGTAAAATGATGAGACCTAATTGCCAATCTAGTAGCTTAATTAAATTCATGTGGTTATGGTACTGATGACGAGAGCTCATTATAACAAATGCCTTGAAAATATTTGTAGAAAAGACAGAAGTCACATCACTGTGGTGAGAAATTGACAAGTTGTGATGCCAAGTCAGGACAGATAACATTACAAATCATTCTTTGGATTTTGTCAAGAACCTATAGTCGAAGCACCAAACCAGATATATTCAATGCAGGGAATTATAAATGTGCAAGATGGCTTCTGACATAAAAAATTGTCTGCAGTAAACCAACTTTCTTAGCAGCAGACATAGCAATTGATTCAGTATAATCCCTCTACTGCATGTCAGTGAAAAATGAAAGACCAAGAAGGTACAATGAGTTGCTCTCCTGGTGGTTAGCATCAGCCATACTGATGGAAGGCAAAAAGTGTTTTTCTATGATGTTGTCATCTACTGTAATCCAACTTTTCCCAGTACATTTAATCTTGAGTAAATTGAAACAAATTCAATAGATACAATACAAAAATAGTAACTACTTGGATTTATACTTCCATTTCTGTCTCCCATTTTCAACTTGAAAGTAAAAAGTTTTGAACCATGTCAACTTAATTTATAAATATGTAAAAAGACAGTTTTGAATGCAGAAAAGAATCATATATATATATATATATATATATGCAGCATATCTTCATTCAAGCATATTTCATTAAATAATATAGACGTATTATGTATATTTTTATAATAATCCTTTCTAGTTCTTTAATTATCTTCCTGATGTTAAGTTGAAATTCATCAAAGAAGGTGCTGTAGTTCTTGTTAACCTAAGAACTTTCAATCTCCTCTGAGATCATCCTCAGGAGTGAATAGCGAAGACAAACACTATAATTGTGATGGTGATTTTTGTGAACATGCCAGTTAGAATTATTTTAAATTTAACTATTGTAGCTGTGTTCTGTGTAAACAAGCATCCATAAGGGAGCTAACAAGATTTTCATGGTGTAGTATATTGGTATTGTCAATAAGTGTGTGTATATATATATATATATATATATATATATATATAAATACGTTGATATAATCCAAGTGAATCCTATTAACACAATATGAAATATTAAAACTGACTCCCCAAAAAGTGCTTGATGTTTATTTTCTAAACAGCAAAATATTTCAAACTGTCAATGGTGGTAGATAATTGAAATAGAAATGGCAAGAAGGGGAAAGACAGAAAGAGAGGGAAAGAAAAGGGGGAAAAAAACAGGTGGGGGGTTTCAAGGAGAGACTGGAAGTAGTGTAAGATGAGAGATGGTCAGTAGAGGGGAAAGGGATGAGAGAGGGAAGGTAGTAAGGGGACTCAGGAGGTAAGGTAAGACATGGTATCATGGTGGTCAAAGGGGAAAGTGGGGAGGAATAAGCTTTCTCCTTCTAGCCATTTCTATTTCAATAATCTACCACCAATGAAAGTTTGAAGAATCCTGTGAATTTTAAATTTAAAATTCACTGGTGAAAATGATCATTAACTAATTGTCTTAATTTCAGTTGTATGAAATATATATGTGTGTGTGTGTGTGTGTGTTAAAATATATAAGGTATGCTATATTTATGGCTAAGTGATCAATTTCAGAGATGGTGTTTGTCAATAATAAAAAATGACTATAAAGTTAACGAAGAACACTATAAAAGAGCTGCAAAGAACTGCATTTGGATCCACAATTATTCCTACTCAATAGCTTATAGAATAATTTGAAACCTGACCATTACTGCTTACCTAGTAACTGTTAAGACGATGCAATAGACCTTATTACCCATAATGTACTATTGACCAGCATAGATAAATAGTTCAGCCCAAACAACACACATGGCCTGAAGATCATGTTCAAGCATGAAACACTTTTGCTACTTGGTGTTGATTTCAGTATCCACTTTACACACACACACACACACACACATATATATATATATATATATATATATATATATATATATATATATATATAGTAAAGGTAATCAATCCATTGGTATATAATCCAGATGGATCCTAATAATATTAAAACTGATCCACAAAAAAACAGAAAGAGGTCAGTGTATTTATTATTACAGAGCAAAATGATTAATACACAATAAAATTGAAAATTACCTCATACAGGGAATAACCTTATTTCAACCAATGGAAAAATGAAATTTGTCAGTTTTATTTAACCTCAGTATAGACTGAGTTTGTGTTGGAATATATATATATATATAATATAGAGAGAGAGGGGAAAGTATTCTAATACTGAATGAACCTGAATAACCATGTCAAATGCTTGTATGAAATAAGAATGTAATAATTCTGATTAGAGGTAAGAGTTCACAAAAAACTTCTTATGTCTGTATTAAAGATGATAAAGTGTTCTTTAAAAAAAAATGAAAATCTTCAACATGTGAAAGGATGAGATAGACTTCTTTCAGTAAGTATTATTACTTTATCATGTAGCTTATCAGATTCCTTTCTTGCTAGTTCACTGTGGGAATATAATGAACACTCTTTAACTTTACTTTTATCAGCCTATTTAAGCATTTTTTTGAGACTCACAGAGACTAACACTTTGAAACTGATTCAGGTCCTTTCATTGATGTAAAATATTTCTGAACATTTTTTTTTAATTGGTTCATTTTAATTAGTTATTTAAAACTTGAATCTTAGTATCTCTTTTTGCAGTGCCTTTGTATTTCCCTCTCTCTCTCTATATATATATATATATATAATTCAAATTGTGTATTTCTGTCATTCTAATTTGGGAGTTTCTTGTTTGATCTAACAATATGTAACCATAATTAATGCTTACTGGTACACAGAATATGGAATCAATTTGCCAGCTGGTTTGTGGCTTGTGTTCAATTATTGTACAAAAATTTGTAATGTGTTGAAATTTTTCTGTGAATTTTATGGTGAGTGACAAATTTAAGCAATATGCCCACATCAAATTTTTTTTAATCATTTTACCCCAAGCAAGGCAATAAAGCCCCAAAGATGCAAGGGATAATTAAGTGTAAAAGAATGAGAAAAACAAAAAACATTAAGAGAGAACAATAAAAGAACAGGAATAAAGATAGTGAAGAGACAGTGATTGACATTGCATTTAAATTTTTGAATATCAAAGTTGACTGGAAAGCAAGGAGCTGAAAGAGTTTCACAAGCAAGAAGTGTGAGAAAAGAAATTGTTAGCATAGAACTTATGGTTACATCTAGCAATTTCAACTGTAAAATGATGAGACCTATCTGCCTCCAAGACCCTGAAGATGCAGCTTTTTTTTTTTTTTTTTTTTAGATGAACACAAGTTTTTGATGGGGCATATTATTTTATTTATTTTTTGGAGCTGGTCAAGTGTAAGTTTAAATTTATGGTCATTCAGGTTAACCAATCAGGAGCTTAAGCCCAGAAAATGTTGGCCAAATTTATGAATTCATGCTTGAGTACCGTTCCTAAATATTCTACCAGCCATTTCACATGCTTGGAATTGACAGAAAATGAAATTCAAAGAGAATCACAGGCAATATTAGACAGCCTTCAGGAAGAGGACTTCCATGTTTTGTTTCTTTGTTGTTGCTTTTTTTTTTTTTTTTTTTAACAGTGTGGAAGATGTACTGGAATAATTGCATACAAGGATTGAAATTGTGTATAAACTGCCCAAAGTTCATGTTTTGTTGTTTTTGTTAAAGTACTTTCAACCATCTCCATTATTATCAAGAAGTGTATGCTGTCAGTGTGGTAGGCAAGATTCTGTTGGCTACATTCTTGTATTTTAGAGAGAAGTAAATGTTTGAAATGGTCCAAAGTGATCTCATGTGTAATGGATAAAGGGAGCAAGACTGCACAAAAAGAAGAGTTTTTGTAAAATATTATTTTTACACACATTAATATTTAATACACACTTCAAGATACCGTCTCCTGTGGTGATAAATATTTCATTAAATATGGGTTATTTTGTATAACAATAACTTCTATAATATTGTCTTTCCTTGCACTGTGTGCTGTATAATATTTTATTGAAACAGTGTAATTTGTGTATACATTCATCAGCACATCCCTAATGACTTAAACAAGACAAATATTAATGGATAGTACCAAAATACTACACAGCACTCAATCAAAAGAAAGTCTTAAAATCTTAGAAGGGAAGGATAGTTTAGAGGCAAACATTACTTAGTACTACGAAGAATAAGAAATTGTAGACAGCCATGATTGTCTACAACCTGAAAGGTCACAGTACGTAAAAGAATATGCAGAACAAAATACATTAAAATAAAATAGAATCATTATTATCCAATTCTAATAACCTTAAAATTTAAGAAATATTTATTTTATCATAATGGCCAGTGTTGTAGATTCTTTTGATCAAGACTTTAGTGTCTTTGTGTTCTCTTCAGTTTGTTTTCTTGTAATAATGGACAGACCTGCCTTGATATATCCACAGGATTGACTCGCCCACATTTCCTACACATTCCATTGGTAAGAAGGGTGTTCCACTATGAAAGCTTTTCAAGTAAAAACTACTTTATGGAACAGAATTCTACATAGATGTTTTCCTGAACAGTACAACTATAACCTCTTCAAGTGTAGGGACTGTAGTTATCTATCAATCATATCCTATTTCTGCCCCCTTATATCATATCACACACGTCATTCAGTAAACCAATACCTTGAGTGGTTCTTGGGCTTTGTATTGGATGAACTTCAATGAAAAAAAAAAAAAAATTGAAAATATGCATTTTATTTTTACTTAATAAATTAAACAAATGTTTTTGGAAGCCAAATTGTCCAACACAGAGAATTATCCTTCACTTGTGTCTGGTTCGGGTCAAGGTCACATTGATAGCTTAACCTGTCTTTCTAGCATGATTCCTGTTGCTTAGGTGGATATCACTTACACTGGTTACTGCCCTTGAATTCATCTTCTCAACAAGCAAATATGTCAGGATTTATCAAGATGGATTAACATAACAGTTAATCTGATGGTTTACAGTTTGACTTTTTTTGTTTGTTTTGCTCATACCAATTTATTATTGATCTAATTCACATGTAAAGACATTTATGTTTTTCTGTCTTTGACTTATCAAATGATAAGGCTTTTGTTAAAACAAATACAGCATCAGTAAAAAAAAATATCAATGACTTTGGCAGAACTTCTGCTGAAATCTCTCATATTTTTGATCATGTTCTAGAAACTTATGATAATTTATCAATTTTACTTAATTTCTCAGAGCTATGAAAGGACACATTATTTCTCTTTGAATTCAGAATGCCATAGATTATACTAACCTTGTTTAACAAGTCAAATACACATGAAACCTGATGAACTAATGAAAAACACCCAAATAAAAATACCAGAATTTCTTAGTTCTTTTTTTCTCCATGTCTCATTCATTTCCTATTTGTTCGTTTTCATTTTATTTATATATATATATATATATATATATATATATAATATAAAATATGAGAGTGGTAAAATATATTACTAGTTTGTTTTTGCTTTCAATCAAATTAAAGTTCACTCAGTACAAGACTCAAAAGCCACTGGATGTATGCATGACTGTATTGTGGCAGAAATGTTTACGATTTGATTTTGTTCTGGAAAGGTAGTTATCATGATTTTCACCTATGCAAAGATTATGGTGTTATACTATAATGTCAATATCCATAAACATCTGATATTGATCACTCTTACCTTTATAAATATAGCAAATGTTAAACTCACTCTCTCATATATATATATATATATATATATATATAAGTTATTGATCAGAGTTGAATTAGACCAGTAAACAGTACTATTAAAAAGTGCTCAATACACATATAAAGAAAATAACATAAAATTTAACATGTAGAGCTTTTTTTATTTCAAAAGGATTAGATCAGCTGATCACACTAACTTGGTTTCAACCTTTTGGTATTTTCAGGAGAAATAATTTCTTAATGCTTTATTATTTAAAATTAAATAAATGAATAACATTTACAGACCAGAAAAACCTTCTAAATGAAAGATCAGAAATAACACAATGCATACACACAAAAAGTATGTACATTTCATACCCACCCCCCCGAATATAATTTCAATGCCCTTACTTTTCTCCTCCCCTTTTATTACACTTTGCACTGTGTGTTTAATTATTTTTAAGTAATAAAGTGTTAGGAAATTATTCATCCCAGATCACCTGAACATACTGAAAGGTTGAAACCAAGGTAGCATGATTAGTTGATCTAATCTTTTTTTTTATATATATATATATATATATATATATATATATATATATATATATATATATATATATATATATATATATATATATACATACATGTTTCATTAAACAATAGACAAGTTTTGTCTATTTTATGTAAATTCTTTTCATATCGTCTGATAAGCTTAATAACATTATCATTAAAAGAAGAAAGAAAATCACAATATTGATACATATTTTTTAATCCTATCTAAGTTTTCGGCTTATATAAGCCATTATCAAAGATGACAATTACATTAAACAATACATGGACAAAGCAATAAAGTCTGTTTTTGTTTACATGGAAGATTTCCAAGCAACAACAAACTTGTGCATACGAGATGCTGGAAGCGAAAATCACACTGCAGCTCATGACGTCACACATGATCACACATCTGTGAAAATGAGAAGTATTAAGTATAGGAAACCATTGGTATAAACCAATGCCTTCTGTTATAAATTAGACATTTAAAAATTTTTATGTATATAGCTTCAAGAATTTTTAGTTTTTGTTTGTTTTCATGTTTAAGTATAGTTGTATTTTCAACAAGGAGTTTCTGGAATTGTGTATGCAGCCAGGCATGTTGTTTTAAATAAATGGATAACAAGATAACTAAGGAAACAATTAAAAAAGCCCCTTGATATTAATTGTAGCTTAGTAAATAAGACCAAATAGGGTGGGAAACAAAAACATTGTATTACAACTGTTTTCCAAGTTGGAAATCCCTGTCAGTCTTGAAAAATCAGCAAATACTTGTCTTTAACTGGACCTGAACCCCAATTTTTGGCATTTGTTGAATATGTACAATAACTCTGAATTATATGCATCAAAGAAATTATTTTCTCTTTTCCCCAGAAACCAGGATTCTCAATTCCACTGTTATATATATTTCTAATATTGACAAAAGTTTGATTAACCTTTTTTGAAATTAGTGTGAAAAGTCAACATTTTGATTAAATAATTAATTTCCCTTTTAATTACATGTGCTATCCATTTTAGTTGCTGTTAGAAGTCTTCAGGTGATGAGATGTTTGTTTGATAAATTTCTTTCTCTTTGATTTTGTAGCATCAGTCTGTAAATGATGATGAATGATTTTCTGGCTTAGAGAACAAAAAAAAAAAAATACCTCAAGGGACCCAATGAATATTTATTTGGAAAAACCCCCCAAAATTCAAACCTGTAAAAGTAATCTCTTATAAATTCATGTAAGGTTAAATTTTATCTTTGTCCTCACCTTACATCAGGAGAACAAAGCAGCTGAGCCCATACCAGTAACAATTTACTACCAGTCTTTTATAAAAATGGTATTTCAAACATAATCAGTAACATTTTTGTTTGCATAACAATTTTTAAAATCCTATTTTAATAAATATTTCATCTATGCTATTTATTTTTAATTCAAATATTAAAAATTGCCATATATAAGCAATGTTTGTCAAGATTTTTTTTTAAATTCATCCCATTTTGTATAGAAAGAATTTATATCTTCCTTGTCAAAATTCAGTTGTGAGTTAGAAAATCTTCAGCATTTATAATAAGCACTGTTCTTATCTGATATTTCATATTACTGGAAATTAGTCAAAAAGAACTGAAAATAATTTTATGGAATTATCTAAATAGGTAAAAATAACCTGTTTAATTAGATTTCCTTAAAACTAGTGAATTATTTACACAAAAAAATAGTAAGTTTGCTGAATTATTATTATTATTAAAATAAACATTTGAAAATTATTCAAATGTTTCTCTCATGGTCAGCTTGTTGTAGCTATGTCCAGAGTCGGAAATTCAAGTGGACTTATCATAATGACAAAAAGAAATTTAGAAAACACAAGTCTTGTTAAAAATGTTATTTATACAGAAATGTTAAAGAGGTAAAAGAAATTCAATCATAACATATTTTTGTGGGACTAGTATTTGGCTTTTTCTGTGTGCCATGTCCCTTTCAGAAAGTTGCCAATCATGGCTTTCCACAATTTCCTATCATTGTCTTATCTTTGTAAATTGTCTTTTTGCTATCTCTCCAATTCTCCTGTTCAGATATCCATTTACATAAGCTTGTTAAGTAGGTTATGCACTGTTTTTTTTCTCTATTTCTCTTGTCTTTAATATATCCTATAAGTGTCAAATTCTCCAAGCCCTCTTTCCTCATTATGTGTTATTTGAACCCAAGTGTTTGAAAGTGCATTAACATGGACAGCCGGTAAACTAGTCAGTCATGGACAGCAAGATCCCAGGGTGGGAGATCTATATTCATCAATGGGTCAGGGTTCAAAGGGTTAATATAAACTAGAAAATTATTCAAATGTTTCTCATGTTTAGCTCAATGAAGGGTAAGAAATTCAAGTGGACTTAGCATAATGACAAAAAAGCACTTTAGAAAATAGATGTTGTTTATCCAGACATTATAAAGCGGTAAGAGAACTTTTATGATAGCTTTCCTTTGTTCGTAGGATGGGTAGTTATACACTTTTAAAGATATGCCTAAATGGTTTTAATAAGGGCAAAATTTTATGTATTTTTTGTTTTTTAAAATACCTTTTTTTTACGTTGGCTTGTACAACTATTCCCATTTATAAATGAGCAATTTTGAAGATGAAAATGGTTGAAAACATAAAATAATATTTTAAGATTTTTTTTGCTTCCCCCTCACTCTTGTTTTTTGTTTTCACATTCTTCTTTGTTGTCTTTATCTAGTCTTTGCGTTTCTATCTCTCTCTCTCTCTCTCTTCTGATTTTGCATTTTTTCCTTTTCTTTTAGTTTTTTCACTCTTATACTTTTCTGTCTTTCTTGTGCCTTCTCTTTCTTGTCCTTTTTGCGTTTTTACTCTTATATTCTTTCTCTTTTCCTTGTCTTCATTTGTCTTCTCTGTCTCTTTTTCCTTTTCTAATTTCTCTTTCCTTTTCTAATTTCTCTCATTTTTATGTCTTCTCTTGTCCTTTCATCATCTCTTTTTTTGTATTTTTCCCCTCATCCCCTCTGTTTTTCTTTACCTTCACTTTTATCTTTGCTATGTCTGTGCCTTATGCCTTCACTCTGTTTTTTTTGTATTTTCTCTTTCCATTTTGTTTACTCTCTCATTTATTGTTTCTTGTTTGTTTTTATCTCTCTTTTTTTTCTCATTTCTCTTTTTTTCTTTCTTTCTCTATTTTCTATTGGTCCTCTTTCTTTCAATTTTTCAGTTTGTCTTCTCTCTTTTTTTTTTCTCCCCCCTTTTTCGTTCTCTCACTCTTTTCTTTTTGTTTTTCCTTTTCCTACCAAAATTGTATGTTTTTATCATTATCTATGTGTGTACACTTGATTTATTGTACCATTAAAAAATAATTTTTTCATTCATATTTTTAAACTTGGCAAAATACTTTGATCAAATAGTTTTCACTAAAACCTGATTCAGTCATTTTTTTTTTTATCTCTCTTAAGCAGGCAACATTTACAAGGGCCATAGTTTTCTGCCTTATAATAAAACCAGCTCTCTGAACAAAGCCCTCATTTTTAGAAATTTATCATTGAGAAATAATTACTCTTTGCTTTTCCTGACCCAGACATGGTTCATAAAGACTTTACTAAAAAGGTATAAAATTTAATCATATCCCAGTCAAAAATAGGGTAGGCTGCACTTTGTGTAGTTTTGCCTGATATTGCAAGATGCTAAAAAAAAAAAAAAATGTTTACCTAAGAACTAGAATTTAATATATTTCACAGTGTGCAGAATTTTTATCAAGAAATGGCTCAGTAGAGAACCAGAGCAACAATAGTCAATAAATTAATAAGATTCAATTGATTTATCTTTTAATTGACTTCAAAGATTTATTTATGTAACTGATAAACAATGCCAGGCTCATGGTTGACAAGAGATTTTATTTAGAGTAATAGACAAATATAATGTGCAGTTAAGTCCAACATCATGTGTTCTTCACATTTTCTTTGAGAATCTTCTGATATTTCTACATTGAGAATTTGTCTATACTACAACAATGCTCTTCAGTGATATAGTATTTTCTCTATACTTAAGTGTTGTCATGTATAGGTTGAACATCACCTTAAAAAAAAAAGTTGTTGTTGATGGATTTTACCATAGTACAAATTTGAAATTTATTGAGTCTGTGATTAGCATTTCTTGTGTAAAGTATAAATATATCAGGTAGTAATTCAATTGATTTATCTGAGCCTGATGAGTGTATTTCAGTTGAAAGATAAGTCATTTGAACCTTTTATTAATTTGACTTTTATATTTAGTTTGTAGAAATCCTTTTAAAAGACGGTGTGTCATATAACTTTCCACTTTGTTATCCAGTTACCCACCAGTTTGATATATTTAAAGTTTATATATCATATTCTCCCATAACAGGATTTTTAAGGGCTTATGGCCATATCACATTGAAACACTGGTTCTCACTCTATCATTTAAGTTAAGCAACGTTGAACCTGGTCAGTACCTAGATGAGTGACTGCTCGGGAATATCAGGTGCTGTAAGCTTGGACATGTGAGTGGTGTAATAAATAAAGGCTCAGAATGAGAAAATGGAGAACAAAGTTCCTTATGTTATTTGCTTGCACAATACTTATAAAAATGAGAAACAGCAAAATGTGGAAACACCAAAATGAGCATGTGGTGTTTGAGACACAAGAAAAAATAATACGGAGTAAAATTGTGAGTTGGGGGTCAAATGTAAAGCAAAAATGGATTGGAATCTGATAGAATAAGATAAAGAATAAGTAAAGTGTATATGGTCTTTTCATGTTTTTTTTTATTTTTTTTTTATTTTTTATAGATATGTGTAATGATTCTTCAGATAATTTAGTTGGAAAATACATGAAGTGTCTGCAGGTTTTCTTACCTTGAATTTTTGTTGAGTGCTAAGAGATAAATGTTGCTATTATAGCCAGGAAAAGGAGCCTAAACTTTTGACACACGTGTTGACAGCTTGTCTGATATGATAGTAAGAATGTCACTTTCTGTGTGTAGAGCAGAAAAGTGGGATTGATTCTCATTGGTTTATAAAGGGTGAATTAATGATAATTATAATTGTTATAATTATTTTTGACACTATAATTGATTTTTATTTACTTATTTTTATGAACAACAATAAATAATACCAGTATTGAAGTGAACAAATGCAAATGGCTGTTCAGATCACTTTTTTTCCCCTCCAATTGTAAAGAGCCACTTGTACTTCATAAAAGGCTTCTCTGTTAATATTCATCAGTTTATAAGGTTACTGATTTTTAATATCAGACACAGTGACAGTATAATTAATATTTATGTGTTTCTTTATGGATATGACAATATTCTATAATTTCTCATTTATTTTTGAGGTGGAAGACCACATTGTCCTACTTTTAACTAAATGTGCTATATGAGCTCTGGTGAAAAACATGCAACGATAACAGCAAAAATTGCAATATGAGCACTGGTAAAAAAACATCTTGCTGAAGACATTAGGTTTATAATTCCCCAAAATTCATACACAGATGTCCTCAAGGACACATGACACAGTGGATAAAGGTGTTAGATCCAGTGACAGGACCCAAGAGTGTGAATACCTGGTTAAGGTGGTGGAGAACTTGGAGAGGGGAATTAACAGGCAATAATTGATAACTGACATCCTTTAGACATGGCACGTGCAACTCGAACAGTCTACCCCAGCAAGCAAAATAAAGGGTTCAGTTCAACATTCCAACCACCTGAAAAAAGGCCAGAGCATACAATGGCCGAAACATTGTGATAAATATGGCAACAAAGATGAGGATGATAGTCCAAACAATGTAAATAGTGTACATAATGCCTCATCTCAGAAATATAGACAGTTTCTGTGAATATTGACAATAATGAATCAAATAGAACTGAGTATGTCCCCAAAATTTCCCTGAAACTCTGTCACCCTATTTTAGATTATAATTAAGATTTTTAAATTTGTTTCTTAAGTTTTTCTTAAATAAAAAAGAAAAGAAAAATGAATTTTCATTAATTATAACAACTAAATTTTTATGAAGTCAATGTTTACTTTAATTGCCAATATTTTACTGTAAGTTCATCAGATGACAGAGAAGATTCATTTTTATTGCTTATCAACCATTTTCAAGTTATTTAAAGACAGAAAATATTTTAGATTGTAAAAGTTTGTTTTTTGAGATAATGGTTTCATAATACAAGTTTTACTAATTATCCCATAGCTAGGGGAGAAGTGATGGATTTATATCATTCCCAAGAATATTTGCACATAAGTGAATATGACTAACCCAATGGAAATTGGAACTCAGCTCTCTGATTAACAATTCTGAGCCATTATCCATTACATCAACTGCACATCCAAGCTTACAGTAGCTGGTATTCCAAAATGGTCACCTCTCTAGGTTCTGACCAGGCTTGACATTGCTTAACTCCAGTGATCATAAGAGAGGATGAAATTCCCTCTGCTCAGAAATATGTTTGACAAAACAACAGTAAAAAGGACATGAATGAGACATACATTTCAGTCATCAGTAAATAAGTTATTTTCATTTGTCTAAGTTTTTGTAAGTTTGCTTTTAATGGTTTTAAAAACATTTAATTTGATTCATTTTTCATGTTTTTTTTTTTTGTTTTTTTTTTAAATCTATGACTATTATTAAAGACTCATGTTTATGTATTTTTTATTTAAATTTAAAATTTTTGAAGTATTTTGCAAAATAGTTTTAGTTTTCAAAACAAAGTTTGTTGGATAGGCCTACTGTGAATAAGTAAGACTGTGGTTGACAATTCCTTACTGTGTGTGTTTAATATATATATATATATATATATATATATATATATAGACCAAACATACTCCTACACAGGCATATTAACCTACCCTCTTATATATGTACTTATTGGATTCTGTATTTATTACCAAATATTTGGCCTCATTATTCTTGCATGGCTTAACAGATACAAAAGCTGTTTTCAGAAAAGACTTTTTTTTTCAAGTCCAAAATGTCTACGAAGGTCTGAAGACTAAAAGTCTGAGCCCAACCCAAAGAATGAAGTGCAATTGATATCTTCATGGCATCATACCAAACTGCTTAAAGTCAACATTCTGGAAAGGTTTGGGACAAGTTGAGAAGGTCAATCAAAAAATAGATACTTCTTATCAGGCAAATAAATTAAGTAACGCATAAAAATAGATTACATGCATGTCATGCAAATAAAACTGACAGTGTAACAAAAAAAAAAATATAAATGGGCTTATTTGATTTTTCATTTAAACTTATTTAATTTATTCTATATGATAGTTTTTGTATCTGGGTAGGTATTTTGGAGTTGCTATATTATAATCCCAATAACAGTTTTGATATTTTTAAAACTAATTACATTCAGTTAAGAAAAAATAAAATAAAATTATATAATATATGCAAGAAAAGAAAAGGAAAAAGTAATTGTTTTAAATAAAGTTAAACAAAAATCAAATATAAAAAATAAAAGCAATTTATAGGAACAAAAAAGACTCCTTTTTAAAAAAAGTAAAATGAAAAATTCATACATAAAAGTAAAAAATGTTTTTAGATGAAATATCTACCAATATTGATATAAAACTGATATGTTAAAAAAAATAAAATAAAAATGATATCTATTAAAAAATATAAAATTGATGCATATAAATAAAAAAGAAAAGTGAGGATTTTTTTTTTTTTTTTTTATTTCAAAACAGATCAAATACAGAAATTAAAAAGGGATACAGAATAAAATAACACACAAGAAAATTTGTGCCCTGGGTATGATGATAAACTACATCTGGCAGCAAGGCCCCTGATTGGGAGGTTTTGAGGAGCATGGCGCCACCTCTTAATTGCTGTTGTTCCCAGGTCTGCCCTGATCTGGGGTGGTAGTAACTGTTAGGCTCCCAGCTATGCGCAAATAGTTACCCCCCCACACACACCTGCCAAACGTGGGGGGAAAAAAACTCTATGAAAGTATAAAAATAGATTTTTATAGTAAAAATACCAGCAATACATTTGACTCTCAACAAAAACCCTCTTTACAAAAATATGTCAATCAAATTTGATCTACAAACTAATTTCTTACAAATACTTATTCTATTCATATGAACCTATCCTAAAAATCTTGTCAGCTTAAATAACCCATTGAAGTTTATATGCCATAAAACAAAATAAACCAAACCAATAAAATTCTGAAAAAATAAAATTGATTCATAGAATATAAAAAATTTTTCAGACAAATTCAAAAGCAATCAGAAAATGTTAATAAAACTGATGCCTAAAATAAAATTCTAAAGAAATGAAATATTGGTAGATAAAATAAAAAATATATACCATGCATAATGTTTTCCTATTTCTTAATATTTTGTTTAGTTTTTGGAAGGCATCTTTCACTATTCAAATGTACCTTCTAATTTTGGTGTCACATTTTCAAGTTTAAGATGGCAAACTTTCAACTGGCTTTAGTCATTATCAAGAAAGAAATTTGTTGAAATTCAAAGTCCATGTTGTAGTTTACTTCTTTGGAATATTTTTGAATTTTTACTTACTCGTCATCTTCCTAAAATAAAATTTGATTTATTTTCAAAGATATAATAAAGAAACCTATTATTGATGAGTGTTTGCTTAATGTGTAATATATAATGTGTGTATTGAGGGTTCATATGAATAAATATAATTGTGCCCGGTATGATAGATTGGCAATTACTGTATTTTTTATTAAGTTCAGATGTTATATAATCAGTAATTAATTCACGACCTGTAAAAAGAATGTCCATTTTCATTAATTTTGATGGTGGTATGGCAAATTTTAGTCTTTATTTCAATATATGATCCGATGATTACTAAAGACATAAAACTGTCAATCACTATGCAATATTGATTTCTATGTCCATACTGTTTATATCTCAATCCCATTAAGCATATACAGAAGACTATAATTGAGCATCATATTCTATCATAGAAATGCGAGGCATTCTAGAAATAAAAAAGACAAAACGGCCTTATCATAAGTTTGGACAAAACCGTTATTATGTTTGAACTGACCTCAAGCAACTCCTATACTGAACCATTTGTTTTCATTGATGGACATAAAGTTGAGAAATTTTCTTATTTTTGTTGTACAATTAACCATTACTGTTCTCTTGATGGTGATGAGATTGCTCTTAGAATTCTAAAAGCTACAGATGTCTTCACCTTGTTAAAAGATCGTGTGTGGTCGAGAACTGGAATAAGAAAAGAAGCAAAGGTCAGTGTATACAATGCATGTATTTTAACAGGCATTCTTTATTCCTGTAAAACTTTGGTTTTCTAGCACAAACAAATAAAAGCACCAGAGTGCTTCCATCAGCGTTGTCTTCACAACAATCTGGGAATTAATGTTTTATCTCGTACACCAGATTTTAAAATTCTTTTAAGAGCTAATTCTATCAGCATAGAAACAAATACTGATCATCATAGACTTCAGTTGGTAGGTTATATCATACAAATGGAGAACAAGATACCCAAACAATGGTGAACTTTGCCAAAAATAAAAGTTACCTCAGTACAAACCAAGGTTGTGTGCAGTGGATGATCCAAATTGGAAAGTCAACTTCCTGTAGATATTGACAATAATGAACCAAATATAACTGAGTATGTCCCCAAAATTTCCCTGAAACACTGTCACCCTATTTTAAATCTAGTGGAGATTTAATGTCCAGGAAGTGGGTGAAGATTTTCACAGCATAAAACAATAAATGAAGAAAAAAGTTTATTTAATCCTGAAAAGTTCTAAATTTTTGTCTCAAATTGTTTATTGAGGTTTTACAAAACTTTATTAATATAACAGAAAAGATTCAAAATTTTAACCTTTTAACATTCTTTGTTTAGCTGAAAAAAAAATTAATCTTAAATTGACCTTCAGTGACCTTTTGAGGTCAGCACCATCTGGACTATCATTTTTTTTTTTACTACCTACATTACCTTCATAAACCAATTTACCTTCAATAAGGTAATTGTTTAGCAACAATACAGATCTTAAAGACAAAACTAATTTTACCACCAATGACTTCAGAGGTCATATCTGAATTTATCAGGCCTACTACTTGTCAGGTCAAAAATCCTCTTTGTACTAAATTGTAAACTCAATATTTGACTCCATTTTGTTAGAAATTGCTTCTTTTGGCTAGAAATGACATGCTTTGTTGACTTCAAATAACCTTTAATGTGAAACTTTTTTAGTCCTATCACAAATGTTTTGTGAGTCAAAAGAAAAAATTAAGTGAATAAGTATGATTAACACATGGACATAGAAATAGAAGCCACCAGTATTAGCACATGTCTGTCATTGTGTGTGTGTGTGTGTATATATATATATACACACACACACAAGGTTGTTCATCATCTCTGAAGCATTTAAAGGTGATTCTGTATTTATATTGCTTTTCATTTCCCACACACAAATAATATATATATATATAAATATAGTTAGAGAGAGAGAGAGAGAAAGAGGCGTTTTCAAAAATTAAAATACAAACTTTGGAAATGGGTTTCACAAAAAACAAGGACAAAAAGTCGTATAAAAATATGTCTTTAAATTCTTCATTTTAGTTAAGTTTAAAAAAGTTTACGGTAGAATGTACAAAAAAAAAATACTTTTACAAACTTTGGAGGTTGGTTTGTGACAAAAAAATTGTTTAAGATGTCCAGCTCCTGAAAAATGTGCTGGGGATTAACATGGGTTCTTAATGTCACTTATAATTCCAACTCAAATGTAATCATGATCCTTTTGTCTATCCTGAGGGTAACCATCACATTCTGATCCATTAAAAAAAAAAAAAAAAATAAATTTGTTATTCCATCTCTTCAAGTGTTGCCTCATTTGTATGTGTTTGAAGAAAGAAACAAAAAATCAGCTGGATTTTTGCAATAAGTCATTGGCAAAATTTTCCTGAATTTGAGTGATTTAGCAGAAAACTTCAGTCTTGATAATGACTGAAGCCAGTTGAAAGTTTGGAATCTTAAATGTGTTAAGATTTCACAAATTATGGATAGTTCCTTTACACCTTTAACATCATATGGAAAATGTTTTTAATCCAAAGAATTTCCTTAACATTAAGAATCCCTTCAGAAGACCTGCACATGTTACAAAATGATATGTATTCCAGGAGCTGTTTTTTGAAGTATTTCCATGTGTTTTGACATTTTTTTTTTTTTGATATTTTTGATACCTGGATCATCTCTGATAGCCCGTAAATGTGTTCTTATAATGCCAGGTATATTAGTGTATCTATAATGTCTTATAACAGAATCCGGAGTTGAAAATGCCACAGATAAATCCTATCAATGTGATGATTCTAAAGCAAAGGTTGGATGACTTGGTTGTCTTCGGTTTGAAATGCATTCATGCAAAAAATTAAAATTCATACAGACATATGATTAAAAATCATATATGAATTTATTCACAATATGAATTAGTTGCTATTTTAAATGGAATAACTTTTCTGTTAACTCACTACTAAACACATATTTTTTTGAAGACAGAAAATTCTACAAAATGTACACAAATGACAAATTTTATTAGTCTACATGGCAACAGTGTCTCTACTGTTAACTTTTTTTAAAATAATAACTAAAAAAAAAAAAAAAAGATGGATTTGCAGTACATATCTTTGTTCTAAATGTGAGGAACCAGTTCCCAAAGTCTGTAAAAAAAAAATTTTTTTGATACATGTTTTATATATATATATATATATATATATATATATAGAATATTTGGTGTGATGGATAAATTGTCCATCATTTAAATTACAAAAATGAAAATAACATTTCCAGCAACCCTCTAATCATTAAACAGGATCATTCTACAATAGTTTATTTAATAAGACCAACAAAACTCCTTGAAACACCAAAGATGAACTGAAGGCAAGAATTATGGCAACGTTGACCAACTTAAAGAAGGAGACCATCCAGAAAAGTTGCAGAAGATGCCAAAGTTGTATGGAGGCCATGGTTGAAGCCAATGGTGATTTTATTTAATAAATTTACTATTTAGTATTTCAAGATATTTTTGTGTAATTTTGCTAAATATAAACATTAAAATGAGATGTCAGTGTTATTTTTATTTTTGCATAACTTATATGACAATTTATACATCGCACCCTGTGTGTTTATATATGAGAGAGAGAGACACACACGCTATTGATTTTGTCTATTTGCTTTATTTATGTACATAGGATTATGAACTTAGAGAATGTTGGATTAACTTTGAAATCACTGACATGTCTAATTTGTTGAAATTAATTCTGATCAATTTAGCAAAAAAATAATCTTGAACAAGCTAATAAATATATTTCTTTTTTATACTTGGCATGATTTTGTATTTGTTTAATATATATAAATCTTCTTTTTTATTAAGCCAGAACATGTTTTTTTTTACTTTCATCATCAATTCAGCAGCATACAAAAAATATTTTTATTACTTAAAAAAATAAAAAGTCCTCATTCTCTTTAAGAAAAGAATTTAGAATATATATATATATATGTATATATATAAAACTTTTAATCATTTCACCCCAAACAAGAAAATAATGTCACTAAGATACAAGATGTTTTGATTTAAAAAAAAGTTGAAAAAAATTTTCAGGAGGAAGGATAATAAAAGAATTTATTCAAAGCAATAGAAAATTTTGGTTGATTTTGCATTTAAATTTTTTGAAGAGTGTAGGTGGAAATTCAACAGCAAGAAATGATAAGAAAACTTTCCAAAGAAAAAAAATTTTTTTAAAAAAAGAAATAAAGGATAGAACTCAGGGAACATCTGGCAATTTTGACAGTAAAATTTTTGAGATGATTATTGCCAAAAAACCATTTAAATTCATGTGGTCAAAATACCAAATGGAAAATTTATTGCAACACCTGATATGTTTATAGAAAAATGTTAGGGATATTATTGATTTTTATCTGGGAAAGATTTGAAGATTAAATGTTAGGTCAAATAAATAGTTTTTTAAGAATTTGCATTTTTTAAAGAATTTTTTTAAATATAAAAGGTGTAACATTATAAAATTGTGAAAATTGTGTAACAGCATGGATTAATTGTCCATCCCTGTTTATATAGGAATAAAATTTCATTAATGACTATTTTTTAGTTTAAACATTGGATCAAATGGTGTAAACAAAAACATAATGATCCTATTATTAAACAAAGTGGATCTTGTGTTAATAGAGAATCCAAGAATGTAATTTATGAACTTTAATGATTGCTAAAAATCTATTCTCTAAACTATTTTTTTTTTTTGTTTATATATATAAATCATATTTAAAAATCCTCTAATAATGTAACAGAATGCTATTTTTACTCTATTTACTATAATATTTCTTTTTCGGATCACTTTAATGGAAAATATTTGAGTGAGTATTATTAAACAAATACTATATTTCAGTATATATATTTATCATATATATATATATATATTATATATATATACTATATATATTTTAATATATATAATCATTACTAGCAAAATTATAAATATGACATATACAAAATGTTTAAAAATTAAAAAAAAAATCACTAATTAATTAATCAGGTTTTTTTCCAGGTTTTCAGATAAGACGTTTAGCCATTTGACATCATTTGTCATATGAATCACTGAAAAACTGAGTTATTCAGCTAAAAAGAGAACAGGTTAAAATCATTTTGTGTCAGCCCCACTGAATTCCCAAATGAGCAATGGTGAGAGGAAAAAATCATTCAGGCCTTCAGTATGGTACCAACATTCATACTCTGGCTTCCATTTTCAAAGTCCATTCAAGAACCATTCAGTGAATGGTGAATAAGTCTAATAAAGAGGAAATAGTAGAAAGGAAAACTGAATCAGGAGGTCACAACAGAAAGAGAGATCATCATTTCAACTTAGCTAAAGAGATCAATTAGAAAAGATCCAATTCAATCCATAAGATGTTTGGCACCATGTGAGCTAAGAGTTTCAGCTATGATAATCCAAAGAGCAGTGAAAAATGACTTGAAAATGAAATTGTATGTGAAACTTGTACAGCACCTTGTTATTCCAGGACAGAAAGTTAAAGGTTAGAGAGGGCGAAGATCATCTTGAATAAGTTGGAAAATGATTTCTGAATAATATATATATATATATATATATATATATATATATATATATATATATATATATGAATATTAATTTCAATCCTTCATGAGCATTCCAATCCTTAGCTATGATTAATTAATGATGAACATATCATTTAGAAAATTTATGATCGATTTCATCATGAAATTCTTCTTTAAACTTGGAGAGTAATTATACATTCTTATTTTTCAAAAGTAGAGTCCAAATAGTGTTATAAAAAATTCAGAGAATTCCAGTAAGATATCTTTAATCATTTCTAAGATAAAACAGTTGAAAAATTTATTTGCTATTAAAATCTAACAATTTAATAATATTTTATGTTTATGCCTGGTATATATTAAGAACCATATATATATATATATGCCATAATATTATATATATACAATATATTATATAAATATAAATGTAATGTAAATATATTCAAAAAAAAAATTATTTGTCTTTAAATAGCATATATTTTAAAATTCAAAATATAAAATTCCACTTCATATATGTAAATATTTGTTATAAATTCAAAAAAAAAATGAAAATTCGATTTCAATCTTAGAATCATAATAAAAATTTTATAAAGATAAATATAAATAAAATTTATTTTTTTACAAATATATAAATTTTATATTTATGGACTATTATATATATATAAATATGCAATATAATATATAATATTATATATAACCAATGTTTTATTCCATATTATTTATATATTGCATATATTTTTTTATATATTTATATATATAACCATGAGCAATACTATTGTCGAAATTTATAATATCTTTTCTTTATTTATATTATAATAATTAATCTATTTGAACATATCTCTTATAAAAGACATAAATTCTTTTATGTAAATATTTGAAAATTTTAATATTTAAAAATTACAAATTTACATTTGTAAGTAAATTAAATATTTTTTTTTTTATTTATATAAAAAAATATAAAATATTATGATTTAAAATATTTTCTTTTTTTATTCAAATTAAATTTTAAAAAAAATTCATTTATTTTTATTTGTTTAAAAAAGGACATTTATTTTAAATATACTAAAATATATAATATATTTATATATATATATATATTTATATATTGAATAATCCTTTTTTTTTTTTTTAATTTACAATGTATTTACATGTTTTGCAATTTTCCATATTTCATTTGAAAAACATAAAATATTGTTAAGATTAACAATGATAAAAAAAAATATATATATTTATATATATAATATATTTATATATATTTAAATATATATATAAATTTGAATAAAAATTTAAAAGTGATATATATACAATACCAATTATATATTAATATTTTTAAAATATTTTGTTGAAATGATTGCATTACCGCATAAAATTGAGTGATATTGAGAATAATTTTATAAATTATTAAAATGTTTTTTTAAAAATTTCAATAAAACTCATAAATAAAAAATTTATTTGTAAATATTGTCAAAAATTTATTATATAATTTATGAAATTTTTATTTTTTTTTTTCAAAATTTATTATGGAATATTATATTTTATTTGAAATAATTTCATAGTTTTTAATAAAACACTTAAAAACTTATTTTGTTAAATTAATTTTAAATATAATAAATATTTAAATAAAAATAAAATAGTTCATATTTTAAAAAAAGGACGAAAAATTGATTTTTTTATGTACCCAAAAAAAATAAAAACAATATATATTTATTATTAATATAATAAAGCATATGCATAGTAAAATATATATATATATAAATTATAATATCAAAAAAATATTTGGTTAATATCTTATTTTTGTTTTAATGATTAAATATTATTTTGAATACAAACTTAAAAAATACTGAGAAATATTTCTTTTTATTACATATTACATATAAAAATGATTTTTAAAAAGGAAGAAAATAATCCAATAGCTTTAGGTGATTTTATTTGGATGTAAAAAACATGTAAAACATAATAAAAAATAAAAAAGACAAAAAATTAAATTTAATAATAAAATCAATTATTTAGCATATTTATATATATCATAAAAAAAAATTAAATAAAAATAATAATAATTAATGAAAAATTAAAACATAAATTGAATATTCCATGTATTTATCTACAGAACTCCCAAATTTTCAAAAATATATTTTTTATAATTTTAATACTTTTAATTTTATTGAAATTTTTTCAATAAGATTGAATTGAAAACATATATTTTTTAAAAAAAAAAAATATTTTGATTATTCAAAACATTTTTCCAAATGTAAAATAATATTATATTTTATTTGAATGCGAATTTAGATAATTTTTTTCATCTCTAGTTTAATTTTATCATGTTTTTTTTTTTGAAATTTTATATTAATTATTAAAATAATGTTTGATCTCAAAATAAATCTTTTGAAAAAACAAAAATTTAATAAAAGGAAATATTTATTAAAAAATTTTTTTTTTGATTATTTTTTTTTTTATCTTTTAAAATTAAATTAACAAAAAAATAAAACCCTTTGTGCCATTTTTTTAGAAATTTATTAAATTTATTATATTTATTTAAATAGTGAATATATTTTACATAAAAAGATTAAAAAAAAAAACATAATATAAATAAAACATAAACATTTTTGTATTATAAACCCATAGTAAAACATTATTTTTTGGATTAAAAAAAAATAAATATTTAACGATTTGAATTTTTTAAATAAATTTAACGAACAAGTATCTATAAGAAAATGAAAATAATTCATTGAATTTTTTTTACATGATTATTTTGTTTTATCCAAATGGTTGGAAATATATTTTTAAACATCAACCATTTAGAAAAAAAATTTTTCATATTTAACATTAAACCTAAATTGTTAAATATTCAACGTGATAAAAATATTAAAAATAATTTTTTTTTTTGCAAGTTAAAAAAAGAAACATAAAATTACGATCATTTGAATTTGTAATATGAATTTTTTATTTACAACTTGAAATGCATGGTTCTGATTAAACAAATAATTTTATATAATATAATTTATATATATATATATATATATTATATATTATATAAGATTAAATCTTTTAAAAAATTTGAAATGTTTAAATTATTTTACTTTTTCCAAAACAGTAAAAAAAATTTAAAAATAAAAAATAAAACATTAAAATTAAATTTAAAATTGTTTTAATGCTTAAAAAAAAAAAAACAAACTACATAATTCGATCCTTTTTTAACAATTTCAAATTAAATAAAAAAATTATTAAAAAAGATTTAATTTGAAAAATCAAAAATTTATAGTAAAAATAAACGAATTATTATATTTTTAAATATATATATTTTTTTTTTTTTTTTAATCATTTCACCCCAAGCAAGGTAGGAATGCCACTAGTACGCAGGGGTTACAGAAAGTGAAAAATGAGAGAAAAGACTTAAATAGGGAGGATTGAGGAAAGGATAAAAAGATGAACAGGGATTCAAGAAGAACAGAAGATGGCGATTGATGTTGCATTTAAATTTTTGAAGATTGTAGTTATCAGGGAAGCAAGTAAACGGAAGGGAGTTCCACTGGTGGGAAGTGTGAAAAAAAACTGTTGTTGAGTAGAAGTGGCGGTTACATTTAATTATTTTAATAGTAAACAGGTGGGACCTAGATGCCAATCTAGTAGCACACTTAAATTCATGTAATCAGGGCACCAGAGGAAAAAAGCTCATCAGAGCAGTTGCCATGAAAATATTTGTAGAAAAGACAGAGGGAAGCCACATCACATTGGTGAGAAAGTGACTGAAGTTGAGATGCCAAGTCAGGATTGATTACATTGCAGATCCTTCTTTGGATTTTGTCAAGAACCTCGAGATGAATAGCAGGAGCACCAGACCAGATATGGCAACAGTATTCAATGCACGGATGAATGGTAGATTTGTAAATGTGCAAGATGGACTCTGACAAGAAAAACCTTCTGGCATGACACAGTGACCCAACTTTCCTTGCAGTAGATGCAGCTATTGATTCAATGTAGTTGTTCCACTTCAAGTCAGTGAAACAATGTGAGGCCAAGAAGGTGCAGTGTGTTGCTCTCCTGGAGTTAGCATCAACCATGCTGATGGCGGGCAGGAAATTTTCTCTATGGTGGTTAAATGAGAGCAGTTTAGTTTTGGAGGCATTAAAATTTACAAGCCATTTCCTGCCCCAGTTAACCACTGATTGGAGGTCCTTTTCAAGAGCAGCAGCCAGGTTTACTTTGTCAGCTCTGACAGATTTGCTATTGAGACAGGAGTAAATGGTAGTGTTATCTGCATAAATACCTACTTGGGAACTGATGACATCAGGAAGATCACTGATGAAGGTCAGAAACAGTGTAGGACTTGGGATAGAGCCTTGGGAAACATCTGCATTCGTGTGAAAAGATCTGGAAGTGAGCCCATTCAAAATGACCTTCATTTCACAATTTGATAGGAATAATTGGATTAAATCAAACAAACGTTCTGTAATACCATAGCCGTGGAGCTTATGTAGAAGACCAGTGTGCCAAACCCTGTTAAACACCTTCAAGATATCTAGAGCCACAGCTCAAGCTTTGCTATTATTATCAAGAGCTTGATATACATATTCAGTGATGGCTATTAGCACATCAGTGTTAAATCTGGCAAAACAGAAGCCATACTGTTTGTTAAAGAGTTTGACATGAGAGGTAAGATGCTTTATCACATCAGCATTGAATACTTTGCTGAAAAGCAGTAGGAGACTAATAGGATGATAGTTGGAGGGATCAGAAGGTTCTCCAGAGTTCTTAAAAACAAGAACTACAGAGGAGGACATACAACAAGCTGGAAAGCAGGAAATTTTGAGGCAATAGTTGTATAGTTTGGAAAGAACTGGAGCCAACTCAGGAGCACATTTCTTTTTTAGGAACAGCTGGGATCCCGTCACTTCCACTTGTCTTATGGGAGTCTAATTTCGAAATAATGTCTGAGACATGTGATGGGGTTATGCACATATCACTCAGTAGAACCTCTGTTCTAGCAGGAGGAAATCAGGTGTGGGTACACCAATTGAGTTGAGTTGGAAGAGAATTTCTGAGCAAAGCATTCAATCTTATCTACTGTAGATATCAGGACTTTGATTGAATAAAATAATTGAGGTTTTTGCTGTTGTTCAGCACACTTTTTCAGAGCTGATTAATAATTAAAAACAACCAAGTTCATTTGCTAAATATTTTCATTTTTTAAGCAAAAAGTAATTTTGCTTCTTTGAAATTTTGCTTGCACTATTAAAAATACAAAATATTCATTTTTTCAAAGACATATCACTCTGATACAACCAAAGAAGTCATTTCTGCAGGCTATAACAGCCATACATGCAGGTGAGAACCAAGGAGATGAATGCAGTTTAACTTGGTATGGGAAATTTGCTGGGTTTACAAATGTTTTTTTGTCAAATTTATTTTTTTTTTGTATTAAGTTGCATTTTTTCTGGGTGACAAATAAAAATTCTCAATAAAATGGAATGCTGGTCCTGGGGATTTCAAGCCCTATAAATAAAACATCTCCTTGTTCACTAAAAAGGAGAGTCAGTGGAATATCAGTGGGGAACATGACAGAATTGCCAAGGGGACCAGGCAGTTTTGCTCTTGTCCTAAGAAAATAAACATGGGTACCACACTTTAAAAAAAAATTTGCCATATCCTTACTGTGTATGTGTGTGCATTTAAGGGGGGGCATTTAAATAACTAAAATGATGGGAGTTACACCCTGTTTGTCATCTCAGATTGCATTAAAATATTACCAATTAATTAATACCTTGACATGTTGGTTAACTCATTTAAATTTTGTATATTCCAGTAGATTTCTTTGTTATAATTGTTAAAGAAATTTACTATAAAATATAGAAAATAAAATAATTGGTATACATGATATAAAAATTCCCATGATTAAATAATAATTATTGAACAGAAAAAAAGAATCAGTTATGAGAAAAAAAAAAAAAAATATGGTTAACATAATTTGAAGACACTGGTATTAAGAAACAGGAAAACTTTGTCAAAAAAAAAAAAAGAAGAGCTGTAATATCAATCCTCCTTTATGGAAGTCAATACTGGACAATTATAAACAGATGAAGAGAAAACTTGAGGTTACAGATGTGGGAGGCTGAGAATACCATTGACAAAGCATGTGAGCAACAATGATACTTTGCATCAGAAAGAGAAACCTGAAATTTCTAGATTTATACATAAGGAAAAGAGGACTTGTTCATAAAACACTTTTATTTATCAGAAAGTAGTTTAGGTATTCCTTGAATTGTTTTTTTAACCAGCCTGTATAAATAGATAGCAGGATGTGAGAAAGATAGTAAAAAAATCATTGCTTAGGAGAGGAATTTGTGGAGAGCTATGATTGCTTGCATCCTAAAGGGACAAGGCACATAAAGAAAGAAAAGAACAACCTGTCTCTGAAATCTAATAATGCAAATTTATGAAAGAGACTGCACTAAAAAGAATTCAGTCAGGGAATGAACTCTACAAAATGTAAAATAGGGTCGGGACAGATTAACAAAAATGTGAAGAGGCTCCCAAAATAATTGAATATTTTCTTGTCTTTGAATCTCGCCTCTTGCTACTTCGTGGCAAATATTGAAGTGAGTTACATTCCTAAGTTTTACCAGTTCAGACCTTCACAGCTTAAGCCTGTCATGCAATGTACACAGGGTCATCTCATTCCCATTCTCTTCATATTCCATTGGTAAAGAGGAAGTTTCATTCAGATGGCTTCTCTCCCCAGAGCTGTTACCTTCTGGAATGGACTCCCGATAGAATAGAAAAAATATCTGAAACCAAACAATATTCTGCTTTTATTTTTGGATTCAGGGCCGAATTTTACACAACTTAAAATTAAATTTTCAATTGATTTGATTTCTCTGGAGATTTATCTTTTAAAAATGTAAGTTAAATATTCAAGTTATATTTTAAAATTTAAAAAAAATGAAAAGCCTGTTAAGATTGGTTTTAAGTTTCTGTAAATTCTTCTAAGAAAATTCCTTTTTTAAAATAAATAAATTCAATCCTAAATTAATAATTATCCAAAATATGTATACGCAAGAGACAATTATTCTGCATTTTTACTGTTTTCTTTTTTCTTGAGTACTACAAAGATCATAATAAAATGACTTAGTACTTCATGTAAAGAATTCAAATAAAATAAAAGAGGACAATGTTAGCACACAGTGGACAAAATCCCAGCCTCTTATCAGAAAAGTGGACAAAAGCCCAGCTTCTTATCGGAAAAGTGGACAAAATCCCAGCCTCATAAATAAATTGAAAATACAAGGAAATTGTAATTTAAATTTCAATGTCAAATTGAAACTATCTTCACATAAAGTCGGGTCTTTTAGGATACTAGGACTCCCTATCGAATATGCAACCATATCATTGTTAGATTGAGCTGTAAAATGTTTTCTATCTTCATAGATTAAGGGACAGAGGACAGTGCATAACATATTTGATGGGCTTGAGTAAATAGATGGTAGAACAGAGAAATAGCAAAAGGTTAAAACTTAAGAGCTAAAAGAGACAGGAAGATGTGGAAGGCCATGATCACCTACATCCTTGAAGGATCACAGCTCATAAAGAAGAATATAATCACTGTAGTTTGTTTATATTTTGACGCAAACTTAAAAGTATCCTTTTTAATGATTTCTTCACATAGGAAGTCCTAGTATCCCATAAGACTTGACTATGAAATATATATTGTAACATTGTTAGAAAACATTTTTTTAGTGGTTCAATCAATTTACTTATGAATTTCTGTTGCAAACAGAGCAAACCCATAAACTCATGAAGTACCCAACAGAAATAGATGGCTTTATTTCCAACCTCCATAAATCTATTGTGATTTTTTTTTCACTGGTCACACATGTAAACAGCTTGCTATAAACAGTTCATCCTTCTTTTGTCTCTCATACTTTTTGTATTGAATTTATCAATTACATCAAATAAATGTTTCCAAGTAAGTCTATAGTCCCCTTTTATCCATTGAAATAGGATCATTGCCAGCCATTTTTTATAACTCAAATGGACTCTTAGCTGCATTTAATCTTAAAATGAGCTTAAAAGAGATTAAAGTTTAATTTTGGATATTCTGCCTATTTGGAGGTGATACACTAATTTGCCAACACCTAGCAACAGTTTTAATTGAAATATTATGGTTATTTAAAATTGGATTTTACTCTGGTTTATTAATGTAGTTCATTTAGGTTTGACCCAGTCATGTTTATTTCATTCTCTCTCTTTGTGGGGAGGAAAAATCTCTTGTAAATTTTTAAAAAAAAATCATAAGGATCAAGTTTTCTGAAAGGCAATATTCCAGTGATTTGTAGTTGAATAACAACTTTTTTAATCACTTGTTAACGGTTGATTTAGCCACAGTCATTATCAACATCTAAAGAAACAAACTGACTTAAAAATGTTACAAAACAAATAACATCAAGAAGAATTTAGGTTTTTTTTTGTTGAAATCATTTTGTAAAGAAGATTTGAAAAAGAAAGTTGACAGGACAAAGAAAAGCTTGAAGAAGTAAGGTAAAGTGTTTGTTGTTGCACATCTGTGTTATTTTTTATTGGAAAAGTTAAAAATCTATATGTAGCCACTATATATAGACATTACAGTGTTTATATTTGAGTAGCAAGAAATTTCTTTTTGAAAGTAACACATGGCTAGCCTCACTTGCCAAGGCAAGATATCACCAAGAGCCTGGAGAGATGAGATTAGCCATAGGTTATTTTACTTTGTGTTAATTTTACATTGTGTTAATTGAAGTGAGGATTTTAATTGTCAATTATTTCTTGTGTTATGATTGCATGATTTGAACTTTTGGGTGAGAACGAGAGAAAACTTTAAAGAAGTAAACTTTCTTTCAATTACTATGTAGGCTGATTTTAAATTTGCAGGATTTAACAGCATCAATTAAAAACCACTTGATACTTTAAATTGGGGTTTAAAACAGTTTTTACCGTTATGTAAATCGAACGTCATTACTCATTGGAATGTTATATGTAAATGTTTTATTGTGTGGTTGTTTTTTGAATTTATGTTCTGTCTTTTGTGAGTGGTTGTGATTTCTACATATGACAACCAACCTTAAATGTATAGTTGTAGTGTGAATGGGAATGTGGCTAAATGGTTAAAGTGTTACCATACTGATCATGACACCTGGGTTCGATTCTCATCATCACTGATTATTAAAGGCAGTGACTTCTTCATAAGATCATTCTTAAAAAAAAAAAAAAAAAATAAAAACTATACTACAAGTTGGAAGTCCACAACTAATGTATAGATAGCATTTTAACCATAGTTCATAATCAATCTATAGACACCTGTCCCCCAGAAACCTGGTCACAAAAAATATAGATTGAAATTCTTAAAAAAGAAAAAAAAAAAAAAGTCATATGCATTTGCAATCTGCTACAGACAAATAACATTTCATGTACATTTATATTGTTTACATGCAGACTGTTATCCTCATCTTTGTTGTTATTATCACAACATTTTGGCTGTTTGCCCTCCAGCCTTCATCAGGTGCTTGTCAATCTGGGTAACCTACAGGGAATTTCAAACAGAACCCTTTATTTGATCTACAGGGTTAGATTGTTCTTTTTCCACTACCCATGTCTAGGTACATCTTGTTTAGTTCTTATTTAGTACTGCCCGGTTATTGCCCACCCCCATTTCCCTAGGGTACACATTGCCCAGACCAGGGATTGAACTCACAATTACTATATCACTAAGAAGACATAATCAGCAGAATGAGAATCTACCTCTGTAGATTAAATAAGAATTTCAGTTTTAAATTCCCTGAAAGCTACCCAGATTGACAAGCACCTGATTATGGTCATCAGGTACAAGGAACGGAATATTGTACTGACCATAACAAAGATAAGGACAATAGTCAGTATGTAAATAATGATAACTCTTCATCCCAGAAATTTAAGAAAATGAATATGCAGCCTCATCATAAAAGAATGATTATAGCTTTGATCTTATAAATTATTTGAGAAAATTTTTTATGTTGAAATTGCTGGAACTACTGTTCCATTACATTCACTTATGTGCTAATACTCTTGGAAAAGATATGAATCCTCTTCTTCTCCCCCCAGCTATGGGTAAATAGCAGGACAGACTGGGTTCTATAGCCTTGGATGGTCAACTAGTCTACTGCAGAAAGAAGTGGCAACCTACTGCAGAAAAAAATCTGCCTCGTCAGTCATGTATCAAGTTACATGATTGCCTAAGCATGTATCACACATAACTGAACTGAGTATTGCATGGAGCAAAGGAATTATTAGCCTGAAGATCCCTGGTTTCAAGAACACAATGTATAAGAACTTCCTATCCTAGCTCAAATGATCATTTCTTATATTAACAAAGTGGGGATGGGTGTTATCACACAGCAAAGTCACCAATCTTTATCTCCCCCCCCAAAAAAAAAAGATATTTTCTCTGCTGGAGATTCATTCAAACAAACCAATTGCTCTCTGAAACATTGTACTCTAAAAATTTATCCAAATTCCAGCCAATCAGGATAAAGAATTTCCTTTGAATTATTTAAACAAGCCAAATGCTCTCTTTAGCATAATGTCAGAAAAATTTATCCAGGTTCCATCCAGTCATAATAAAGAATTTCCTATGATCACTTAAACAAACCATTTGCACTATGTAGCATTCTGCTATAAAAATCTATTCAGATTCCAGCCATTCATAAAGAATTCTTTACATTATTTACATTGGGCCATGTGGATAAAAGCATTGGAAAGTATCCCTCTATTTTGAATATCTAAAGAATTGGTTGCCTAGTTTTTATGTGATTTGAGAGATAGGTTCTTTTGGGATCACAGCGTCACTGGATTACAAAATTTAAAAATGTATCCACAAACAGACCAATGAGTTTTTATGGTGGAAATATGTTAAAATAAGAGGTAAATATGGTGATTTAAGTATAGGAAAATAAAAATGGATGAATGAAAGTTTTGATTGATAGTATAGTTTGAAGGAATTCCTTCTCTGAACAAAATGTGTCACTAATAAGTTTTTTCTATCTTATCGTTCACTTAACTAGTATAAAGAACCCCCCAAAATCTTGAACCAATGATAAGTGTATATATAAAAAAGAAAAATTGAAATGTATAAGCAATCAATTGCTGACTAGTGGACAGAGAGTTCTGTCTACAAAACTCTAGAGTTAGGATTCTGAAGGTAACATCAATCAACTAAGTGGCAAACCTTTTACTTGTATTAATTCTATATTTATATATAAACAAATCTGAATTTATCTATTATGTATATGTAATAATAATACAAATCAATCATGCCTATCAAAAGAAATAACTAGAATTTAACATATTTCAAGGCAAATAAAACCTTTGTCAAGAAAGTGCTCAATAGAGAATTCGAGTGGTAAAAAGTTAACCTAAATTTTTTTACCTAAATCATTAAATTATCCATGTAATTCAAAAATAAATGATTAAATAATTGGCTTTTTTGAATATTATGATTGTTTAAGTGTGAATTCTGAATTATATGATCATTGGTGAATTTCTTTTACAAAAATATTTTGTATCAGCAAAATTATGTAAAGAAAAAAATAAATAAATAACTTTAATGATGCTATTTCTGAATTTTTACATATTGTTATTTTCTTAATGGACTCTAGCATAAAACAAATTTTAAATTTGTTTTGAGTCTATGATTATACAGTTTATATCTGGTAATAATTCAATAGATTTATCTGAATCTGATGAGCTGTGTGTCTGAAAATTTTGTAGTTGCTTGTAAGATAAGTCAATTGAATTTTCATTAATTTATTGACTATAATATATATGTATACACTTTTATATATTTATACAAAGTTTATGCTACTCAAACAATTCCTCACTTCTGGCTAGCCTGAATGTTTGGCCTTAATGAAAATGGTGATGATTTTTTTAATAAATATCCTGTTTTATAAATTTTGTTAAGCTTGTGTGTTTTCATGTGATGGGTGAGACCGGAACAGTTTCTGAAGTTTTTCTCACACACCCTGCATATCAAGTTATTGCCAGCATAGTACTCATTAGAATTTGTCAAAGGCTTACCAATATGACTCTTCTTGTGGCTAACAAGGCCTGCATTGGAGAGACATACACTGACACATTTATCACATGTAAACTGCTCAATCAATGGCTTCCCCTTTAATAGCAGCATTTGCCAAACTCATTGTGTGTTCTTGAAAGATTTTAATGCCTTCATAAATTGTATACCTCCACTTATATCAATCACTTACAACAGTTTTCCCAGGAGGGATCTTTATTATGACAGGTTGCAAGAGTCTTTTCAGCAGTCCTTGAAGCACTTCCTTGAATACTGCTGAGTACCTCACCGTAGACCTTTTGCTTGGGTAATCTGTTGTCTTCAAGGTTAATGACACAGACTGCTCAGCAAAACCTACAGTAATGAATATGTGCTTCAATAGTGATTGCATTGGTCTTTTCAAAGATCACAGTGTCTGGCATATGGCTATCCAGTGGAACCACACATATATATATATATATATATATATGAATTGCCATTGTACATTTTTACATAATAGAAATGAGAACAGTAACAGTAATGAAAAAAGTGTGAAGAAGGAAAAGTGGAAGGTAACTAAGTAATGTTAGAGAAAATTGAAAAGAAAAGCATGTGAAATAAAAGAGGGCAAAACTTTGTTGATTTGGTTTACCCCTTTAAAGTGGGTGAAACTTTAATATAATTATTTTTGTGGTGGTTGGGGGTAGTGTGATGTATATATAATAAGGTAGATTGATACTATGGTATTTATATATACATTTATAAATGTTTAAAATCATTGTTTAACTAAAAATAATGAAATAATTTTTTAAAAATCATTTATTATATTGTGATATTCCATTTTATTTATTTTTAATACAATTTTCCTCTTTTTTTAAAATTTTTTTTTTTCACCTTCTGCTACAATCCTTTGTTTCCTGTTTGCAGTGGCATCTGAAATCAACTTCAAATCTATACTTCGAACGTCTTCATCTAATTGCTGGAATTTTATTTATTTTTATTTTTTTCCTCTGTAGTAATAGATATTTGCCTATTATCCTGTTATCATTCCTCCATGGCCTCTTGAACAGGAGACAGATTTATTTTTTGTTTCTTGTTTAAGATTGGATTTCTAGTTTCTTCTAAAGTCTTCAAATTCTCTTCACACTCAGCAGCCAGTTGAATCTTAGTAGCATTATCACCTTACTTGGGGGTGAATTGATTTAAAAAAAATAAAAACTGTTTCTCTAATTTCTTTCTGGCAAGAGTAAGTCATTCAGACACATGGGGGTGGGAAACATGGGTAAAGTGTGGTTGACATTTTTTCGCTTGTTTTCATCATATTTTTGTTTCTATTGATGTTTATAAAACCCTGTTTTTTCTGTTGCTGGTGTCATTGAGGTGATTGGTTTAATCCATCTTGCAATAATCTAAAATACTTTGAGAAGGGCTAATCTGCATGGATTTGTTTCTTAATGTGCACACGCAACAACGTGAACATACACATGATAGACACTTACAAACTTAAATATATATACATCTACATGTCAAGTTCAAACATATATCAAAAGATAATAATGTTTGTTTGCATATGTAGATGAAGAATCAGATTTTACCAATGTACTTGCAAGCATGTATACAGCATATGTATGCACAATTGTGAATACATTTACTGATCTATACTCAAGTGTACACTTCCTCACATGCTTTGATATGCACACACACACACACACACACATATATATGTATATGCTATATGTACACACACACACACACGTGCGTGTGTGTATACATATAGGGTGCGATGGATAAATTGTCGCCACCATATGTTTTTTAATTTCATGCATGCACTTTGTTTTTAATTTTTTCGACTGCACAGTACAGTAGGGTGAGTTGAAAACAGCATGCTGTACTGCTTGGCATTCATTCTGGAAGCTCCAATACAAACATTTCAGAGTGTTTGGGTGTCAATCTGAGGACAATGCAGAGGCTTCAGAAAGAGTTGGATGAGTTTCATGGTGATTACAAAGGTACATCAGCTCGGAAAACTCTTATGGAGGCTTACATCAAGCACCTTGAGGAGGTAGTGCTGCCCTGGGTCAAGAGGGTGGCTGCTGGAAGACCCTATATCTAGCAACAGGACCCTGCACCATGCCACAGAAGCAGGAGAACCTAGTCATGGCTGTCAGACAATTTCTGTAACCTAATATCACTGCTTACATCTTATTTCACAGTTGAAGACAAATATAAACTCCTTAACACAAAGACAAACACCAAAGATGAACTGAAGGCAAAAGATTGCAGGAAAAATTAATATTTGAAGCCAATGAAAATTTTATTGAATAAATTTACTCTTTAGTATTTCAAGATATTTTTGTGTAATTTTGATAAATATATCTGTTAAAATGAGATGTCAGTGTTATTTTCATTTTGCATAATTTAGATGACAATTTATCCATTGCATCATGTGTATGTCTGCAAAACAAATGCGTGTGTGTGTATATGTATATAGGAATATATATATATATATTATATATATATATCAAACATTCACACTTTTTATACGATTATATCTATAAATAAAATTCACATTTTAATATTCACATATTGTGTTTGGATATTTTTCTTAATTGGCTCCAAAAACATTCTTTTAAGTATGTTTTATTGAGTGTAACAGACAAGGAAATTTTAAAATCTTAAGACTTTTTTATCAAATTCTTTTAATGTTCTTACAGTTTTCTTTTTGGAAGGACAAAAACTGTCTGTAATGATTATTGTCCCAAGTGCTTTTGGCCAATTCATTAGCCATTTTCAAAGGGTCCAGTGTTATTGTTTATCAATCTTCATGTTATTAGGTATATTCTGTAGAAGTAATCTTAAGAGAGGATGCATCCAAAACTTTATATCGGGGTGTCTATAAAAGGAGACCACCAACACATTGAAACAATTGTTAACATAGACCAGAGGTTCGCAACCTTGTGCTCCTATTTCCACAAAGGGATATTTTCTGGTCCCTTCCTATCATTTGCTTCTGTTCTATAATATTCAAATGCCATGTCAATCAATATCTGATGCCTCCACCTTGATCCCCGTCAAAATTCTTCGTCCTTTTCCCAAAAATCCTCTTTCACTCTTACTCTTGATTCTCTGTAAATTTCATGCGTCTAGTGGAACTCTCTCATTGCTTGGAGTAATTTGCAACAAAAAAAAAAAAATCGTAGGACTTCTATTTTGTTTAGTAAAGACAACCCGTAGCCAGAAAGTCAGTGGAATATTTTGAGAGAATTGTTTCCAGGCAGAAAGAAAATAGCATGCCAATAAGGAAGGCAAAAACAAAAAGAAAATGTGCAAATTAAAAAAAAAATAAATAAAAACCAATATCTCTCTATATTGTAATTATTTACATTGTTCAGAATTGCCATCTTGATACATTTCTGTGTTTGTTTTTTTTTTTGGGGGGGAGGGCATATCTGAATCTTTACTGATTAAGATTTTTAACATTTACTGACATTTCCAATTATCCCCTTTTTTTAAATTTACTTCTTTGATAGATCCATTTGTCATCCTGACTTTCTTTGGTCCTAAAAAAGCCTGTTACATTTTAATTTGATGGGTTTTTCAAATTTTTCTCCGTTTTTTTTGTTTTTTGTTTTAATATTATATCTTTCCAAACATAATGTCCAAATCATTTGAAATTTTCTTAAAACTTTTTAAATAATTTAAAATTTCCTTTTTTTTTATAATTTTAAACATAATAATTTATAACTTTTCAAATATTTAATATAATAATTTATAACTTTTTAAAAAATTAAATAAAAAGGGTTTTACGTTTGAGTTTTGACTAAAAATCTTAAAAACTTTCCTATGTTTTTTTTTTCTTTTTTGCAATCACTTTGTTCTGGCTTCTTGCTTTTCAGTCAACATTGATCTTCAAAAATTTAAGTGCAATGTCAGCCATTATCTACTGTCTTCTTGATTACTCTTCTATTGTTCTTGCTCAATTTTTGCTTGTAGAACTGTATTCTGGCTTCTTGCTTTCCCATCAACTTTGATCTTCAAGAATTTAATCAATAGAGAATTATAGAAAGTAGTTATAGGAATAACAGTAGTTTAAGGTGTCAGTTGTTTTGTCTGCTTAATTCTTGTTCTCTTTCCTGAATATTTTTTTTTCTTATATTTTTCATACTCAGTAACTCCTTGCATCTTAGTCACTTTATGACTTTTTTTATGCTTGAGGCAAAAAGATTTCAAACGAAACAAAAAAAAACTCCATGTTTATGCCCGTGGTTTTTTCCAACTAACATCTTCATCTTTGATATTTTTGTCAGTGTTTCTCGCCACCTGATGAAACCCACATATTCTGCCAATAGAAAGAATACAAAAAACAAATAGGAAATTATTAAGCCATTTGACATTTCAAAGAGCCTTGGTACAGGCATTCTTTCTACTGCTAATTCAGTGTTGGGTCTCTTAGCCTTTGTTAAAGTAGCCAAATTAAAGAAGGAAAACACCTGCAGCTTGACAACATCCAATGAGGCTGAAACAATGTGGGACAATTAAGAAAAATGGTGTTAAAATAAAATCAAAATTAATCAAAAAATGACTGAAATAGGTTATGTTAAGCACCTTGATACAACAGATACCAAAACTTAAATTTAAAGTTGAGCATCCCTGTATCTTTAATTTTTCAGTCTTACGGCCACATAATGTTGAAACATTAATTCCTGTACGATCAGCAAAGTTAAGCAACGTTGAGTCTAGTCAGTACTGATTATCAGTTAGTGTAATGGATAATGGCACAGAATTGATAATGAGTCGAATTTCAATTCACATTAGGTTTATTGTATTCACTTATGTGCAAATACTCTTGGGGAAGGTACGAATTTACCTCTTTTCCCCCAGCTATGGGTTAATTAGTAAGACTTGTATCACTAAACCATTATTATCTACCAAAAACATTCTTACAATTTAAAAATATTGTCTGGCCTTTAAATAACCTGCAATGGGTTGATAAGCTGTAAAAAACAAAACAAACAGTAAAAACAATTTTAATGTTTTGATGTAAAATGTAATTGGCATTTATTTTCTATTCTATTTTTCACTTTCTTACTGTTTGATTTTTTTTTTCTCTTTGATTGATTGATTGATTGAAAATTACCATGAATGTTTTCATAGAAAAGGCACAAGGAAGCTATATTTTGGTGATGGGAAAAGTGACAGATGACAGGTCAAAACCAGTAAATGTATTGCTTATAATTTTACTATAGAAATATATTGAAAATAAATGATTGTCAGTCAACCAGAATTAACCTATTAAAGTCCAGCATAAAATTCAGTTTAATTATAAAATAAAAATAAAAAAATTAATTATACATTTCTAATCTGTTATAGTTTTGTATTTTTAACCAATTAGTACCAACCATTCCAAAAATGAGATGGTGGATATTAATAGATTAAAACAAGTATCATTGCCAGAATATGTTAATTATATGTAGTTTCATAGCCTGTAAAAAAATTGGTTTTGGTTCAATGGCAGAAATGTTACTTTTCCAAAAGTTATATAATTATAAAGTTTCCGTATGCTTCCAGCTGACAGTGTTCCAGAAAATTCCATATCTAATTACTCCCAGTTTGGATTTTCCCTTTTGTTCATTTCCAAAACAATTTGTCCTTTGTTTGTTTAATAAGTCTTCCCCACCTTTAGCATACACAGAAAACAATTACAAATCTACACAATCATTATTTAAAAGTGCAAATTTTTGGAATGTCTAATGAGGAGACACCCAGGCAGACTATGCAAGATTCTGTTGCATAATGAATGTATACCTGTAGTCATCTATTTTTTACACCTGATACAGATTGTTTTGGTAAGCATATGTTTTAGGCAGTATATTTAGGGTCACGATTCACTCCCAAGCAGAAAAAATAAATTCTTGTCTCTTGATCATTTCAGTAAGTATTTCAAGAGACATAAAATGAAAAACGTTGCATTGGAATAGCAAAAGATGCTAATAGTAATATTAATCATTTTCTTTTAAGGAAGTTAGCTATTTCCTTATAAAGAAATATTTGGCATTCATTTTCCAAGCAGCTAGTGAAAAATGAGTTAACTTTTATTTTTCATGGGATAAGCTTTCAGGCTGGGATCAAAGTTGTATCTGTCCTCAGGCAAAACTATTTTTATCTCTCAGTTGTGCTTTTTTTTTTTTTTTTTTTTTGTGTTTTTTAAGCGTTTCACCCCAAGCAAGGCAGGAGGCCACTAGGATGCAAGAGGTTACAGAAAATTTGGAGCAAGATCAGATAGGAGTGATAGAAGAAAGGATGAGGAGAAGGGTAGTGGATAGATCAAGGCAACTGGAGATGTCGATTGACATTACATTTGAATAGCTGGAGATTATAGCTATCAGGGAAACTGGAAAAGGGAAGGGAGTTCCACAGGCGAGAGGTGTGAGACATGAAGCTATTGGAGTAGAAGAGATGGCTACATTTAGGAGTTTCGACAGTGAAGGCGTGAGAGCGGGATGCCATCCTCGTAGGGCGCTTGAACTTATGAAGGAAACTTTGGCATTCATTGACTGAGCAGCTTGTACTAGTCTTGTTTGGAATTTATAAAATCTTCCTCTTCAAAAGAATTTTCAGGAAAATAGGTTTCTCAAGTCCAGCTCACTCTTTCTAGTACTGATGGGGGTTTGCATCCTAACCTTTTATTTGATGTAAGTGTGAAAGGTCAAGATCTTGATTGTCATTATTTTCTCTTTCAGTTCTATGGGAAATCCGTTTTAGCTGTTGTTGTTAAAAGTTCTCAAGTTATGTGGTCTCTATGATTTGGTACAGTTGTTTGTTTGTGATTCTATAGTGCCAGTCCACAATGTTCAAAAAAGTGTGGGCTTCACCATTCAACAAGGTCCACAGGCTTCACTCACTCATTTTTCACCATTAATCTGAGAAAGTGATTAATGCTATCTTGCATGGCAGCTATCATATGTAGATATATATGATTGTCACTTTTTGGAAAATTATCTCTTCATTTGGTAGCTTTTTTTGTGTTTTTCACTCACAATTTTATTATTTCCATCATTTTTACCTGAGCTCTGCTATGGGCCCATAAGTGATTCTTAAGGTTAGTTTCACTTTTACAACCTCTCTTACACATGTAGCAGACAAAATTTACAACCTCTCTTGCACATGTAGCAGACAAAATTTACAACCTCTCTTGCAAATGTAACAAACAAAATTTGTCTGTGTTAACTATGTTGGAAACTTGCCTGTCCCTGTTTAAAATAACGTGATGTTTGAGTCCCATAACAGACTTACAAACCTTGTCGCAAAACTTGCACAAGTAACCTGCAAGTCTCTGGTAGGGTTGCTTTCACAGGAGTTTGCACCTGACCTCTCTGGTGTGATCTCATGTGACTGACTCAACCAGCCACCATAAGTGGGCAAGTGTGTTGGTATCCTAATAGCTCTGGGACAGATTCTATTTCTCCTTTCCTAATAGCACACTTTTTGTTGTAATGCTCAGAATTGTTGCAGTGTTCCCAAATCAATCCTCTCCAGACAGATCTATCTCCAGCACATTAATGCCAACATATATTGTGGACTCTTCTGTCGTATTTGGTATAAGAGGGTTAAGCGGCTCATTTCCTAGGAACCAACAGTCAGACACCAGCAAATATGATTTGATTATAGTGATGTGCCACAAGGTCCCCAAGCGACCCTCCGCAGGTTTTGAATTCAGAGTTGTCCTTCTTCTAGACTAGTTGCCATCCAGGTCTATAGAACCCAGTCTCTCCTACTATTTACCCATAGTCTGAGAGAGATGATTAATACCTTCCCCAAGGGTATTTCATATATATATATATGTGTGTGCGCACAATGTGGTGTAACGCATATCAGCTGAGAATGAGAACTCAGAGAGGTGAGTTTGAATTCAGTCGAGTTTGTTATATTCACTTAGGCGCAAATACCCTTGGGAAAGGTATGAATCCACCCCTTCTCCTGCCAGCTATGAGTTGAATAATAAGACAGTATTCTTTAGCCTTAGTTGGCAACCAGTCTACTGTAGAAAGAAATGACAACCTACTGTGGGAAAAATCTTCTGCCTCATCAGTCATGTATTGAAAGATACATGATTATCCAAGTATGTATCATGTGTGGCACTTAACTGACTGACATGCATATATATATATATTGCACATATAGTGCTGGTATTAATCAAACAGTGTTCGATGTAATACAGCAAAGCTATTAAGTGTATGTATATATATATATATATATATATATATATATATATATATATATTATACCTCACTGATAACATGGCTCAGAGTTTCAGGCACAATGCGATCTTCAGGTACTGCATATAGATTCACATATATAATGGCCAGTCTATATTCAGCACCTGAAGATTGCATTGTGCATGAAACTCCGAGTTATATTATCCCTCACCAATAGCATATATATATATATATATATATATATATATAGTGTTAATCTAAACTAAATAATGAGATATTAGCAACTATATATGTGTGTGTGTGATAATGTACATATGCAGATGAACAATAAATATTTATTTCTAGGTTTAAACAAAACAGTGCTCAGTGTAGTTAAGCAGAGCTATAAAATATATATTAATACTATATATATATATATATATATATATATAGTCATCCACAGAAAGACTGTTTTGCAGCTCATCAGTGTAGCTAGACATCCAATTGCCTCATGCAGGATCGAAACCTGGCTGATTCGGTTTCAGTCAGATACCAAATCAGTCGGGTTTCAGTCCTGCATGAGGCAATTTTACCCCTAAGCTATTGGCAGACAGCAGGGATGAAGGTGAATTTAGATGAATTTATTTTTAGACAAACATGCTAGAGACTGGAGAACTTGATTCCTCTTAATGAAGACTCTTGCATCAGTAACAGTAATAGTCACTGTTTACAAATTCCCTTTTTTCCCCCAAAGAGCTCAACCAAAATAATTTTTTCAGAAATAGACAGACTGTTTTGCTGTTTCACAGCTCATTAGTGTGGCTATATATATAATATATATATATATATATATACACACACACACAAGAGAGAGTTCACAACCCAACTTAACTAAAATCTGACTAAAAGATCCAACATCAGTTTTGGTTTTCTTCTTGACTGAGAACTTCTCAACACCACCTCGACCACTATTCAAGACCAACAATCATATAGAATTATACATAGCTTTGTATACTTAACACCGTTAAAACAATTTTTCCTGGAGGTATATTTACTTTCTTTTTTTTAGTTTTATTTTTTCTACACTAAGTAACCCCAACAGTCACTTAGGTACAAATTACTTGCTTGCAGTTATTTGACTAAATAATACAGTTTGTTGTTTCAAGGAACGAACATATTCACTAATGTCCTGATAACATATGTACAGAGTAAAGAAACAAAAAGAAAGCATTAAAATTGTTACAAGTGCTTTTGTTTACTGTACTAAGCAGGCAAACAGTAAGTACAAATTATATACACACACTAATTATTATTTAAAAATCTTTTAGGGTTGAGGGGGTGTAAGATCTTTATATTAAAATTTTCAATACTATTTCAAATTCCCTGCTGTGAATTACTAACCTTAACTTAACACAAGTATGAATCCCCAATGAGGATTGAACTCACTGCTGGGTTGTAATGGTTGAACAGACTAGCTGATGTATCCTTACCTTATGCCAAGCTGCCCATTTCAAATTCTGTGTTAATAATTTGATAAAAAGACAAAATTTACTAAGAGCTACAAAGAATAGGAAATTATGTAGAGCCATGATTGACAATGTCCTGAGAGGATACTGCACATGCAAGAAGAATTATCTCTATGATAATATGGTTGGATTAAACTGACAAAGAAGTTTTGAATATTTCTAGAATCTGATCTTTTTGGCTATTTGGTAAAATCTGGAATTCTTCCAAAGAAAAGTCCAAAACATAAAGAGAATTTACTATTATACAAACTTTGACTTTTCTTAATCTCCTTTTTTTTTACTTTTTACAATGGTGTTCACCCTGTACAAGGCCCTGGGGCCACTCAACGTAGAGGGTCACAGAGCAAGAGGTACAGCTTTTGTTGATATATGTGGAAGATAATGACTAACCCTAGACTTGAACAGGTTAAGTATTATAGCGATTAGGGAAGCAACCATTTGGGAGTCTGTACAGACTTTGACTTGTTAATTTTCTTAATCTGTTAGGCATAAAAAAATTGAATAAAGTGTAAAAAATAATTATTGAAAAGCAAGGAAAAATAATTTTAAAATTATTTTATGTATTTGAGCTTTCTATTTAGAATGAATTTATGGATATTCTGAAAAAATTTTTTCAAGCCCATGACAATGATTTTTGTATTGTTTTCTATAAAACCCAAACAGTCCACCAAAAAGATATATTTTATACAAACTAAAGATTTTTCTATAGAAATCAAATAGTTCACCATAAAACAGATATTTTATACAAACTAAAGATTTTTCTATAGAAATCAAATAGTTCACCATAAAACAGATATTTTATACAAACTAAAGATATTTTTCCCATTCTACAAACCAAAATATTACACCAATGTGAAGATATTACACACAAAAAATAATTTTTATACAATCTAAAATACAAGCTATATTCTTGCTTTGTGCTTAGTATCATAATTTAATTATTGTTGAACTCTCATACAACACAGAAATTTGGAATTGAATTTTGTTTATTGACTCAAGTAAACTTGCAAGGAAAAACTGCAATAATTAAAAAAAAAAAAAGATAAAAGAATGCAATTAATTGATTGAGAAAAATGGCTGATTGCATATTTACTCCACTTCTTCATTGTTATAAATTCAAATTTACAGAAAGGGAAGAAGACTGTTGATAAATCTGAAAATATTTCTTTATAAAATTTTTATCAAATGACATACCTTATTTATAAAATCCACTTCTCCACCTCCTAACCAAAATGTTGAAAAGAAATATACCCCAAGTGTTATATTCAAATTAAGATAACTGGTAGGCTAATATCTATTTGTGAGTGGCAGTACTTATACTAACTTTATAATATTCAAATATGAAGACTCACAGCTTATACTTATGCATGTGTTTGAATCCAATCTAGTTGGTCAAATGTCTTGACTTTTGGTAAATGGCATTGCTTAAAGAAGAATTATCTTTTAGATTTTTTTTATGGTTAAAACCCTTCTTTATTCTTACCCTATAAACAGATAAAATAGAAATATCTATTTACACAAAATTCAAGTAACAAACTTTCAAACATTTTTTTCTTATTCTCTCTTTCAATCTTTCTGATCAGTTAGAAAGCAAAAAAAAAGCATTAAATACAGCATCTTGGGTATGGTGATAAACTACATCCAGCAGAAAGGCCTCTGATTGAGATGTTTTGAGGGGCATGGAAACACCTCTTAATTGGTGTTGTTCCCAGGTCTATACTGACCCAGGGTGGTAGCACCTGTTAGAGTCCCAGCTGTGGGTTAAATAGTGAACCCCCAAACCGATATCAAAACACTATGAAAATATTAAAATACATTTTTATAGTAAAAATATCAGCACTAGCACTTAGCTCTCCCTGTACCAGTTTAGTGCAAGGATGGTGGTTAGCAAACTCTTGATGAGTCAATAGCTTGCTAACTAGAATTTGTGTCTCAATAAAAACACAGTGGAGAAGGCAATAGGAAACCACTCCAATACCTGTCGGAAGAATGATCATGGCAATAAACAATATAAATATTACAGATAACGGCATGAAGAGGGTTAATTCCACTGGAGATAATTCCTCACTCAATAAGAGAAGACATGTGTGACAGGTTTCATGAGACTGTCATCCAGTGACTATTTGCAAAATGACTATAAAGAACAATCCATCTATAAAGAACAATGGTGTAAAGGAGGTTAAGTTCCTTGGGAATGACTCCCTGCTTGATAAGAGACATGAGTGACAGGAGTCACCAGATCCATCATCCATTTATCTTGACAAACAAAAAATAGTAATTGGGACCTGAAATGTATGAACACTGCACTAATGTGACCAGCTTGAAAACATCAAGCAAGAGATGAACAAATTAAATATCAAAATTCTAGATGAAAAATGGGGATTTTGTAAGCAACACACACAAGATAATACATACAGGCAGGGAGAAAAATGAAAGTGGTGTAGACTTAATATTAGATGGCATGAACAAACTAAAATGGAAGCCCTTTAACATAGCAATTATCATTGTATATGCACCAACAGCTCACAGAATAGAGGAAATTGATAATTTCTACAACTCCCTCACTAAGACCCTATGTAAATCCCAAGAAATCACCATCATCATGAGAGATCTGAATGCCAAGATAGAAAAAGAACAAGATGATGAAATAGTTGGCAACTTTGGACGAAGATCCTGAAACAAGTGCGGTGAAAGCTGCGGGCACAAAGAAGCCCAGGAGGAGACACAAAGAACCAGATTGATTATGCAACTATCAACAAAATGTTCAGAAATGCAGTTCTACACTGCAAAACATACCCAAGTACCAACTTTGGGAGCAACCATTTTCCCGTGCTATATTAGAGTAAAACTACAGAAACTAAAGATCAAAGCAACACCTAAGCTACAATATGACAGACATCTGAAAGACCCAAGCTGCAAAGAGACATACAAGAACAGTTATAAATGAATACAACCTGAATGAAAGTACAAAATCAATCATGACATCGGCAAACAAGATCATCCCAAAGAAAAGGCAATAAAGGAACAAATGGATGATAGAAAAAAAATCTAGAGATGATGAAAAAGTGACAACAAACAATGCCAAAAAATGGAAAAGAATACCAAACACTAAAAACAGAAATTAGAAACAAATGTACACAATCTAAATAGGAATGGCTCAATTAAAAGTTTATGGAAAGAGAGAAGATGAGAAGCACAAATACAGCAAGTATCCACAACAGGATAAAAGAATTAGCAGTGGAGAAGATGAAGAAGAACAAAGCAGCAGAGTTTGATGGAGTCATATGGTGTATATAACAATGGCAAAACCTCACTAAATACATCTTATTTTTTTTACAGCCAGGTTCACTCTGTACTAATTCCGAGGGCCACTCAAGGTAGAGAGTTACATTAAGAGGCAGTTTATATGGATAGGAAGATAATGGTTAACCCTAGACTTGAGCAGATTAAGATTGGCAGGGAAACACCCTCTTGGGAGTCTGTTCCAGAGAGCAATGGTTCACAGGAAGAAGCTGTTTGAGTGTACCTTACTTCTTGCGGATGGAATACGGAGGGAATGTGGGTGATTTGCTAATATGTAAGTGGCATGCAAATTCTAGCCACAAAGGGTAGACCTGATAGAACCAAGGAATAGTTTGTCTGAGCACTTTCCATGGTAGTAGAGTTAGAACAATGAGAGACTTGCCATATCTGCCTATGAGAGAGAGGTTAGAGGATGGAAAATAATTCTTCTCCAACAAGGTCTTGGAGATGCTTTTGAACTCTGTCAAGACTGGAAAGTGAGGTCTGGGCAGTTCCCACCCAAATATGGCAACAGTACTCCATTTTCAGCCTGAGATAGAGGATAGCATGAAGGGTCAGGTACTTACTGACTTGGTACAGGGAGTCAATCATTTTACCTCCATCTTTAGCAATGCATTGTATATAAAAATTCCACGAGGTCAGGTGTGAGTTTGAGGCCTAATGTCCTCTCATGGCACAGGACCTCCTTGAGGGGACATCCATTCATCATGACTGACGGTAGTTCAGAGTCTCGTCAGCAGTGATAGAATGTGACCAGTTTGGTTTTTGAAGTATTGAATGTAACCAGCCAGTTTTTCCCCACTTAAGTTAATGTTAGACTGGAAATGAGGTTAGCTGCCAATCTTTGATCCCCAAGAGTTTTAGAAGAGTGCCCAGAAATCATTGTATCATCAGCATAGATATTCACAACTGATTGGAGTATATTCTTTGGTAGATAATTTATGTAGGTCAGAAAGGGGGTTGGTCCAAGAAGTGACCCCTGAGGGATGCCTGCGTTGACCATCAGGGCCTTGGAGGATTGGCCATTAATAACTACTTTTAGGGATCTACCTGTTAGGAAAGATTTTATAATAGAGAAAACCTTTCCAGCAATTCCGTAGCTGGAGAGCTTGTGTAGCAAACCTTGTCAAAGGCCTTTGAGATATCTAATGCCATGGTCCTTGCAGTGTGTGTGCTGTCAAGGGCCTCACTAATTTTTTGTGTAATGGCAGTTAGGACATCAGTAGTGGATCAGGCTTATTGAAACCCATACTGCTTGTCACACAAGAGGTTGTTTCTGTCTAGGTGTTCAACAGCCTTCTTGTTGATTAAGGCCTCAAAAAGCTTACTGATGATACTGATCTTCATAACATTACCTAAGAGACTAGGTGCAAATGAATACCAACTCTATTGTACAATCAACTTAATGAGCCACATAAGCAAACTAATGATGCAAATCCTGATGAAAAAGCACAAAGCAGAATTAGACCGGATATAGTAAAAAAACAGTGCAGCTTTGTCACGGACACTAGAACAAGAAATACAATATTCCTGATCAGAATGACATCAGAGAGAGTGTGTGAACAACACAAATGCAGAAGGATGTACACCTCACTTCAGTTTCATAGATCATGCAAAAGCATTTGAACAGGATACAAGGATCTATTTGAACTACTAGAAAAACTATCTATTAGGAAAAGATGTTAGAATAATCCAGTACTGGAAGCAAACAACCTGCATATGGATAAAAAATGAATTTAGTAGTTATACAAAAATAGAAAGGGGTGTGAGACAAGGATGCATCTTCTCCGCAAGTTTATTCAACCTCTACAACAACATTATTCTAAGGGAACAGGATATCTTAGTAGGATTTATTACCGGTGGGGATAGTCTTAACAATATAAGATATGCAGAGAATACTATGTTGATGGCTGACTCTGAAAGAAAATTACAGGATCTCCTAAGACAGGGTGATAGAAGAAAGTGAGAAAAATTCTCTAATCATCAACTGCAAGAAAACAGAAAGTATGGTCATCAAAAAGAGAAAAAAATCAGAAATGCTACTTACAAATAAGAGATACAGGCATCAAACAGGTTCAGAAGTTTAAATATTTGGGAAGTGTTTTAACAGAGGATGGAAAATGCAACTTCGATATCCAAACATACATTGAAAGAAGCATTCTAAAAGCTAAGCAAGATGCAAAGAAATGGAAAAGTTTTGTTAGCAATCCATCACTTTTTCTTTGTCCAGCATTCACTGCCATATAAGAGGATGGATATCACATAGAAACAATCTCCCTACGGATGAGGAGAAAACTGGAGGCAGCAGAAATGTGGTTCTACAGAAGGATACACAGAATTCCATGGCCAGAGCAAGTAAGCAACAAGGAAGTCTTAAAGAAAATGGCAATAGAAAGAACACTTATACTCAGAATCCTGAAATTCCTTAGACACATAATGAGAAAGGAAGACTTGGAGAGAGAGAGAATGAGAGCCAGCAAGTCCCTTACCTGAGAAACTTGCACAAATGGATGTTGGAATGGAAGTAGGAGCCTTAGCGACAGGAGAAAAACTGCTATGGGCCACAAGGGATAGGAAGTTGCCTTGATTGCCTATGTCCTGAAGAAGAAGAATATTAAATGTAAAAATAAGGAATCTTGTATATTATCACATACAGTAAACTATCGTCTGTATTCTGGACTGATACCACAAAACAAAAAACAGTCAGGTGAGGGTCAAATCAGATATTTTATGTCGGTGGGCTAAGTCAGATTTAAGTTTCAAAAATTCTTGATTCTATATTTTTTTTATTTGATCTTTTCATAGAATATATATTTTCTACTATAAATATAGGTTTCTTTTTTTTTTTTATTTTAATACGCAATTTCTTTTTTTTGTTTTGCTTATCACCTGTAGTTATTTTCTGGAGTGGGGTCATTGTTGTGGGAGTATGTACATTGGTGTTTGTGTTGGGAAACATATGTCTCCTGGAATGTTTATCCCACAACAAAAATGGTGGACTTGCATGTGTGTCTGGTTAATAAAATACAAAGAAACAACTAAAATCAATATATGTATACAAACAAATGATAATGTATTAACAAGACAAAAAGTGACATTGTTGCGAGTGACAAAGATAATGATATTGTATGTATGTGTCAAAACAATTGAACATGCATGAAAACATTTAAAGGCTAGAGAATTGTTTATGTATGTAAAATGTGTGTAGAAGTCTTAGAGAAAATGAAATGGTGTGTATTTCCCAATGGAAAGCACATTTTCATGATAGACCTACATCCTAGCATGTCTAAGGAAAATAGGAAAAAGAGAATGATATAAAATATTACTGAGTATTTATAGGTTCAGAAAGCGTCCCCTAGTGGTGGTCTTTTTAGTTATGAAAGTAAGTGGGGTTAACTCCATAATAATGTAAAACATTTAAGTTTTAGAAGCTCTGGGTTTTTTTTGTGGGTGGGGGACAAAAAAAATGTAAAAGATGAAGTTCTCTGATTTATTTTTTAAATTATTAGCAGTAATGCTTTTTTGACAATACCACTAAGTTCAATAAGCACATCATAGATTGAGGTTAAGAAGAAAAAAAGTTTATGCTCTGTTTAGTTTTTAGTTCCAGCAAAAAAAATTAGGGATCTGAAGCCTCCCTAGCCTTTCTTGTAGTACAGTGAATGTTATTTTAAACTTCGTCTGGTATATGACCACAAGTGTAATGCCTTCATTGAGGATTGAACTCACCACTCCAAAAATGAGTCCATAATGAACCTCTAAAAACATCCAAACTAAATTTAATAAACTTAAAGCAAGGCCAGCTTTCACCAATTAACATGTTCCTTTTATTTTTAAAGCAACAAATTCCCATGGGGGAACTGAATGAAAATATTGTGACTTGAATGCCCCAGCATGGGGTAATGGTTAGGAAGAAAGTGAATTCGATCCTTATTTGGAATCTTTTTTGACCTTGTGCTAAACTTAAGTTGCCAGAAATTTCTATATTCATAGTAAGTAAATGTTTATTTGAAATTGTAGACATTAAAAACATAACCACCTGTAGCTATTTGGCTTAGGCTTTCATTAGCTTGCTTAGAATTGCAGAGATAGGAAGGTCTGCAAATTAATCAATATTTAAAAAAACATTTGAATATGGCTTTTGCTTTTTAGTAGGTATTTCTTGAGTTCATGAGAAGTATCACTGCAATTTGTTTTAAACCTAAAAAGATCATTTTGGGGTTGAGGATGGGACAATAATATCCCAAAAATAACAAATAAGTGGGACTATAATTGACTGAAATCCTTTTTGAATGTGTGTTTAATTTGAATCCAGATTAATTTCAACATTTGAAATTAATTTTTTACTTTTTTGCAAAACAGTAAGGTATGTATAACATTGCTTATTTTAAAAAGTATTTCAAATGAATATTCCTTTTTTTTTTTTTTTTACTCTTCTTATTGTATTTATTTTTTACCAAGGTTAAACAAGTTTTTCAATAATAAAAAGTATTTTAAATAAAAATGCTTCAGTTACTGACTTTGAAGAACAGATTTAATGACAAGATTTAAAAAGTAATCATATTTTATTTTTTTTAAAATTACCACTTATTGTAATAATTCACTATTTACTGATTCATTAGAGTCAAGATTTCTGCCTTTTTTTTCATTTTTAGCTTTATTTTTCTGTATTGATTTAATAAAATGCACAGCTTTGGAATATTATGTTGTATAGAATGTTTATCTATTACTTAGATGGTAGACTGCTTGCAAACACTGATACTGTAAGCAACCACCTATAACCTGAAATTTCGGTTTTAGATAATCCCCAAATGGTTGATAAACCATAAAAAACAAACCAATCCATAAATTATTTAAAAAAGAAATGAATGCAAGCAACTAAATCAATAATAATACAGATTATTAGAGATCGAATTTTGGTGCCAACCAAAAGCTAACTTTTTTTATCCAAAAGTACAGACAGAATCTTAAAATAAAGTTACATGTTCTTTTTTTATTAGTTCCCACCCTTGCTAAAACTCCTTTTGGGGTGGGATGGCCTACCAAAATAAACTTCATATTAATTTCCACTACTGACAAAAATTTTAGTTACTAGAATTTTTTTGCAACATTCTGATGCATGTTGAAATCCTTAAAATATTTATTTAGCATTGTTAAAGTTATCACTAACATTTTTTGTTGAGATTTACATTCAGTTTCACAAATCAATTGTTTTTTAAATTCTTATTAATTTTTAGGAAAAATTAATGAAAATTTATTGTACTAAACTAGGCTCCCCAGTAAAACCAACCATACTTTGTATCCCCTTACCTGTTTGTATGTCTTCCCAAAATTTGGTTTTGACTGGTCAATGTATGGCTATTTTAGAGGATGTGACTGATGGACTAATGGAAGTCACAGAATTTTAGAAACGGATTCTTCAGCACGCTATACCTTCTTCTATTCACCTTTTCTTATTTCAAAGCTTTTGGTAGAATTGCTTTTTGAACAGAATTGCTGAAATCTGACAATTTGACTAACCTGGAATCAAAAGGAAAAAATGTGAAAATAATTTGAGTCTCTAAGGTCAAAGCAAAGTTTCTGTTAAAATTGAACCCCAAATTCACACCACCAATTTACTTTCTTTGTTGTCACAAAGAAGAAAATAAAATTATTTTTTCTTTTCTTTTTTGGTTTCCATACTTAAAAATTTGTTTATAGACAAAAAAAGTTTTTCTTGAAAGCACTCTCAAAGTGAATAAATTGGTTGTAAAAAACAAAGTCATGAAATTAGAAAAAATATTTCATTTAAAATTAATAATATTTTTAATATAATATTTTAATTTTAACATATTTTTAAAATAATCTTCTATTTACTGCATCCCTTCAGGACATAGGCAATCATGACTCTCTACAACTTTCTATCTTGTGTGGCTCTGTGCAGTTTTTCTCCATTTGCTAAGGTCCTCCACCCCATCATCCATTTGCACAAGTTTGAAAGGTACACAGCTCACTGCTTTTCCCTATCTCTCTTTTCCTCAATATGCCCTGTGAGGGCTAAGTTTTCTAAGCCCTCCTTCCTCATTATGTGTCCAACAAATTTCAGAGGTCTTTTTCTGATTTTGAGTAGAAGTGTTCTTTCTGTTACCATTTTTTTTTAAAATATGGCTAATATAATTTTTAATTAAAAGTAAATATTTTAACAAATTAAGTAGTGTTCAATTTAATTTAATAATTAAATTAAGTAGTGGTGCAAAATGACTTAACACTAACATTTTGTTTATTAAAATATCATTTAGTAAATTTCATTGCTATAAATACAAATTTTCTTGTAATCACTAATAAACTTTTAAAACCATCTTTATTAAAACTAAAAAAAAAATCCTTATGTTGTAACCAATAGTAGCTTTGTGTTGTAATAATCCCAATTGTAATGATTGACTAATTAACATTAGTATGGGGTGGGGTAAGATTTTTGTTTATTGTTAGTTGATGGCATTGGTGTCAGTTACAACAAAACCTAAAATAAAACAATTGAAAAAAAAATCTCTTCTAACAACTGATATAATTGTCTTAAAAAAAAAAAAAAAACGATTTAAGTATGCATGAATCCATAATTTTAAAAAAACTGTTATAAAGTTTTTTAGTCGTCGGGCTGGTTGGGTATTTATTTTGTTTCAGTGTTATTTTTAATTTTTTTTTTTTTATTTAAAAAAAAAAAGAAAAGAAATTTGCTTGAGTTAATAACATTTGAATTTGACTGCAGATGTGTTTTTAACATTGTGCAATAGAAAGTCTCCCTCCTACTAAAAAAAAAAAAAAAAATTCTGGAAATTAGAACGACACACATAAACTGAATAATATTGTTGTTCCCATTTGTGATCCAGTGTACAAACAACAAGCAAAAGATTACTTTGAAGGAGACTGTGGAAACTAGTTGTTAGGGTGAGTCCTGTTTTTTTTTTTTTTTTTCATTCTCTAAAGTTTTTGGTAGTAACTAGTATGTACTTTTGCTGAGACAGGTCTGTCAGTGTGCATATACTTCTGTTTTTATGTATGGAGCAAGTCACATTTTGTGATCACTTTGGAACAGAATTGTTTCAATAACTATGACTGCCTGATGATATTAAGCAAAGGATATAAAAATTACAATATATATTCATTGTTAAATTCCTCATTATAAAAAATTTAATACAAAATTTAACTTTTAAAAAAAATTCATTTAAAATAAAAAATTGGGGGCCCAAATGATTTTGATAATAATAACTGACATTACCGTTTGATAATTTTACCTGCGAACAGTTTCTTCTGTATTTGTAAATTTATTAGTAAATTTAGATACGTTAGTAATTAGCCATAGTTACAATTAATATAGTAAACAAATATTGTGCTAAAATTTAAGACTTAAATTTATTTAATTTTACAATGAAGTTTTTTTTTATGTATTGTAAAATTGTGCAAGTTGATTTTTCTGTGGATGTATCGTGGTATAGTAAACACTAAACAGTTTTTTTTTATTTAAAATGTTCATTTCATAGAAATGGACATGTGTACAATATAGAGAAAGTTCTTACATATTTTAGTAAATGTTATTAGTAAAAGAAAGTACAAGTGTATTGACTTAGAGAAGCTGCTCCTGTAGTTTCAGCTACCGGCGAGTCTTTTGATTTCTAGCAGCTTCACTTCCCTCTTTGTGTAAAGGGATTCGCTTGGTGTAAATCTTTGTAAATTGACTGACAATGTATTATTGCAAAGTTTTGTATTTATCACTTTTTAGGTGTACAGAGTTAAGGTCTTTGGATTTACTGAAATCAACAGGGATTGATTGAAATTTCTCTTTTAATACCTTGTAATCTTTAAAAAAAAAAAATGCTTTAAATCTTATTTTTGGTGTTTTTATTCCGAGAGCCATTTTAATACATGTTCTTCTTTTTGACATACTAGCAATTTTAATTACTACAGATTCAATATATGCATATAAATACAAATGTAGAAAAGTGTGTGTGAATACATATAATGATGCAAATATGTTTGTGTATGCCCTTGGACAAGATTGGTGAAATAATTTTTTTTTTTTTACTCAAACTATTTACATGTGGACTATCCTCAACTTTGTTGTTGTTATCACAATGTTTCAGCCATTGTACTCTCCAGCCTCCATCAGGTGTATGTTGATTTGGGTAACATACAAGGAATTCTAAACAAATCCTTTATTTAATCTAGAGGAGTAGACTCTTCTTGTTCCACTGCCAATGTCTAGGGATATCTCGCCTTAGCTCTTATTTTTAGAACTGCTCAGATATTCCTTGCCTTGTTTCCACTAAGTACACACTGGCCAGAGATTGTACTCACAATTACTATGTCACCAAATACACAAACCAACACTTTAATCCATGGTGGAGAACTTGGAACCTTAAACCTGACATACCTGCTGATGAATACAGCTACTGCTTGTTATGCTTGATTGTACTCATTGAAGCTTTTCTCTTTTGATTCAGCTGTTGCTTGCTGTTGAAGACTTGTCATTTTTCTTTTTTTCTTTATTAGCAACTCTCAGATTGTATTTATTTCTATGCTAGGCCTACTAAGCATGTCCTTTTATACCTAAAAATAAGAACTAGAGATATCCCTAGACACAGGCAGTGGAACAAGAACTGTCTACCTCTGTAGATTAAATAAAGGGTTCGGTTTGGAATTCTCTGTAGGTTATTCAGATCAGCATACACCTGATGAAGGCCAAAGGGCACAACAGCCAAAACGTTGTGATAACAACACCAAAAACAAAGATAGTAGTCTACATGTAAATAGTGTAAAAAATGATAACTCTGCATCCCAGAAATTCATACAGAAATTAATAATTTGTGTTATCACGAGTGAACTCTCAGAATAAGTAAGAAATGTCCAAAATTTTGTTGATTGGGTCTTTTTAGTTATTTGCTTAGCCAGTTCAGCATCTTAATGGTTGGCAGCAAAACTTTAGTTATATATGCTTCGCAAACATCATTTTTCAAAGAAACATAATTTTGTCTGAATTTCAACATTGAAAAGTTATAATGATTTACAATTAGAATTATTAGATTAAGTCAAATATTGGTCCAGAGACACAATAGCCCTTGTGCTTGTAAGCATGCCAAACCATGTCAAATACTTTTGAGATAGCTAAAGCCACAGCCTGAGCCTTGGTGTTCTTATCTAAAGCCTGATAGACAAATTCTAGTAACAATAATTGTAAAAAACTTGTAGGTTACAGAAACGAAAGCCATATTGTTTATTTTAAAGAAGGCCATATGAAGTGAGATGCTTAATCAATTCAGAGTTGATTAGAGCCTCTAATACTTTGGTAAAAAGAGGCAAAAGACTAATAGAATGATAATTCAAAGGGATCAGAAGCTTCACCTTCTTCTGTATGCTGTCTTTTGCTCCACCATCCATTTACTCAAGCTCTCTAGGTAGGTTATGCATTGTTTTCCTTTGACCCTCTTGCCTTCAATCTGTCCTGTGAATATCAAATTTTCCAAACCCTCTTTCCTCATTATGTACCCTAGAAATTTTAATTATCTCTTTCTGATTCTAAGTATAAATGTCCTTTTTGTTTCCATTCTCTCTAAAACATTGTTGTGGCTTACAACTTTGATCCAAGGTATTCTCAGTATCCTTTTGTAGAACTACATTTCTGTTGCTTCACATCTCTGCTTCATCTTTGAGGACATTGTCCAGCATTCACTGCCATTAAAGAGGACTGATATTACATAACAGTTCAGTATTCTTTCCTTTGTTTCTAATGAAATTTTTCTATTTATTAATTAGCTTTTGGAAGGCATCTTTCACTATCCAAATGCACCTTTGGATTTCAGTATCATACTTTCTGTTCTCTATTAAAACACTTCCCAGATATTTAGATTGTTGTACTTGTTTGAGTTTGGTGCATCCAATTTGTAATTGGTATGTTTTGGAGTTTTTTTGATTTTCAACTGTTTTATCATCTTCATAGATATTCACTAATGATTCGAGTATATTCTTAGGCAGTTTGTTAATTTAAAGGAGCAAGAGAGTAGGATAGAAAAGCAAGCCTTGGAGGATGCCTGTATTGAGGTCATGGGTTTCAGAAAACTGGCCATTGAGAGTCACCTTCATGGATTATACCTGTTAGAAAGGACTTGAGAATTGAAAAAATTCTTCTAGATATTCCATATCTGAAGAGTTTGTATAACAACACCCAGTGGTGGCATCCTACCAGTTCACACAAACTGATTATTAAAATTATAAAAGCTTAGCAAACTGGTTGTTGGTTTATCTGAAAATAATCTTATATATTAATAGCCAATATATAATAGCGAAAAATCTAATCAATAACATTGCTGTAAGTTCTGCAGAGGCTGAAAGGTTTTCTATGATGAACATAATTTATTCTGACAAAAGAAATTGTCTTGAAGTTAAAAATGTGACAAATCTTCTATTCATAAATTTGATAAGTCTTCCAATGGATCTTTGGGACTGCAGTGATTCAGTTTGAATGTGGCTAAGAAACCATAACACAACTGATGAGTCAAAAAGTATCATCCTTCTGAACAGAAATAAGATGAGAAGAACATTTCAATCTTAATAAATAAATGTTTTCTATTAAATTATTAAAATGTTTTAATTCTTTTTGATACTATATTAAGTGATTTGTTTCCATTTTCAGATTGAAAAGAAAATAAGCAGAATAGGTTTTTAAAGATTACCTGCCTCTATAGAACTGATTCCTGGAAATTTAGGATGCCATCACTGGTTACACCCAATGCTACACCTTGTCAAAGGCCTTCAGTATATCTAATGATATATTTATTGTCTAGTGCTTCACTGTTTCTGTGTATAATGACAATATATCAGCAGTGGACCTAGAAGAGTGAATACGTATTGTTTGTCACCCAGGAAGTTGTCCTTGTTGAGGTGATCAACTATTTTTGTGTTGATGATAGCCTCAAAGAGGTTACTGATGATGCAAAGTGGCTGAGTGCTCAACTGCATTCTTGAAAACAAGACATGCAGCTGATATCTTTCAGAGACTTGGAAAGCATTTCTCCTTCAGGCAGTGGTTAAACAATTTTGCCAAGATTAGAGATCACTTTGGGTTAATGTTATTAAGAATAACCATTGAGCCTTAATCCAGACCTTAGGGTCAAGGCTTTCAATAAGTGTGGAAACTTCCAAGACTTTGATAGATATGTATATTACCAAGTTTGTGATCTGTGAGAAGGCAGAGGATTGGTAGGTGATGCACCTTGTCTAACATGGAATTTGAGGCAAAGTTCATTGTGAAAAACTAAGCTTTATCAGTTGAAGATGAGATAACCTTAGGGTTATTTATGATAGTAAGCAAAAATGCTTTGCCTCTATTAAGAATTTTGTTCAAGATTTTCCAGAATGCACTGGAACCAAGTCTTTTGCTTGCAACCTTGGATTGCACTGTTTGTGCATGGCTGCTCTATACATTTTCTAGAACTCTCATGCAATGATTGTGGGTAGTTCTGAATATAGCAAGGGTCATTCTCTGTGATAAATTTGGTTTGGTTTATTTTGGTTTATGGCGCATCAACCTCAATGGATTATTTAATGCCAACAATTTTTTTAGGATAGGTTGGTATGAATAGAATATGTATTTTTAAGAAATTTTTGTAGGATCTGTGGGTTAGAAATTGATGTATTTTTTAAAGAAACATTTTTGTCAATAGTCAAAGGTATTGCTGGGAATTTTTTTTTTCTTTTCTTTCAAATATGTATTGCTGGTATTTTTACTATAAAAATGTATTTTTATATTTTCATAGTGTTTTAACCACAGTTTTGGGGTTAACAAATTGCTCATATCTGGGATCCTTAGGTCAGGGTGAGCCTGGGAACAACAGCAATTAAGATGTGGTTCCACTCTCCTCAAAACCTCCTGATCAAAGACCTTGCTGCCAAATGGAGTTTATCATAATGCCCTGTGATAGAGATGGGAATAGTGTGTACGGTGAGCTATGGCTGCAGTAAGATTCTGGCATGAAACAAGACTGGCTATTTGATTTTTGTTGGTATTTTTTCTGGGGGATAACACTTTTCATACTGGAAAGGTTCCATTGGAAAATGTCAAATACAATTTTCTAGAGACTCTTGATTTTTTGAAGGAAAGGAATTTTTTTTTCTTCTCATAATCGGTTCAATGCCTTTGGAGTTTCATTCTTTAAAAGATTTCTATCATCATCTATAATTTGCTCCCCATTTAAAAATATTTTAAAGTTTATTTTGAACACAAATTATTCAGAAGATTAATTAATTGCTAATTCTTTATGTACCATGTTCTCTCAGGACATAGGCGATCATGGCTCTCCACAACTTCCTGTCCCTTGTAGCTCTTAATAAATATTATCTTTCTATTATTTCTCCTAAACCCTGTTCCACTATCCATTTACTTAAGCTCATTAAGTATGTTATGTTTTGTTTTCCTCTGTCCCTCTTGGCCTGTATCTGCCCCATGAACATCAGATTTTCCAAGCCTTCTTTCATTATGTGCCTTAGAAATTTCAACTGTCTCTTCCTGATGTTAAGTATCAGTTTCCTTTTTGTTTCCATTTTCTCCAAAACTTTGTCATTACTCACATTTTGGTCCACAGTCAGAAATCCAAATAAAAAAGCTTTTATTTTTTCATATAATTAGAATATTTAAAATTTCAATCTTTTATTTACCAACTAGCGTAATGCCTGTCAGAAATGGATTGTTTATACATAAATCTGTACTTCTACCTCGGACCAAAATTTTGTTTTCTGACTCACTATCTTGGATCAGTTTAGTATCTGTATGCTCTGCCTAACTTAGTATTTATAATATAATTGTTAACTAACTTCAGTTTTGACTTTAAAAACATAACCAAAAATTATTATTGGGAAATTAGCTAAAAAATTTTCTATCCTTCTAAGAGGTCAAATTAGCTTGAAACTGATCATAATGACTGTAGACTAATTTTTGAAAATTTTTTCCAGCTTTAAAGATTTCATCAAATTTCATGAAATTGATGATAATTTAAAAGGTGAATCAGGTAATTGAGAACAAATAATAATATAATGAAAAAGATATTTAACAGAAAAAAAATCAGTATAATTTTCAAAGAATTCTCCATATATTCAACTTTGGAAAATAGAAAAAGGCTATTCAATAAAACTGTCCTTGGCTTCATGGACTCAATGCAACTGTGGAAGCAACTGCATGCCTAGATCATTCATTTTACCATCATTTAACAAAGATTTTTTTAATGTATTTCTTGGAAACAATAATTCTATAATTTCACCAATTCTTAAGGAATTTTTGAGTTTGGTCAGTACTTAGATGAGTAACTGCTTAGGAATAGCAGGTGCTGTAAGGTTGGATGTGTAGGTGGTTTAATGGATAATGGCTTGGAATTGTTAATCAGTGTGACAAAAAAATTCCAGTTATTTTTCCAGTATATTCACTTTGTGCAAAATATTCAGATAGGTATGAATCCACCTCTTCTCCCACCATTTTAACTTAAAATTAAGAATTTGCTTCAAAGAGTTTTTATTTTAGAAAAAAAAAAAAAAAAAATTAAAAAAAAATTGCATTCAAAATATGGCATTTAACATGATTAGAGGTTTTGATATGCTACTAAACAGAAAACAACCAACCAACCAACCTTCAGGCTGTGGATCAAAGTGCTGTATCTGTTCTCATCTTTAATGCTAATATTAATTTTCTTTCATCATGAAATATTATGGTATTCATTAACTGAGCTACAAATGTTACTCAAAAATGTTAAGTCACACCCTCACCATCAAGATTGGGTCAAAATTAAATTATTGTTATCTCATTTCTAATGCTAATAATAGCCAAGAGCTAAACAATGGGAACATTTGGCATTCATTGACCAAGCAGCCAGTGATACTCTAGTTACACTTTCCATCACTCCTTGGTCATTGGGCTAGTATCAAAGTGTAGTACCTGTTCTCCTCATCTCTAATGGTAATATTAGCCATTTCTTTATAATGAAACATTTGGTATTCATTGAAAAGCAGATAACTGTTACTTTAAGTTGAAATTTAGAGAGAGGTCGGATTTTCAAAATAATTTTTTGGAAAATAGAAATGTTCACTGTTAGAACTCTTTCCAGTATTGATTGGAGGGGAGATCCTTTACTTTTTGTTTGAAGTATTGTGGAATGTCAACATATTAACTATTCAAATGTTATCATTTTCTCTTCTAATTTAGCAATTTAGCTTATCCATTTTAGTTGTTTCTGTTGTTAAAGTCTTATTCAATGTGGTTTCTGTTATCTGGTACAGTTTTTTGTGATTTCTGTAGCAGCAGTCCATAAGGTTGAAAAAGATGGCATTTTACTAATTTAAGGAAGCATATCGAATTCTTAGTGAATTTTTTTTAATCATTGATCTTGGAAATCATCTGTAAACAACATTTGTCTGTATTATGAGATGAGGTAACAAACGTTATTTAAATGGCAAAAATTGTTCGAATCTATTGTCCTCATTTTTTATTGTTACATTCAGGATGTTTCATTTTCAGATTCTGGCCTTCTTCAGGTGATATACGTTGAAATTTTGAACCAAACCCTTTATTTAATCTCCAAGGACACATGATCCAGTAGATAAAGGCATTGGTTGAAGTGATTCAGTGATTGACCCAAAGAGATGTGAGTTCAATTCCTGGCCGCAGCAGAGGTGAACAAAATCTTGGAGAATTGAGTTACTAAAGGGAAATAACTGACTGAGATATCCAGAAAAGGCATGGCATGTGGACTAAATAAAGGGTTTGGTTCAAAATTCTAACAGATATAACCTGAAGAAAGCCAGAGCATACAATGGCTGAAATGTTGTGAATATGGCAATAAAGATGAAGACAACAGTGTAAATATCTATATACAGTTGAGATATTTCTGAATGCATTTGGAACTATGCATGACATCCATGAGAAAGTCTCTATCTGGTTATTTAATAACATGACTTAAGTTTTTAGGTTAATGTTTTGGTTTTGTAGCTTCTTGCGGTGTTGGATAAAAGTACCCCATGCAGTTCAATTTCCTTATCTCTTATACTAAATTTGTTATAAATGTATTTGAAGTGTTTAGTATTTACTAAGTGTACATTTTGAAATTTTATGATGGATTCAGGTACCATCACTGCTTTTAATCCAATTTGAGATAATAGTTTGTTTTGGAAAAGTTTATCTTGAGTCCTATTTCTGGGAACAGATAATAGAGAATGTTAATTTTTGTTTTTTGAGATCATGCTTATCCTAATAAATATGAATACCTATGTCATCAGCAGAGGCTCCCTCATCATCAGTGCATAGGCCTCACAAAGGAAAGCAGGAACACTGTTTTCTATTAGTTGATTTATTTAGGATTTGTGAAGAAAAAAGGAAATATTCCATTATAAAAGATCCTCCCAACTACTTCAATTGAGAGAAATAAAGCACTAAATTTCAACTGAAAGTATCACTAGCTGCTTGGTCAATGGATGCAGAATGTTTTCCTTATCAGAAAAAGGCTAATTAAATGTAGTAATGCCTTCACTACAATTTTCACTCACTAACCTTTCTTTCATGCTTTTTAGTACAAAACTATATTCATTAATAAAGTTGCACCCCCAACATACACTTTCCCTTCCTTTTGTATTTTATGAGCTGCTTTCATTATTTTATTCTAATCTCTGGTCTTATGCCCTATTTATTTTGATCTAATTGGTGGCAGCCATTTTGATTTTGCTTCGAAATTTGGAAAATCTAAAATATTGAAGTATTGCAAAACAGATTTTTGGGATCTTTGTTGTAAATTACGTGAGAATTTATATGGAAAAAGCTTGAATGAGCTTCTTACTTGAGCAGTTGCTAATGAGATTTAAGCTATAACATTTGGATAATCACAATCCTCTGTCTGCTGATAAGCAAACATTAAATCCAGTCAGGATTTTTTTAAGCAGTTAGGTAATTTATTTTGTTGACTAATCTCCTGTTATTTCAAGTCAATTAGCTTCAACTAATTGGAAAGCAATTTGTGTGGTTTCCTTTTTCCTGAATATGGTTGACAATGCAATTGGCCTCGGTTCAAGCTTGGAAATCTCTGTATAACCTTGAATAATTTTTTTTTTTTTTTTCTACAGTGTGTTCATAAAGTCATTAAAAATAGAACACTTACCATGGCACAATGTTTACCAAGCTAGTTTTACAGACTAATTTACTATATTAAAGAATAAGGATATACTAATGAAAAACCCGTTCTTTTATTGCCTTAACAAACTAACTAAATAACTATGGGTTTATTATTAGGATGCTTGTAAAATATAAAAGATTTAGTGTTTTCATTATTGAGATCAGAATGTTGCATATATGTGTATAATTCTCTCATATAATTTACTTTATCTTGGCTCTTGGGTATGTTTCTACTTGCTACCTCACTCTTTTGATATATGTGTGTGTGTATATTTATAGATATGGTTAAAATAAGCTTATTCCCCATATGAGGGAATTTTGGATGTTATTGTGTACAAATTATTTGCTCTGTAATAATAAATACACTGAGCTCTTTTTGTAAATTGGCTGAAATATTTTTATATCAACTGGGATCCACTTGGATTATACAACAAAATAAGATTTCACTACCTTCTCTCCTCTCTCTCTCTCTCTCTATATATATATATATATATATATATATATATATACTGTATACAATTCTTGGCAGATCTTTTTATATCACAATAGAATATTAAATAACAAAAGTGATAAAAAATAGAAAAAAAAACAGGAAACTAAATGAAATTGGTGAGATTATATAGCCAAAACTTATAATTTTAAAAAAAATGGTTTGGTTTCAATTTGATTTCAAAATTGAAACTGAACCTTAATAAAATTAATTATGAATACTGCACAAATGTTTTAAAATGTTTACAGTAGATAGTTTAAAATATCGAGGTTTGTACTAATAGTTTTAATACTTATTTTTTTTAAATTCTTGACAACACCATACTTAGTTACTTTCCCTGAAGTATTAGTCAAACCAGTCATAGTACTCACTGAGCATTCTTCACTTCACAATTAAAAAACATTTTAACTTTTAGATGAACACAGCAATTTTGTCTTTGAAAATGATGAACACTATAATATTTGTCTTGAAATAAACAACACATTACTGATAACATTTACAATATTAAAATGCCATATTCACGGAAAATCTGTATCAAAAAGAATTTTTTATTCTATATTTATTAACAACTTAAAATTTAAAATTCAAATAGCGTTGGATCAATTGAAAATAAGTAGACAAAATTTATCTAAATTTTCAATGAAACATCTCTATATTTCGTTGTCCTCTTATTACTGAGGAGGTAAAGCAAGAACAAAATCTATTTCCATAAAATAGGTTGTAGGAACAGACAAAAGTTTTAAAAATTAAAAGACCTTATGCAACTGGAATTTAAAACGGGGATCATATCATTCATATACAGGTTTGGGGTTGATGTATCTTATTTATATTGTTTGCGACGATGTATTCTCGCCATTTAAATCATTAACCTCTATATTTGTTTTTTGTATGAATGATTCATGAATTTATAAAATATATATAACCTGTCTTTTACCACACTTTTTGTGGTCAAATACAAAGGAGAACTGGTGCACATTGTGTGCCACAAATCTCTAAACAGCCCACCTCTGTTTTTGAATTAAGAGTTGGACAAAATTATTCACCCCACCCACTTCTTTGAATACAAATAAAACTGTAATACCTCAAATTTTCATGGAAACTTCATGTGCATTTTTTCACAAATGATGAAATAATGGATTTGAAAGAATGTCCAGTGATTCCCACAACAAAATTTTTATATTAATGTCAAACATTAATAAAAAAAAAAACACCTAAAACATTTAACATAGGACAAAATTATTGGCCCTCTTGCCGCAATAATCAAGTGTGTAACCTTTATTCTTGATTATTTCCTTTAATCATTTTTGATAGTTCCTTACAAGATCCTTACACACACTAATAGCTATTTTGCTCCATTCTTACTTGGCAATAACTTCTAGTTCCTCCAAATTCAAAAGACTTCTTTCTTTTACTTTTTCTTCAAATATGCCCATAAATTTTCAATGGGGTTTAGGTTAAGACTTTGTGCAGGTTACACCAATACCTTAATTTTGCTGTCATCCAATTATTTTGTAATAATTTGTGGCATGTATTTTATGTTGGAATGTACAGTGATGCCCCAAAGACAGCTTTTGTACACTTCATTTTATATTTTTTTTAAGAATAGCCAAGTACTGCTCTTTATCCATGATACCCTGTACTCTGACTAGTCCTCCTGGTTCAGAAGCAGCAAAACATCCCACGAAACAATGCTCCCACCACTGTGCTTAATTGGAG
>CAHIKZ030002376.1:0-102500 GCA_903632075.3 Acanthosepion pharaonis
ACTAGTCAAAAAAAAAAAAAAAAGTGTTGTTTGCCCCCATGCTGAAATGTTTTTTCAACCTGATCGAAGGGCGAAGCAGACTCGGAAATATCAAGGCAGGCGAGTCTTAAAGCGCACGGCTAATTGCAATAATACACCAACAACAAATGAATACATACACACACATAATCGCAAACAGATACACATAATATATATACTGGTGAACTTACACTGATATATCTATGCGTGCGCAAGTTTTTTTTTTTTTTTTTTTTTTTCAGCATCACATCAAGTCGCCCATATCCAAGGATTGATCTTTCTTTGAAGATAGGTAAAAGAGTGAGAAAATGAGAGAGAATAGAAAACAAATGGAGATATGCAGAGGGATAATTACATCAGGAGATATAGATAAATATATATTAAGTTACTTCTCCTTCTCTCGTCAAAAATATATATATATATATATATATATATATGGGTATGTGTGTAAGAAAATTAATGAGAACGGAGGAACCATTTTTGTAGGACGCAGTTTGTTCTTTAGGATTTCAGCGGACTAAAGTGATTCTTACGTTGACTTAACACATGCGCACGACTGAGAGGGGACGAAGATTTTTATTTTATATATATATATATATATATATATATATATATATATATATATATATATATATATATATATATATATATATGTGTGTGTGGGGGGGTTATATAGTCAAATTCAGTTACTTTCTTTTTTTTATCAGGATTGTTAATAAATATTCCATATAGTGATAATAGAACACCTATCAAGTAACATTGTAATAAGCTGGATGCACATTTCCTGTGAAGGATCTAGTGATGAAAGCATTTATTTTATACACTTTTGTTCAGAATATTGCTTACTCTTAATTAAAATTGCATTTTTAACACGTATGTTCCGACTCATTAATCATAATTTTTTCACTTTACCATTAATTTTCTTAATATTCTGGTATTTGTTTTTATATATATATATATATATATATATATATACAAATAATTAGGAGGATTTGAAATAATGATAATTAAGTAGTTCATCATGCCGAAAGCACTGGACGGCCGTTTCGTCCTATCAGCAGTGCGCATCCACTACCGAGAAATGAAACCCGAACAGTTACGATACGAGGCAAACGCCATACCAACTGCGCCAACGGTGACGAAGAGTTGACGAATTAGACTCGATATAGCGCAGCTCGATCACCAGTTCCGTGGTGAAACACATCTAAGTTTCTCATATAGGACAGTGCCTCCACTAGCTACGACTACTACCCACAAGCCGCTCAGTTCAGAGCATTAGAAGCCTGTTTAAGCAAGGATATACAGATAGAAATAATTAGTAAGATTTGAAATAATCATAATTAAGTAATTCATCGAGCATATATATATATATATATATATATATATATATATATATATATATATATATATATATATATATATATAGATGAGAGAGGAGGTGTAAGTATATTCCCGGCAGCAAGTGTTCATTGAAACAAGTTTGATTAGAAAGAAACGACAAGATGTGTATTTGGTTATTATTCACTGCAGGAGAAGGTATCGTGAAGTCCATATAATATAATTAATGTGCGCGCATATATCAGTATTAAAGGCCTAAAATAAATGAGATTAAAAGAATCAGATTCTTTTGTGTGGCTTCATTCCCAATACCCATGGTACATGACGACACGATAAACCATTTCAAACGTCCAGCTTCCCCAAGAATTCCAGTGTGGAAATAAAAGAATTCTAACAAACACATTCGCACTAGATTATGACTGTGAAAGTCGAAAGTGCAAAATAACAAACATGAATTTCTGACGGTTTATCTACAAGGAGCAAAACGCTCAAAACCTTATCCGAAATGTGGAATATATAATAAAAAATTAAACAAAAAGACAATATCCGTTCTTTTTAATCAAACTTATTTAAATATATATATATTACGGCATCCCGCGGTCTTGAGAAACAATGAATCTGCAACCGAAGTGTTATGCCCTCTCAAAATATATTTTACAAGAGATCGGAAGTTGCTCATAAAGTAAGTCTTCTTGCTACCGATGTTGTCCAAGAGAATAGCACCTGTGTCGTTGTTGGAGTTGCCATAACGCAATTGAACATGACAACGGACTAGATCCAGTCTTCAAATTTGAATTCGAAGTTGTTCTCCAGGCAACCCTTTTATTTACCCATACCGGGAAGTTTTGAATTCAGAGTCTATCCTCATTTTAGACCGGTTTCCACTCGACGCTGACATTTGTGTCGCAAAGCGAAGGATGATCCTGATAATGCCTGCGGTGAAGATATTAATTATTGTACGGCTGGTAACAAAGTTTATGTCAAAGGTGGTTACCAAAGTCTGTCCTGCTATTTACCTATTACTGAGTAATGGACTCAGAGATTTTCCAATGTAATGAACTAAACTGGAATTCGAACTCGGCTTCTCGATTCCACTATCCGAGCTGCAATCCACCACACTACCGCTCGCACTCTCTCTCATATATTATGAGGCAACGTCAAAATGCCACTGCAGAAGAATTACCTTGTGAGTATCATATTCTCCTAGCCAGTTTCCTCCTCATGCGTATAAGAAAGTTCAACGCAATTTCTGATTATAAGTAAAGCATCACTTTTAATTTTCCTTAAAGATTTTCACTTGGCAAATGGGATGGACAGTGCGTTGCAATAGATAACAGTTCGGAATAAGTAATCTGAGATTTGTCTGAATTCTAGACAGATTCATTACTTATGGATTCAATGTCTTCTCTCTCCAGCTATAGGCTGAATAGTAAGACAGGCTGTGTCCTATAGTCTTGCTTGGCAACCAGTCTAGCGCTGAAAGAAACGGTAATCTTCTGCCGTGTCAGTCATTAATCTAAAGAGATTATGATTGCCCAATAGGGTTTCATGTATGGCAATTAAGTGACTGAATATGTTCTGTCCATATTATATTTAGCCTCTTTCATTTGACGCTTATCACTGTTTCCTGTCTTGTTTTCTTTGCTATATAGGAGGAATGGAATTATATATCAAGTTATCGCCCAATGCACAGTATTTCTAAGTCTTTTGATCAGAAGTAGAGGTTTATTTTTTGTTTCCTGTTGAGCATTGTGTTTCCGCTTCCTTGTAAAGCCTACTCATTTTTCTTCATCCACAGTAAATCCTTGCGTCTTAATGACATTATCGCTTTGCTTGAGGGGATTTTTTTTTTTTTTTTTTAGGAAAAACTCTTTTCTTTGTTGCTATCGGAAATTTCCTGGTTCTTTGTCTAAAATTTGAAAACGTTATTTTTCTGTTTCAATGTACCTTCAGTTAGTCAAAGATTGTTCACATTAGAATGACAGCGAACAGCCACAGTTATGAAAAAAATACCCTGTACCTCATGAATTAAGATATTTTTAGAAACGCATTTTACATTAACACTTGCCCGAAAAAGAACACTAGATTAGGAGAGAATTTGATTCATAATTTCTTTATCGTTTAACAACTTTATTGATAAAAAGTAAAGTATAATTACATTATATGTTATTCAATGTTTATGAATATTTGCAATGACTTGTAGACACTCACTAAACAATTCTTCAATACCACTGGAGTTAAATTACACAGGTTTTGCGGATTGGTTTCATTAAGGAACAATTTCTACATGAAACGCTTTTGCAGCGATAGAAAAATTTAGTCGTTTAATGCAATGTTATGTGAATATAGATGTTGCATAAAGCCGACAAATCGAGTTCTAGATTAGTTTTGCGTTATAACAGAGGATGTCTCTGAGGTACGTTTTCATTCGAGATCCATCTAACCGATTTTGACCAAACTTGACACATACATTTTACAATGGTAGAGATAAGTTCGTAGCGTAAAAAAAGCGATAACTTTAAAATTAATAATGAATAAAGCCGATCAAAAAATCGATGAATTCAAATTTTTTTCCTCTGATTTCATTCACACTCAGTATGTAGGTTACTTACATCATGACGAGCTCAACGATACCTCGTTTTTATTTCTACTCCACTGCGTTCAGCGAAAAACCGCAGAAAACGAAAATTCGATTTCAAAAGAAATTTTATACTAAACATTCCATAAATTTTCAAGCAGTCTAATACAAACTTCACTTAATTGTAGCCAACAATAAGTTGATTTTTTTTAACAGTCATTCAACTTGATAATTGTATCAACGCATACAGTGAAAACCACGTAAATAGCATAAAATGGCGATTTTTACTGGGTTTTTTTTTGTATTTTTGTTGATCTTTCAACCAGTTTTCGTTAAACTTAACAATTGCTTTATAAATGTATTCTCCTTTACATCCCTTGTAGCACACTGAAAAAATGAATTTCAAAAACTCCAAAAGAATTGTGATCTAAAGTGGCTCTTCATTTTGCCAGTTTTACCCATTCAAGTTCTCGGTTAACTTTAATTGAACAAATACAGATTACTATTATATCAGTAATATTCATTTTGAATTAATGAATTCAAAATGTTTTTAATGAAAGTACTTTAAAGTAATTAAAGGAAATAGACTGTTTTTGCTCCATTCTAATTGAACTATCATTTTGGCTACGGAGACCATCCTGACAGAGCAAGGATATTTAAAGAAATTGTTGGGACTTCTACAACCTCTAGCTGTCATATTCAGTTTTGTATCGGAAAAATAAACTGTCATTTTGGAAAGGTATTTTTTTATCCGACATTATCATTATTATTATTATTATTCCAAACGATTAGACCGGGGATTAATTTCACTGTTCATTAAAAAAAAAAAAAAAAAAGAAAAGAAAGTATCTCCTAACCTCATTGTCAACAACAATATCTCACCTGCAAGGTCCAAATTACAGAGAACCAATACTATTTACGAATTCACCAGTAAATGAAGTAATCGTGTTACGGATCAAACCAAATTCCTGAAAACTTATATTCGATATACCCCTAAATGCCTAACCAGAAAACTCACGTTATATTTTTCTGACCATAGTGCAATTAGGCTTCATGTAAACACACGTAGAGATGTATCAAACTCCATCCGCAACATGATCGTAGACAATACAAATAAAATAACCTAATCCATATATAGAAAAAAAGCTAAAAACAATGGAAGCATTATATACAGAGTGCGATGGAAAATTGTCGACATTTTATATTTTTAATTTTGCTCATAAGCGTTTTTTTTGATTTTGTTGACTTCAGAGTAGAGTAGGCTCATTTGGTGCCGTTTGTGAGACAAAGAGCATCAAGACATGATTCACGCCAATAGAAAATTGGGGAAAAAAATCATGCTGTACTACTTGGATTTTACGCCGAAAACCCCAATAAGAACATTTCAGAGAGTTTGGGTGTCAATGTGAGCTCAGCACAGAAGTTTCGGTATGAGTTAGATGAGTCTAATGGTGATTACGAAGGTGTATGAAGTGATCACTAGTGATGGCGAAGTTATGCATCCATTCATCTTCCCACAGGCCGTCAGACTACGCACGAACGCCGACATAAAGTGACTTGGGGAGTAGTGCTGTCCTGGGTCAAGAGAGTGGTCAACATGTCACTGCACCATGCTACACAAGAAGAATAACCAAGTCATGGCTGTCAGACAATTTCTATGACCACATCACTTTTATATCTGGCCACCTAACTCCCCAGACTGCAACCCCCTTGATAATTATGCGTGTGGTGCAGTTGAACGAGAAACCAACAAAACTTCCTTGTTTCCCAAAAGATGAATGACAGCAAGGATTATGGCAGCATTCACAACAAGGTGACCGTCGAGAAGAGATGTAGAAGATTTCGAAATTGTCTGGAGGCCTTGGTTGAAGACGATGGCGATTTTATTGAATAAATTTACTCTTTAGTATTTCTACATGTTTTTGTGTAATTTTGGTAAATTTATCTGTCAAAATGAGATGTCAGTATTATTTTCATTTTGGCGTAATTTAGACGACAATTCATCCATCGCACCCTCTGTGTGTGTGTGTGTGTGTGTGTGTGTGTGTGTGTGTGTGTAACACTGCTATTTTATTTCTTATAGATTTTCAAACATCCTCATACGCACAGAGGTAACCACACTCACACAGACATATAACACATACGTCTGTGCGTGCGTCTTTAATAGGTTATAAATCGATCTTACACTATCAAAATGGAGTGTTATTATAAAATTAATTCTTCAAGTATTTATTGTAATTTTCTTTTTACCAGTTCTAGCCATTTATGAGTTATTACCATTAATAACGTTTGAAGGCAGTCAGTAAGAGTTGCTCATCTTCTTCCCGATTATTTATACGGAAAGTATCTTTAGTTGTTGTTCTTGTTATTGCTGCTGCTGCTGCAGCGGCGGCGGCTGCTGCTGCTGTTTGTCTTTCCGCCGTTGCTTTGTCGGTTCCGATTTTGATGAACTTGAGGTCGATGTTCAGCCTGTAGCAATGCCAGTTTTTACTAATGATGATACTATCACAGTTATTAAAATTAATACTCTTTCGCGTTTTAGTGTTATGATTAAATATGACTGTTTTTCCTTATTCTGCCAAATTCGGTTGTCGTAACCGTCATCAGCTTTGGTGTTATCAGCGGTAAGAATTTTCGTATTTTGTATAACCCCGATGACTTCTCATTTCTTTTGTGTGCACAACAGCCCGGTTAGGACACACCCAGTTACTCTTCTGCGTTCCATCACACGCACGCTAGTATATTTGGTGCCTGTTCGAGCTAAACAGAAGTAGTAGCAGCTTTTGTTGTTATTGTTGGCTACGACTTCCAGCGCCGTTAGTGATACTGTTCTGCATTTGGGTGATGAAAGTAAAAGTATATAGCCGTTCTTTTTCTTTTCTTTTTAATTTCTTGTTTATTTTTTTTCTTTCTTTCTCGATCATTCCATCTCTCTCTCTTTCTCGATCATTCGCCCTCTCTCCATCATTCCCCCTCACTCATATAGCCTTATTTTCGTCCTTTTTTTTTCTTCCGTTTATTTTCTTTCCAGTAACGCATTACGAAATCAGTTTCATCAAAACTTGCTCGTATGAAGACGTTTATTACCATTTTCTGTAATGCGTTGCAATATGTCTTAATTGTCTGCTTAAATCTTTTTTTTTTGCGTCAGAGTAAGAGCAACTGTTAGCAAGATTTTTTTTTTTTATCAGTCTATATTTTTTAGATGAAGTACACTATTTACATTATTCGGACTATTGTCCTCATCTTTGTCGCCATATTTATTACAACGTTTCGGTCGTTGTACGCTTCGGCCTTCTTCATGTGGTTGGAATGTCGAACTGAACATTTTATTTGGCTCACTGGGGTAGACTGTTCTAGTTCCACGTGCCATGTTTAATGGATGTCAGTTATCGGTTATATCCTGTTAATTCCCCTTTCCAAGTTCACCACTGCCTTAACCGGGTATTGAACTCACATTCTTTGTGTCCTGTCACTGGATCTAACTAACGCCTTTATCCACTGTGCCTTATGTGTCCTTGAGGATCTCTGTGTATGAATTTCTGGGTATTATAAACCTAATGTCTTAAGCATCATTTTTTTTTACCAGCGCTCATATTCAATTTTTTTTTGCTATTATCACTACATCTTTTAACCAGAGCTAATATCGCAATTTTTGTTGTTATTATCGCTTTTCTCTCGCACTCTTTATTACTGGTTCCCATATTGTATTCATTTCCATGCTTGGTCGACTCAGGAGATTTTTGTGGACTAGCATATGTGCTAATTCCTTAAGTTTACGAATTTTCCAATGGTGTTCTTTGTCTATGATCTCAACATGATTCCACAGAAGGTGGTGGGTTCATTTTTACTCTCCATATGTGGTCAGCCACACCTGATTTTTCCACTTTCCTTCGTGTTACAGCTTTCTGCTGTTCTTGAAGCCTTATCTTAAGGGGGCGGCCTGTCTCCCCTTTATATTTCTTTCCGCAGCTGCACGGGATGGCGTACACATAGTCTTTAGTCTTGTTCTCCTCTATGGGGTGTGGTCTAACTCGGGAGAGATATCTGCGAAGTGTCGTGCAGCTTTTGAAGGTTGTCCCGATGTTATATAGACCGCAGATCCTTTGTGTTTTCTGATAACCCCTTCACATAAGGTAAGCAGATTGTTTTCTGAGTGTTGTTGTCCTCCTCTTGCACCCGCCTATCCAGGGTGCTGCTTCCATGTATCCAGGTTAGATGTTACGTTATAGGATACTACTTACACTGACCAATTCTTTATCTAATGTCTCTTGGTCGCCACTTGTGACTTTTGCTCGGTGTTTTAATAAAAAGAATTATAGGGGTGGAGTCCCGATTTCGATTCTTACTAGCAGCACCTATAAATGGATAATTTAACTATACCGATCTGGTTCGTTGATCTTGTTTATAGGCATATCAATATCTGTGGGTTATTTTATTGCAGAAATCAAACTATTTTGCACGCTATTTGATTGATTTTTAGGGATAACAATTGTCTAGTGATTCAAGTATTACTAATTAACCCATAGCTGGGAAATAAAGAGATGAATTCATTCCTTTCCCAAGGCTATTTGCGCGTAAGTAAATATAACCTAACGGGAATTAAAACTCGGATCGCCTATTAACAATTCCGAGCCATTGTTAATAGGCGATCCGAGTTCTAATCTTGGACTTACGGATGGTGTAATTATCTATTACACCATCCGTAAGTCCAAGATTAGAACCCCTGATATTCCTATGCGGTCCCTCATCTAGGTATTGACTAAGTTCGACGCTGCTTAACTTCAATGATCGTATGGTAACCAGTGTTTCAATGAGATATGGCCGTAAGGTCAAATATAAAAATACATTCAAAAATTTCTCTCGTCAACAGGTAAACTGCTACCCTTCATTACAACAGAAGACTGGTTACAGAAAATCTCCCTTTCATTATGTATATATATATATATATATAATCGTTTTATACAAAGGAAGGCAATAGGGCAACTAGGACGCGGGAGATTACAGAGTAAAAGAGAGCGAAAAGACTTTAGTGGGCAGCATTGAGGAAAGGACTATAAAGGATCAGGGTTCAAGAAGTCAAAATTTTATGCAGTTTGTAGATGTCAAGGAAGAGAGAAATAAAAATAGGAGTTCCCCAGATGAGGAGTGCGAGAAAAGAAATTTTGTAGAATAGAAGTGGTGGTTCCGTGTAACTAGTTTAACAGTAAAACGTTGGAATCTAGTTGCTAGTCTAGTAGCAAGATTAAATTCATGTGACAGAGTTAAAAGCTCATCAGAACTGTTACCATGAAAATAATTGTTGAAAAGACAAAGGGAAGCCACGTTAAGTTGATGAGAAAGTGACTGAAGCTAAGATGCCTGGTCTGGACCAATTTCATTAAAGACATATTGAATTTTGTCAATAAAATATCAATATACAGGGTGATTGAAAAGTAACTCCCTATTTTATGTATGATAAACTCTCCCGTCTTGTAAAAATTATAGTTAGACAGGAGAGTCCATTCATATACAGGGAGTTACTTCTTAATCACCCTTTATATAAGAACATTTTTGTAAATCAGTCTATTGTATCTGTTGCAGGGAGGCACGGTGGAGTAATGGATAGTGGCTCGGATTGAATAATATATATATATATATATATATATATATATATATATATATAGAGAGAGAGAGAGAGAGTAGGGAGCTCACCGCCCTCTGTGGGATCAGGTTGAGATCATAGACAAAGAACACCATTGGAAAATTAAGAAATCTAGAGAACAATAATTGCAATATGAGCCGTGGTAAAAACATGAAATGATATCAGCAATATTTGCAATATGAGCTCTGGTAAAAAATCATGCTGAAGGCATTAGTTTTATAATACCCCAAAATTCATACACAGATGGCACAGTGGATAAAGGCGTTAGTTAGATCCAATGACAGGACCCCAAGTGTGTGAGTTCAATACCCGGTTAAGGCAGTGGCGAACATGGAGAGAGGGGAATTAGCAGGAGATAACTGTTAACTAACATCCACTAAACATGACACGTGGAACTAGACCATTCTACCCCAGTGAGCGAAATATAGGGTTCAGTTCGACACCGGCCAAAACGTTGTAATAAATATGTCGACAAAGATGAGGATAATAGTCCGAAAAATGTAAATAATGTACATAATACCTATTCTCAGAAATATAGACTGATATTTTATACATTAGTCGGTTCAAAATAATTGTATCTAAAAAGAGATTACTACGTAAGGTATTTTAAAGGCCAGATGGACAGAAGAAATCAGCGTATGTCCTAACTAACGACAGAACAGGTTTTAGAAGTATCAAAACGAGAAATATTTCTAAGAGCTACAAGAAGCTGAGGAGAATCATGATCACTCACGTCCGGAACAAACATGATAGAGAGAAGATTTGGGTTCGTGATAGGGTAATTAATAGCATAATAGGGATTTTGTTTTAGTGCGCGTTTGGAAATGAACTTATTCAAAATTATTCCTTAATTTGTAAGAGTCTAAATATAAAAGTGGACATTGAATTCAAGACTTACAGGCAACAGTCGGTTGCATGTTTAAACGCTACCTTCAAGCCATATAAGCGGTGCTTTTGCCTCGACCATTTACTTAAAGTAATCAAGGGTATATATATATATCTCATTTAATAAAAACAACAAAAAAGAATACGGTTATATTTGATCATATAGCAAGATTTTGACAACTGTTGGTGTTAAATCCTTTTCTGCATCTTAACGTAGATCTATATCTTTAAACTTAGAGTAAACATACACAACCCTGGGCATGCCTTGCGCGGGATTGATTCTGTAACTTCATCTCTCCCATATATATATGTGTGTTTTGTTACTTAAACGATATTTTGGTGGATACCCATATTTAAGGAGATGCTTTGTTTATTTATTAAAGAATATATATATATATATATATATATATATATATATAATCATCTACCTGCTTGAATGTTCGAGAAATCTTATTAATCAGTTATATTTTGTTGCTTAATAAGTGAAAAATCCATTCCAAATATTGCTTAAGTTAGGATACGAAACTGAGCAGAGATTTATAATCCGAGAATCGGGCGAAAATCTGTGTTTAAAAGCACTATTCGAGTTTTACATAGCCATCACGTATTCTGTTTCTTCGATTTCAAAGCAGTCAAGATCTAATGACAGCTTCCCCTAGAGGCCGCAGGTTCGAATCCTGACAGATTTCCTGAATATTCAGGCTGGTTGAATAAATATACTATTTAATAAACAAAGTAGCTATTTAATGTGAGTATCCACTAAAATATCGTTTAAGTAACAATATATATATATATATATATATATATATATAACTATGGGTAAATAGCAGGACAGACTGGGTTCTATAGCCTTGGGTGGCAAATGTTCTAGGAGAAGGACAAGTTTGAATTCAAAACCTGCGGAGGGTCGTTTGGGAACTCTGTATTCGGCCCTCCAAAATGTGTGGATTGTCCTGCACGAAACCTTCACCACTATAATCAAAACTCATGTTCTGTTGTCGGGCTGCCGTTTTCCTCTGAACTGATCTGCTTGACCCTCATATGTCGTATTCGACGTGAGATTCAAGTGTGTGTGTGTGTGTGTGTGTGTATATATATATATATATATATATTGTCACGTAGCCACGATTTCATTAACCATATAGGCGTTAGGCTAAAGTAAAATCTTAAATAAAGAGAAAACTAGTTAGATATAAAAGAAAGATAAATAAATAAATAAAAACAGAAATTTAATCAATGCTTCCGACTCGCGAGCGAATATATTCTATGATCAGCCATATCCTTCTTTTCTTTTCCCAAATTCTTTCTTTCTTACTCTTTCCACCCACAAGCCAAGGGCCCGTGAACTTTGAAGTGACCCGACGCGAGAATGACCTGGTTCCAAGATTTCGCGTTTGACCATGAGTGAATTCCAGGCACCATCAGGGTCTCCTGCTGCGATTCACGTGATCGGGACGTACGGAGCATGTGTTGAACTTTTGGCCATCACACAAGCACTGCGTGATTTGCGCCCTATCCACCTGCGTACCCGGTCAAGGACGAAGGGAACCCACGTGACTGTCGTTGGGGACAGCGAAAACCAAAAAAGTATTCTTCAGTTTCCCTCTGACCAGCGGTAGTTGAACGTCGCTGGGCAAAAATCGTCAGACCGCCCACTGAGATGAGAAAGACAGCAAAAAGTCTGTCAACTGGGAGTGAAAGGGCTGCTATGGACTGATCAACCCAACCAAATGCCTGTATGAAATGCTGGGGACCCACGAACACTTGCGAAAAGAAGAAGAATCCAGGAACATTGTCGGCCGGCCAAGATACTGTTTTATCATCAGAACTCTCGCTTCGGCGAATCAAAAATTTATGTGAAGATACCAACTCGATTGCAAGATAAGTTGGTTCTTTTGGCTTGATCTGTTTTCATATATGTATGTATTCGCTCGCGCCTTCTATTCTTTAATTATGTCCTCCCCCTTTGTTAAATGAATGTTCTTTTTTTTCTTTCTTTACTCCGTTATATATATTTATAAATAAATGTTTTATTTTGAAATCCATCGTCTTGTGTCTGTTCTTCGTTGATTCCCTTGTGTCGCTTCCATTTATGAGTGAAGACCGAGAAAAGAAACCACGTTTCCTTTTTTTTAGAACCCGTGGTTCATCTATATGCTACATGTTCGTAACAATATATATATATATAACGTTTAGGTAATAAAATACGTCTGATTAATAAATGAAAAATCCATTCCTAAAATATATGCATGAATGAATGTAGTGGATACACTTGAGTGGGTTAGTCATCTCGGTTTCATATTTATATTATTTTTACAGTGAAGTTAACTGCCTTTTGATCGAAAGACTTATTAAAATCAATGCGATGCTATACGGGAATCGAAATGTAATCTATTTTTCATTAGGGTGTCAATATTCAAGACAAGCAGGCTTTAACAGTAATCACCGAGAAACCAACACAAAATAGAAAGGTTTCATTACCTTATTTAGGCTAATAGATCTATGGACGTCTTTAGTAAGTTTTTCCCAGGTAGAAAATTCCATTAACACAGAGAGGGGTGTATATTTCCCTATAGTTTACAAGGCCCGGTAGACAGTAGATTTACAGTGTTGTAAAGTAAGAGGCAAAGTTTATGACGATAGTGGAGAAAAATAATGGCTAAATTTGAACAGGTCAAGATTGCAGGGATCGAGAAAATATCCTCTTGGGAGTCAATTCCATGTTGCACGCTTTCGTACCATGAAGCTGATTGTGTGGAAATTACTTATCACTCAAGTACGAAAGAAAGGAAGATGGTGTGCTAGAATGGGCGTGGCATGGAGGCTGATACCTGTGAAGGTTACAACTCGTGGGACTAAGTTCACCCGAGCACTTTCCATTGAAGTAGCGATAAATCAGTGTGAGACTTGCTACATCTCGTCTTTCAGAGTGGGGTTGATGGTTACTCAAGCACGTGTAGCCACGAAATATGTATAAAGTAATTAAAATATGGTAGGATAAAAAAAATCTATTGTTTTCAAACGCTATTGTTACGGCATGAATCTCAACGTTGTGCAATTTATGTAAGATATTTCTTTATATATATATATATATATATATGTGACGGGTACACACCTGGCCCAGGGTCGAATCCTTTGGTTACAGCGCCAACTGTGACGTCGCTCCTCCTGGTTCCAAGCGTGCCGCTCCAACCCCTTGGTTAGATGATCACCAGCCTCGCCTTTCCCAACTCGCTTCCAATACCTGGTTACTGAAGCAACTGTACTGATCTCCGGTCTGTCTACCCACGTTGTGTTTAGATCTTAGACAGACGGGACCAGCAGGGATTGGGGCCGATACAAGTTGAGTCCGACGGGGGTGGCAAAACACAAGTAAAAGAAAAAAAAAACTCACGAGACAAAAAAATTACTGATAAAAAAGGGTGACAACCTTTTTATATCTAATGTCCGTTACATAAAAAAAAAATTGTTCTTATTTCCCGACCCGCTCTGTGGACTATGGCACCAAGCTTCTATCATACAACTTAAAGATTTCGAATTGCCTACTCTTCAGAATTATGTATGTCGGGTGTGGTCTAGTTCGACACTGGGGCTAATTTCTGTCAATCATTCGCAGTTGATTCTTCTCTTCGACTTGAGTTGTATTTCTTCACTTCGATCTGGTTGGGTCAAATTCTGTTCTCGGCTGGGCTTGATTTCAACTTCTTCTTCTTCTTCCGTCCAGTAACTCTTTGGCCTTGTCTTCGACTTGGCTGCAACTTCTCCGCGGCTTTCGAGTAATCTTCTTCTTCGTCGACTTAGATGGAACTTTCTTGTCTTCGACTTGGGTTGGAAGGATTTCTTGTTTTCGACTTGGGCTGGAAGGATTTCTTGGATTTCTTTTTCTTCGACTTGGTCTGGAAGGATTTCTTGTCTTCGCTTGCAACTGGAAGGGATTTCTTGCCGCAACTCAGCCGCAACTCTCTGTCGTCCGAGGTGATCTCTTCTCGCTGCCGTCCGGGGCTGAACTGATTTTTGTCGATTGGGGTCCTGCTTTTATTGACGCCGCAACAAACTGGGGTGGGTCTGTCGGCGTCAGGGTTTTCTCGATAATCCCAAAAGTCGCATTAGTTCTGATTTCCCATTATCGCTATTATTTTCACCCCTACTTCCTCACAGTGCCTCTGGGGGGAAGACGCATACCCATCTCTCCCGGTCCCTCGTATGTCAGGTGACCGTTTTCGACCAATGGTTCCTGATCGAACATTCCTCCTCCTCTTTCCGCATGCCACGTGACCGTTTTCGACCAATGGTTCTTGATCGAGCATTCTCCTTCCGCATATCACGTGACCGCTTTCGGCTAATGAGACTGTGGTGGGACGCCTCCCGTCTCCAATCGGGCGTGGCTTACATCGTTCTTGTTCTAAAAAAACAAAATCTAATTTGGCCTTTTTCGCACGTACGAAAAATGATAATCTTGGCTTTTTCTCACCTGGGTTCTGTCAAAACAGCCTGCCGCTAATTAGATGTGACTTCAGGAAAGAATATTGGCGCTATATCTGTGAGCCGAGACAATCGTTTTTTCACCTCTTTGTTTTTGGTCAGACCTGATAGTCAAAAATCTTAATTATCTGAATTGAAAATGTCTCCACTTCATCATCGTGGGGTTCCAATCCTTAACAGGTCAGAATCTGTATACAGTTCCACCGGTCACCCCCTCAACCCAAAAGACACCTTTCCTCCGATTAAAATTTCGTTTCCATTGTTCTAAAAAAATTTCCCTTTCTCCAAATTGATAATGAGTCTTTCTACGCAAAAGTCGGTCATGTACTTCGACCGATATTTTTTTATTATCAATACACTCTTATCAAGCATGGTCCCTTCCACTCTCTAAATGACTTTCCCTTCTAAATAACAAATCCCTATTGTCTTTCGAAATTCGGCCAACATGTTGGCCAAGATATCTTTCTGACACCTGTTTTCACTAATGACTGGGTCATGCATCATCCATCTCTCTTTCTTTTTTTTTTTTTTTTTCCTCTTTCTTTCTTTTCTTTTAGGATCGTCTAAGTACAACTTAGTGAATTATTTTCAACTCAATTATTCTTCGTTAAAAAAAAAAAAAAAAAAAACTAACAACCTGTTTAATAAACCGAGTAAAAAAAAAATTAAATCATATTTCTATGAATATTTCTAATAATGCAAGGTGCCACATATATATATATATATATCTCACTGTTTTTCTTACAATATAAAGTATATGTATACGATCGCAAGCTCATATACATACATATATTTACCCATTTCTTTCTCTCTCATATATATATAATGTGTGTGTGTGTGTGTGTGTTTAGAATATATAAATTCAAGTTTAGAAAATATGATGACAGCGGTCCAATTAAAAGAAACAGAAATAGGAAGATCATTTGGTACCCCCCCATTTAATCAATTAATTAGCCATAAGTTCACTAATTGAGTGATAAAGTTTTTCCTAAAAGTAACCCTCTTAGTAAAATATTAAACACAAACACATTAAAGCTACGTTATAGTTGCACCAATAATCTTGAGAAAAAACAAAGTTACACAACAGTAAAACTCTATAAAAATTTAATAATCTGAATCATAATACATGTTCCAAGGAGAATATTTTTTTAAAGAATACTGGCCAATATAATTGTCGGAATCCTGACGAATGCTCACTGCCAAAGAAATCTTTAACTAAAGGGTTAGTAGCATCTTGTGCGGATGTATTGTTATTTGATTGGTATTTTGATATTTTCACTCAATTGGTTATTTTTAGAAACCATTTATATAAAGAATCTTTAGTGAACAGTTGCACATTAATTTAGCAATTAAGTCTATACGTTTAAATTATGTACTGGTTTCTCAAAGAAGCTATTCATTTATCAAGTATAATTTTGTTTCATGTATGAAAATGCCAAAACACAGATATCTAGCATTTTGTTAGATTACCATTCCATTTTTTCTCAGAAAATGTCAATGTATAACATTGTCTTCCTTTACATCCGCTCCTACTTAAGGTCTGTTGCTGCCCTTGATTTCACATCTACGGGTCGAGACCCATTTGTGAAAAATACTTTATTTTTCCTTCTTCCCTTAGTTTAAATTTAAAGCCAGTTATAATGGATTGGTTGATCTGAGTAAAGCCTACAAAACTTATACACCCACCTTTTTCTTCGTATTTTGCATTTAAATCCGAATAAATCGTTCAATCGCCAGGAATTTACCATCCACTGATGAGATGGCTTTGTACGCATCGAAACACGACTACAATTGTGTTTGATTTGGACAATTTTCGATGTAAATACAGTAAAATTATATATATATATATATATATATATATATATATATATATGTATGTGTGTGTGTGTGTGTGTGTGTGTGTGTATATGTAATAAACGTTAAAATCTCTCGGTTGAGCACTGTTGAGAGATGGCTGAATTCTATAAACAACAGCTGCCAGCGCTAATGCATCGATCTTCATTTAGGGAGTAGAGCACTCTGGCTGTACGGTGTTTGTTTACATTCGTAAAAACAATGCGCTAGAATTCGTCTTTTTCTCTGCCGAAGCTTGGGGGTAGAAACTTTGACTGATACCAAATCTCTCGGATTTTGGAGCAGTCAGTTGTCTAGTTGCATTGATGCAGTGAAACAGACATGTATGTTAATGATTTTATATATATATATATATTAGAAAGAGAGAGAGAGAGTCAGATATATAGATACACGCACTTAATGTTAAATCATACAAATTGTTGGTTGTTGTCAAAAAAAAAAAAAAAAAAAATCACCTACACGCTCTTTTTCAGAAGACTTATCTTCATGTCACGTGAGGATCGCGTGAAACTCATGTTACGACGAGACCCATCCATTCATAGTAGTTAACGTTGTTACGCTTAATTTTGATCAATCTAGGCCTCGAGCACTTGACTGAGAAGGTAAGTTTGCATCTAGGCTTGTTTTTTTTTTTTTTCCGTATCTGGACACATGTTTTAGGTTTTGGCTAATTTCCCGATGCTTCCATCATTGATTTTGCTTTTCTTTAATAATGAGGCGCGCGAAAGAGAGAGAGAGAGAGAGAGAGAGAGAGATTAAAGAAAGAAAGAGACCTAGAAAAGAGAAAGAGAAAGAGAATTATATGAGAGAGAGAGAGAGAAATTCATAGACCAGAGAGAGAGAGAGAGAGAGAGAGAGAGATTTGTTACTTTTCAAACTTATTTGAGAAAGAGAGAGAGAATTGAAAGAGAAAGAGAGAGAGAGAGAGAGCGAAGAGAAAGAGAGAGAGAGAGAGAGAAAGAAAGAGAGAGAGAGAGAGAGAGAAGAAAGAGAGAGAGAGAGAGAGAGAGAGAGAAAAGAGAGAGAGAGAGAGACCGAAAGTGAAAGAGAGAGAGAGAGAGAGAGAGATTAGAGAGAGAGAGAGAGAGTTTGACTATTTGAAAGAGAGAGAGAGAGACTTGAAAGAGAGAGAGAGAGACCGACCGTGAAAGAGAGAGAGAGAGAGACCGACCATGAAAGAGAGAGAAAGACCGACCGTGAGAAAGAGAGAGAGACCGACCGTGAAAGAGAGAGAGAGAGACTTGACCGTGAAAAGAGAGACCGACCGTGAAAGAGAGAGAGAGAGACCGACTGAAAGAGAGAGAGAGAGACCTTGAAAGAGAGAGAGAGAGACCGATTTTGAAAGAGAGAGAGAGATTTTGACCGTGAAAGAGAGAGAGAGAGACCGACCGTGAAAGAGAGAGAGAGAGACCGACCGTGAAAGAGAGAGAGAGAGACCGACCGTGAGAAAGAGAGAGAGAGACCGACCGTGAAAAGAGAGAGAGAGAGACCGACCGTGAAAGAGAGAGAGAGAGACCGACCGTGAAAGAGAGAGAGAGAGAGACCGACCGTGAAAGAGAGAGAGAGAGAGACCGACCGTGAAAGAGAGAGAGAGAGAGACCGACCGTGAAAGAGAGAGAGAGAGAGACCGACCGTGAAAGAGAGCGAGCGACAGCGCGGTTCTGTAACATACATATCGATGTCGAATATTGCTCATGAATAAGGAAGCAATTCATGCTAAAAATAAAAAATAATAATAATAATAATCTTTTATGTAAAATAAATATTATTTTAACCAACCATTTATATTAGCGATATATACATACGTATGTGGGAGGTTGAAAGTGTTAAAGATTTTTTATTCAGCTAAATAAAATGATTCCCCGAACAAATTCGACAATAATAACAAAAAAAAATTACCCAAATAGAACGCAGCTGAAAACAGCGGCTGCTTGTCGGAGCTGAAACATCAAATGTTCCTCTTGTCTCGCCTCCTTCCGTCTCTCCTTGACTTCATCTCTCTCTCTCTGTACGTCTCTCCCACATTGGGATTTTCTTTTATTTCGTTTTTATATTTCCGCTCCGCTTTTTCTTTCTGATTTGCCTTCCCACAAAATCATTTGAATGATCACTCGCTTTTCATCTATTATATTTTGTTCAAGATTATTTTTTTGTTATTTTTTTAAATTTATTTACAAGTCTGCGATAGTTTAATACACTGTGAAGATTTCTACATTGCACTGCTTTTTATTTTGTACGACGACCCATCGTCTTCACATTCTTGGATCTTTTCCGTCAATTCACCCCAAATAATATAAAGTTATTTCTCGCAAATACTAATTCAGCCCAAGAAATTATAAATTATAAATCCAATTTCGTTTTGTTTTTATAACATTGTTAGCACACTTAGCAATCAAAGTTACTTTGTGCGAAATCAATGGATATATGAGGGCTCGTGTTTTTATATATATATATATATATATATATATATATATATATCATGCATTTTGTGCCAGACAGAACAGCCTTTAAATTACTGGACACAATCCGAAGCGTTATTTTACCTGAGACTATGATTATATCAGATTGTTGGAAAGGATAAACATCTTTGAAGCATGATCCCAATTATATTCATCTGAGTGTAAATCGCAGTATGAAATTCGTTGACCCAGAAATATCAGCTCACACGCAAACAATCAAAAAGTACCTGGCGGAATGCCAAAATGAAGAATAAGTCTATTTGGCACTCATCGAGGAATGACACATCTACCTGCGTGAGTTGCTTTGGAGACGTAAGCAAGAATAACAAAGAATGCATTTTTGTACAAATGTTAAAGGACATTACTGAATTTGGTATAAATTTTAGTATATATTATTTGGGGGTAGATTAACAGAAATATCCACGATCTTTTTTATCGTGTATGGGATTTTACGGCCTAGGTACGATTTTATATGCTATAGTGAGATCATGAGAGTTACCAGCAAAGCAAACGGATTATTCCTGCCAGTTCAGGAAGTATAATACATGAATTATATACTTCTCCAACACCAAACATCTAAACAAAATTTATCAACTGATAACCGAATCGCCTAATGAGCAAATTCTACCCAAGACACAAATTATCTGAAAATGCACTTTGACACGCTTATTACGATTTATTCGTCTGTGTTCAATTGAAATACTTCCAAACTTTTAATAGCTAATAACACTACGATTATGAATTCCAAACTCCAGAACACCAATATATTTTATATATTCTCTTGCGCTTTTCACCGTTGTTAACAAGATGAAACTAATAAACGAATGCAATGATCAGACGATAAGCTCTTTACGTGGGCATCTAACCAACTACACGAGCAAACTCAATTCGTTAACAGAAAATATTCACACTCTCATATGAAAAATTCTTATTAATTTCATTTCATTATTAAGAAAATTTGGTTGTAAAAAACGACTGAAGATAATAGAATAACAAAGGGAGGTTTCATAATATTTGTCTTGAAACCAGTCAGGCTATAATGGTTGATATTTGAAAATGAATCAACAAGACAAAAGACAGACAAAAGACAGACAAAAGACAGACAAAAGACAGACAAAAGACAGACAAAAAGACAGACAAAAAAACAAAAAAACAAAGACAGACAAAAGACAGACAAAAAGACAGACAAAAACACAGACAAAAGACAGACAAAAGACAGACAAAAAGACAGACAAAAAGACAGACAAAAAAGACAGACAAAAGACAGACAAAAGACAGACAAAAAGACAGACAAAAGACAGACAAAAAAGACAAAAGACAGACAAAAAAGACAGACAAAAGACAGACAAAAAGACAGACAAAAGACAGACAAAAGACAGACAAAAAACAGACAAAAAGACAGACAAAAGACAGACAAAAGACAGACAAAAAGAAGACAAAAGACAGACAAAAGACAGACAAAAACAAACAGACAAAAAGACAGACAAAAGACAGACAAAAGACAGACAAAAACAAAAGACAGACAAAAACAAAAGACAGACAAAAACAAAAGACAGACAAAAACAAAAGACAGACAAAAACAAAAGACAGACAAAAACAAAAGACAGACAAAAACAAAAGACAGACAAAAGACAGACAAAAGACAGACAAAAGACAGACAAAAGACAGACAAAAGACAGACAAAAGACAGACAAAAGACAGACAAAAGACAGACAAAAGACAGACAAAAGACAGACAAAAGACAGACAAAAGACAGACAAAAGACAGACAAAAAAAAGACAGACAAAAAGACAGACAAAAACAGAAAAAAGACAGACAAAAAGACAGACAAAAAAGACAGACAAAAGACAGACAAAAAGACAGACAAAAAAGAAAAAAAACAGACAAAAAGACAGAAAAAGACAGACAAAAAAAACAGACAAAAAACAGACAAAAGACAGACAAAAAGACAGACAAAAGACAGACAAAAACAGACAAAAGACAGACAAAAGACAGACAAAAAAGACAAAAGACAGACAAAAAAAGACAAAAAGACAGACAAAAGACAGACAAAAGACAGACAAAAGACAGACAAAAAGAACAAAAAACAGACAAAAAGACAGACAAAAAACAGACAAAAACAGACAAAAGACAGACAAAAGACAAAACAAAAAAAAAACACTGACAAAACAAAAAAAACACTGACAAAACAAAAAAAACACTGACAAAACAAAAAATAAACACTGACAAAAAAAAATAAACACTGACAAAACAAAAAAAGACCACTGAAAAAACAAAAAAAGACCACTGAAAAAACAAAAAAAGACCACTGAAAAAACAAAAAAAGACCACTGAAAAAACAAAAAAAGACCACTGAAAAAACAAAAAAAGACCACTGAAAAAACAAAAAAAGACCACTGAAAACCAAAAAAAAAAAAAAACACTGAAAAAACAAAAAAACACTGACAAAACAACAAAAAAAACACTGAAAAAACAACAAAAAAACACTGAAAAACAACAAAAAACAAGAAAAATAGCACAAAAAAAAAAAGAAAAAAGCTAATGTCATTTGTCTCGTTTTTAAAATAAATTTATATATACACACGGTGTATGCCAGCTTGTAGATTAGAGGATCTACCAAGGATCGAAACTGCGTTCGCCTTTGTAGAAGAAATTACCTCGTTATTCATCCTACTTTATCTCACAGCCATGAAGAATGTACTACTAAGTAAGGCTTTATTTCGCTTTTAAGGGAATATATATATATATATATATATATATATATATATATATATATATTCAATGACTTCTCTGCATCTTCGACATGATCTAATTAATTTCTTGCAAAAAATCAGCAATAATTCCCTCCCATTCGTCTTTCAATAACTCCCATAGGTGATCCTGGTTTTTTTCTGAGCCCTTTCTCAATTTATCTTCCAAACATTTTCTATTGGATTCAGGTCGGGGCTCTGGGCTGGCCACTTCATTAGGGCGATTCCTTCTTCAAATAAAGCCATAACATTGTGCCAAGGTGCATGGTCCTGTATGAAAATAATAAAGATAATGGTGTAATCTTGTTACCACATGCTGTTTTAAGAAGCCTTTTGTAAATCTCAGCATTGATATTGCCATGTACGCAGATGATAGGGGCCAACTCCTGCAGATGAAATCATTCCCCACATCATCACACTGCCGCCACCAAACTTAACGGTTTTCTTGACACATTGAGAAGACAGTATTTCACCTGTTCTACGGCGTACGTAAGTTTTGCCCTCAGAACCAAATATAGTAAACTTGGACTCGTCACTGAAATGAACTGTATCCCATTGTCCGTCAGTCCAAACAGTTCTCTCGCATACTCCAGGCGTGCCCTTTGGTTTCGCTTTGAAATGAGAGGCTTCGAAGCTAGAATACGGGCATGCAATCCTGCATTTTTTAACCTGCGAGCAACCGTTTTCATTGAGATCTTATCTGTCTCTTCATTAAATTTACGGGCAATTGATGTAACATTTTCAAAACGGGTTTTTGTAGATATTCTAACAATTCTTCGATCTTCTCTTTGCGATGTTTTTGGAGGTCTGCCGGTTTTTGGTTTTCCATGTAACGTTTTATCGGTTTTATACCAGCTAATTACACGATGAACGACACTTTTAGACCTATGAACAATATCAGAAATTTTTGAAATTGACTTTTTTTCTTGATAGTTAGAAATAATGATTTTTTTTTTCTTCAAAAGAGCGTTTTGTGTGTAGAATTTGCCATATTGCTTAAGAATAAAGTCCTAATGATAAATGAACTTTTAAGTAAAAAGTTGAAAAGCTCCATCGAGTTTTTTAACAATGTAAATTAAAAGTTTATGCAAATTATTAACATCGTTCCTTAACTTTTGTCCAGTAGCTTATTTCCTTTGTTTCATTTAATCTTTATTTAAAAGAAAACAAAAAAAAACAAACTATTAAGTAAATTTTTATAACTTTGTATAATATTTATGCATTACACCCTAATTTTTATTCGTTAAAAATTTCATTGCTAATCATGCATTACTTTTTAAGTAATACACATGTCTTTGTTGTTTCAGTTCCTTATATTATAGCCGCTACTGTATATATATATATATATATATATATATATATATATATATATATATATATATATATATATATATATATGTGTGTGTGTGCGCGCGCGTTATTCGAAAAAAATCGACATATCCGCTCCCCTGTTTTTTACCAGAGCGGTATCATTAGGCAGTGAAGTTACTTTACTGCCTGATGATAACGCTCGTGTAGAAAAAACGCGGCAGTGCAAATGTCAGTGTTCGAAATAAAAATATATATATATATATATATATATATATCTCGAAATCTGTATTCATTTTCATTTTTTGAAAACTGCATTGAGTACTTTTGTAATTAAGACTTTTTTTGGCAAATATTATTTTTCGTCAAAGGGTTGAATTGTTTAATTTGTTTACTTGGTAGGTGTGAAATGGGTTACATGAAACTGTTAGCAGAAAATGACGCAGATTGGCTTGGCAATTTTGAGTCAACATCAGTAGATTGTTCCAGTGAATGATGCATTCGTTCTTGACGAGTTCCTAAGAAATCAAAAAAAAAAAAAAAAAAAAAAAAATCATCCAACTTATTTTCCAGAGGTGTTTTTTAGTTATATTGAAATTTGAAAACTGGTCCATTTTAGCATGGACTATCTCCACAACAGATTGTCAATTTGCTCTGCGATTTTTCTGTTCCGTTTTCATCATTTTCTATATTGGAAAATTAAGCGTTCCTGGTAGCAAGGTAAATGTTTGAGGCTAATGTTGGGAAAGATGCCATTGATTATATAAAATCTGCTTTAACATTTCTGGCTTCCAATTAAGAATAGCAAATTTAAGTAAACGGACATCTCCGTTAATGAAGTAATATTAAAGCACACACACACATATATATATATATATATATATATATGTGTGTGTGTGTGTAATATTTAGAATGTGAATATTTATATTTTAACTCGAGGTCTATGACATGAATTAAATAATTCAAGTGGATGCGTGTGTGTGTGTGTTTGTTTTGTTTTATTTTGCATACGAATTCCATAATATTTTTTGTTACGTTTATTTTAATTAATGAATTTAAAAAAAAGAAACAAAAAAATCACCAATACCTCGTATAAAATACGGACTGTCTCATCATTGCGACAACCATATATTTTTAACAAAATTTAAAATATGTAAGGTCAGCACCTGAATATTCTGTTGTGCAAGGAAGGAACTCTCAGTCGTGAAACTGGCGAGATCACACATTATATATATATATATATATATATATATATATATATATATATATATATAGCGTGTATTAAAAATACTTTTGCAAAGACTGGGGGTGGGTTCTCCACACAAAAACAAAGACAAAAATCTATATAAACATATCCGCAAATCCTTCATTTTTGAGTTCTTATGTTTCAAATAAGCCTCGCGTTCATTATCATTCGCGCGGCCGTATTTAAAAATCATATCTGCCTACTCACGATATTAATATCTTGCCATTGTCAAACGGAACACTTCTCTGTTAACTCACTATTACATACGTTAAACTTTGAAGAGAGACTAACCCCAAATCTCAAATGTAATATACCGTAAACTGTTTTTAAACTAAAAACCGAAGGATTTTCGAACATGTTTATATGAACTTTTTTTCCCTGTTTTGGTGTGAGGAACCCACCTTAATATTTGTTAAAGCATCTTTTAAATACCCTTTATGTATGTGCGCCTTCAGACGCACAGGATAAACAAATCTGCTAATGATTTTCCGATAGAAATGCATAGGACATGATTTTGTAAGTGCTGCTTTCTTTACATGTTGGGGTTACCAATGTAAATGGTGTTTTGTTGAAAAGATTAATGTGGCTGCGTGTTGCAGAGCATTTAACATTTATACATTTTTTAAAATCAAGGAAAAACAATGGAAAAGCGATTTGTGTTTCAACGATAAAATATATATATTAAAATCAACAACAAATACATGGTAATTTTTGTAATGTGTGAATAAGGAGAAAATAGTAGTTTCCCTTTATCTGTTAGTTGAATATGGTGATATTTAAATAAGCATGTTTTCTGAATATTATGTTCAGAGTTCTGTGTTAAAATCAAATGTAGTCAGAAGATCGTACAGTTGTGTTTTGTAACTAACAGAGTTGTTGCAACTTGGCTTGTTCACAAAGAACTGATGGTGAATGATATTCAAGTTCTGTGTCTATGTGTGCGTGAGGAGTGAGTAGAATGAATAATTTGTGTAGACGCGTGTGAGTAGTTGAGCTTTACTGTCTTCAACTCTACTGTGTGATTTGGGAATGAATCTGGACTTACATTACTATCGGTGGCTCCTAGCACCAACGCGGGATAAATTTTGAAAGAACACGAAAAATATCTGATTGGATGAAAAATTAACCAATAGGTGATTTCATAACAAAAGCATGTTTATGAGTTAACGGTAGGAAAAATTCAGTGTGGTAAATGCGATCAGTAAATTGTCCTGTGATTTTTAGTATATTTTATTTGACCAATCGCAGTTGAGAAAAATGTAGGCGTGGCAACATAGTAGCAATCACTACAATTTAGTATATATTTTGTAAATGTAAGAAAAGGATAGTAATAAGGAATGTACTGAAAGCATTAGTGCAATTTGATGTATAAATGTAAAAGACGATTATTGACAGTGCCGAAAAGATTTCAAATTCAGAAAGTCCACGTCTTACATCGGAGATCCGTTCCTACAGCACGACGTAACCTTGTTTTCCACTTACGTCGGACCTCACGTACGAGTTTGCCTTACGCTTGGTAGCCATTATGAAAAGCAAAAAGGTTCCCCACCTAAAGCAAACGAGAGATAACGAATGTAGCAGAGTCTAAATTGATACCCGTTTTGGTACCACTGCCCAAAACATTTTGAAAATAATTTATACGCAAGATTTCAATAAATAAATGGAGTTAAAACTCCAAAAGATTTACCAATTATAATATAGTATTGAAGAAACTAACGGTGTTGAAAAGTGAGAAACGGTGAGAATTTAACGTCCTACATGAGAATGCTACACCAGATAGATGGTATATAAAAATCATTATTCTTCCTCATGTAAATACTGATAAGGAAATATCAAATGTTTCCTTAGAAGGAAATAAAGAAGCATTAATTGACGGAAAACTCGTGCTAATGTTGGTGGAAATTTATATATTTTTCTCCGATAGTTATTTTCTCAAGTCCAGTAACTGTTAATGTTCTTTCCAGTACCGCTGATGGCTTCCTTTTTAACGTTTTGTATGAAATAATGAAGGTGTTGATATTTCAAACGATGTCATTATTTTATCTCTAAGTTATATATGCTATCCATTTTGAGTTGTTGCCGATGTAGAAAGTTCTTAACTGAAATGGTTTCTGCTATTTTGTACAATTCTTTCTTTGTGTAGCGCCAGTCCACTACGTCCCAAGAATATGATTCATACTATCAACAACAAAGTTCATACTCTCGAAGCCATTTTAAGACATTGAAATAAGACAATATTTATGCACAACTGAGAGCTTAGGTTAGGTACCTCCACGAAATCGCTAAAAAAAGAGCATAGCTTGATGAAAAAGACGCCAACCTTGCCGAAAACAAAATTTTATTGTCTAAATGCTTATGTTATTATTTAGAGGAAAGACCAAAGTTTTTTTTCAATATTTTTAAAAAATTTTCCTTCTTTTTAGAAAATTCTAAATTTTGATTAAAAAAACCTTGTTTCTATTTGTATCAGCGGAACTAGTAAATAACAGACAATTTTTAGCACGTTTTTTTGGTATGACACACATTAATTTGAAAAATCGTTCAAAAATAGAAATAATTATCGGATGTTAATGAAACTTTCAGGAACTATTCACAGATGATCGAAATTATTATAAATATGTTTTTTTTTATGAAAGTCATGGAAGAAATATTTTTTTAAAAAAATATTTATTACCCCACCATAACTAATTTTATGAAAACGCTAGAAATTCGATCGCATCGGTTTTAGTGATTACAATAATTAAAAGCACAGGGCTTTGAGGAATGCAAATCATGTTTTTTTTTTGTTTTTAATTGAAAACCCAGTACCTGAAAATCAGCTCTGAATTGTAACATACAAAATTCAATAAAACAAATATATTATTTAATTTCAAATGCTTTTATTTGCTTTTAGTTGTTTTTATGAATATGGACAATATTTTCTGAAAGCAAAAAAATTTTTCCGATGAAAATGAATTTTTAATACAATTATTTGTTATTTCATTAATTATAATAGATTTTACATTTAAGTTGTTAAAATATTATAAAATTAGTTAAAAGCCGCATCGGCTTTCATAAGTGTCCTTATGAGATAGATCTTTTTTTTTTTAGCGCGTTGTAAATTGTATCATTTTGACTAATCAGAAGATCCCCAGTAATTAAGAAATGTAATTTTGTGCTTATAATCGAGCTGTAATTATAAAATACGGAAGACCAACCAGAATATAATCAAGTTGCGTTATTTGAGTTAAGCATTGTTCTCCGCTGTTAAGGCCTTTTTTTTTTGCGAAACACGTGTGGAGAAGTTAATTTGATTTTTCAATTTCAACTGAGAAGGGTACCTACAAGTATCAGTATCATCTTATGAAATTTATATGATCTTATTTTTATATTAATCTCAGTTACGACATTTTTCCATAAATGAAATATCAAAATTAATAATAAAATGAATGCAAATACAAATAACAGTAGAATGTAATAAATGTACATAAAATTATAGTATTTTATGTACAATTCTGATAAAATTTCATAAGAAAGGTACCTATAAATTAATTAGATACGTTTCTTAAGAAATATGAAATTTAATGTCACTCTTAACAGTTTTATTTTAATTTCTTTAGAATATATTTCCCATAAAGCATCATAAACGTAAAGGTGAAAGCTAAGTACAAAAAAAAAAAAAAAAAAAAATTAGACCGCTGAAAGTTTTCGTTAAAAATAACGGGGTAAATAATTTGTTAACGTAAATGTAAATTATTTCACTTTTCTCCTCCCGTAGAACAAATTAGCCTCATGGAATTCGTAAATATATCATTCATCACATGTCAAGAGACGCGAAAGTTTATGACCTGCTTTGTTTTATTTTCAAATTACATCTTTTTTTGGCACAAAAGCTAAGTTAAGTTTGGTTCAAAATATTTTAAATAAACATTATAATTTCTGATTTTCTTAAAATAAGTTTTGAAAAATGATAATTGATATTTAAAAAAAAAAGTCAGATTTTTTTTTTTTTTTTTAAATGGAAAAAAATGGTCAATTTTGCTGACTCAAAAAAACTAATTTTTAACGAAAATTTCGGACGTGCTAGGAACGATTAAAAATGGAAAAAAAATACCCCAAAAATACTTTGACCTTTCCTCTTAATAATAACAAACATTTAGACGATAAAATTTTGTTTTCGTCAAGTTTGGCGTCTTTTTGTCATGCTATGCTCTTTTTTTAGCGATCTCGTGGAGGTACCTAAGTTTAGAAAAAAGCAACACGAACACTTTACATCGTTTACATAATTTAAAAGCTGAGTCGAACTTGATTTTTTTGCGTAAATGTAATCGGATGAATAATTCACTTCTTGTCAAAACACCATTTCCCGCTTTTTAAATTTGTTTTACGAAAAATCATAGAAATAATTCATATATATGCTTCTTAGAACACGAGTACGTTCTACTGCACCCATAAAACCTATAAATCACGTCATAGATTTCTACATGCATATGTGTCTAGGTTCACGACATTATAAATTTCCACGTATTTCCTTAGTTGTTTTTGAGTGCTCGCATTTGTGTATATAAATTCAAGTGCGCATGACAGAGTAGTTAGAACTTTCACTTCCTGCATTTAGGACGCATGAGCAAATCTCAAAAGTCGATTTGTGACTTCTCGTTATCTTCAGTCCGAGCATGTCATGTCAGAGTGACACATTTGAAAAATGTCTGAAAAACATACATTTTGATACAAGACTTGTGGATGAAATTGCTTCGACGAAATTGTTTGAAAGACATCGATGGTTATGCCAGCACGAAGCCACAAGATATTGTGACCGATTTTTTTTTTTTTGCGCATAGGTGTTCAAACTGGTTATCAGGCATTTTGTACTAGAAATTCTATTTAATAACAACTTGGGATAGTTGAGGTATAAATTACAAGCGGACTCTCTGGGTATTGAATCAACAGAAAAATGTCTGAGCAGGCATCTTCAAAAGGGATTTTTTAACGGCTCGAGCAGACGTGTGCATATATGTGGTCGTCCATTATACCAGTTAATGAGTTGTACAGATTGTTTTTGCTTGTATGTGAGGATTAGTTAAAGCCCATCCAGAAAAGGAAAATCTACTTTCACGATTTTACACATTTTTTCATTGCGTTTTCATATATATATATATATATATATATATATATATATATATTTGAGAGGATAGCTGAGCATGTGTTTAAAAGGAAGGCATATATTATCGCGTCTTATTGAATATATATATATATATATATATATATATATATATATATATATATTTTATTTATGCACAAAAATATTGGGGCATATATTTTATTATTAAGAACATTAGATTATTTCAGATATTCTTTATCATATACACAATTACAAATCCTATACGTAAAAAAAGAAAAAAAAACTGAAAAAAATTATTTTAAGCAGCTATTTATTTTTTCTGTATACACGCTATACTTAAATATAATTCACAAGTTATCATCTAACTCTAACAATTATATTTCTAATTTAAGATCATAATTATACATTCAATATATATATATATATATATATATATATATATATATATCTCAGAAGAATAATGAAGATAATACATTCGCCGAAAGCGTTACGAGCGAACAATCATTTGGTGAAATTTTACAATCAATAAGTCCAATCTATTTTTGAAACAAAAAATACAAAAAACCTAGACAAAAGTATCATGTCAGTCATCTTTAACACACACACACACTAATATATATATATATATATATACGCACACAAAGGAGAGAGGGAGAAAGATCTATGTATCTATTAAATTGTTTTTGTCAGTGGGTTTGCGATTTAATCTATTTCTATTCCGATCACAGACAAAAAAATGTCAGTAATAATCATAGGATTTCATCTTAGAGTCCTTAGGATATGTAGCCCAGAATATATTGACGAAGAATAGGCATACATTAAAAACCATTTATATTGATTCGCAACCCACTCATTTCATCCCCAGTGCTAAAAAACGAAAATACGAAGTCCACAATTCCCAAAAAACAAACATAGAAAACGTCACTTATGCTATAAAAAAAAAAAAAAAATAATATAGATAATCTTAACATCCAACAGTGCCTATAAAATATATAAAAAAAAACAATTCGCTATCCCTAAAAAATAGAGTCTTACCAGCACATCAAATCGGAAATATAGTCAGGAAAGAAAGCAGAAGAAAGAAAAATTCAAATGCCAGAATTTAAAAAATAAAGTACCTTCATCAGAGAAATAGTTACATTATTAAAAGATCTATGAGCGTACAAACACACACACATATATATATATATATATATATATATATATATATATATATATATATATATATAAATATAATATGATATAAAAAATTATTTAAAAATTTTTTTTTTGAATACACAGTTCTAACCACGTTTCAAAAATAGAATTTATGGTTAGAACTGTGTAGCGAAAAAAAAACTAATGTCTGTAATTTAACCACAAAATTAAATTCGGGGCTTTTAGCTTTCATTTTTGAAACATGGTTAGAACTGTGTAGCGAAAAACATTTTAAATCAATTAATTTATAATATTAATGCTCTGTAAATTTACATTGAGCACTATTTTGTAAAATAAAAAATATCTATAAGAACACCGGATTATATTATTTTATATTCTTTTTTATATATATATATTATATATATATATATATATATATAAAAAGGTGTGAAGCCACTAGGATGCAGGGGGTTGCAGAAGATTTGGAGCCATTGCACATAGGAGAGATAGAAGAAAGGATGAGGAGAGGGATAGTGGATAGATATGGGGGCAGGGAATGATCTCTATGGTGATTAATAGGGAGTAGTTTAGTTTTTGAGGTGTTCAAATTGACCAGCCAATTCTTGCCCCAATTAACAACCGATTGGAGGTCCATTTTAAGACGAGTGGCCAGAAATAGCTGGGCACTCGTATTTCAGGATACCCGTTTAATGGGGCGTTAGCCAAAGCCTATTGCAGATGCTCGCTCAGACACATTGTATTCAACACCCATAGAACTCAGCTGTGTTTTATACTACATTATACTCAGCAGACCTTAGTTACAGTTTATCGGAGCGAGTGCGATATCTTGCGTGATGAATAATTTGAACAAGGCCAACACACTCAAATCTTTAGTAACGATGACTTATGGCTTCGAGCTAGCACTGCTATCGACGGCCCCAAGAGTTCAGTCTATTCAGTTTCATTCTCAAAGCTTGGGTCAAACCGTGGTATGGTTTTCGGGCATTTCCAAAGGTGCCGCACGCTGGGATCGATCTCGATCCAGTCCTATAATATATATATGGTTCGATGGGTAAATAGTCGCTTTTCCTTTTTTAAATTTCGCGCATGCGCATTGTCTTTAATTCAGAAAAAAGCAACATTACGCAATTCATTTCGTCATATATTTGGAAACGGCATATACTACTGCTTGAAATTCACACCGGAAGCTCCAATACGAGTTTTCGGTTGTCAATTTGAGGACAGTGCAGAGAATTTGGAATGAGTTGGATGAGTTTAATGGTGATTACGAAGGTACAACAGATGTGATAAGACCTGCCGAATTTTTTTGATGAGGACCTCAGACTCAGCACTAATGACTACATCAAGCGCCTTTAGGAGGTAGTGTTGACCTGGATCAAGAGGATGACTGCTGGAAAACTATGCCTAGAAACATGATTCTGCACCATGCCACACAAGCAGGAGAACGCATTATTGGCTGTTTGAAAGTTTCTACGACCACATCACCCCTTTTGCCACCTAACTCAAAAGACTGCAACCCACTTTATTATTTGTAAGCGAGAGAACAACTCCACGTAACACCAAAAGCAGACACGACTTTTTTATAACACTGTTGGACTCTCCAGTGAGTAAAAATTTATATATATATATATATATATATATATATATATATATATATATATTTCAGGATCATTTTCTATCTTAATATCATCTTTGCTCATTTGAACCTTCTAACTTTCTTTCCTGGAGTAAAGATGCCTCACAGTTTTCATGTACGATATAATTTTCAAGTAATTTTTTTTTTTTTACTGCTATTTGTTCTGTCACAAGTGAAACAATTTGTGGAATGGATAATAATGCTGTTACAAGTCGTGTGTGTGTATGTATATATATATATATATATATATATATATATATATATATATTTTTTCAATATATTTCTTAAATAGCTAACACTTACAGTAATACATGTATGCACCGATATAGAAATGCATAGTATATATATATATATATATATATATATATATATATATAGTGTAACCCGGATATAAGAGATTTTCTCTGGTCCCAAATTAGAGCCATACTTCCCTAAACAAAATAGATGAAACCCGGATATAAGAGACTTCTTCTCCGGTCCCGACAACTCTCTTATATCCGGGTTACACTGTGTGTGTATATATATATATATATATATATATATATATATGTGTGTGTGTTAACGGTTTCCAGTGATTTTCAGGCATGGCCTGATGTCCTCAAAACTAATACAGATTATATGAATTTAACCTTGTAAATCACTGCAGATTTCAAAAAGGACAGAATGCATTGCAGCTAAATGAAGCAATAACAGAGTTATCTGTGATACTGACATTACTTTGTTTCCATGATGACTCACACACAACACGCAGCTGTGAAATAAGCTGTGTGAAGATGAGCTTGGATGTCACCAGAGATCAGCGAAGAACATTGAATGTCATTTCTACTGAAATGAATGAAGGAACCGTCAGGGAAATGGCCTCGGATCCTTACTTTGCTTTAAAATGCAAGAAATGTTGGACGACCACAAAAAAGATTCGACCGTATAAAATAAAATACTTTCCCGAGGTCATGCCAGTTAGATTTATTTCATATTGTTTATAATGTGTATTTACTAACATGAAATTAAAATTGCTGGTGTGTGTAACTTAGGCAGAAGATTCTGAGTTTATATGGTTTGTTCATTTGCGTCTATTAATTTTGGATAAAAATATTTTAACACTTGTAAGCAATAAATAATATGTTCATGAATTTTAACCATATAGTAAGAAATCTAAATATATTCCATTGAAATATTGGGAACTTACGAGTAAAGTTATTAAAGAAATAATGATTTTTTTTTTTAATAATTCATCTTACGGGCAATGAAGAGATTTATGTAATATTTGAATTTAATATTGATATAGTTCTCCCTGATTTTACTGCATTTCTCTAGTAGATTAGAAGAAATTACTTTTATAATAAAACTGAATTATTTTCAGCAGAAATGTACTATTACCATTTCTTACTACTAAAATATAATTCTTCACTTCAACTACACGTGTTGATAATTTGAATTTACAAAATCCTAGAGAATTTATATACATATATGTTTATTTAGGCGGAAAAAAATTTTCTTTTAGGTATGTCTGATTAAATAAAATACCAGTATTATGCCTGCTTATTTTTAGCATAATCCGTTCATATTCACGGATATTTATCTGTGTATTACAATAAAATCATCCAAGAAATGCACTGTAACAGTGAAAATCTCTTATTTGCTAATCACTTTCCCTCATTTTCTGAGATCATCATCATGGGTGCAACTAGTAAAGCAAAAACTATGTGTATCTATACATTACTAATTCCTTTTATTTTTGCGTTTAAATACAACAGCTGATTTATTATTTGATGCTTAATAGAACACAAAAAATATCCACTACGGAATTTTTTTCTTTTATATTGGTGTGTGTGTGTGTGTGTGTGTGCATATATAAATATTACGGGTGTAAAAGCAAAATTTTCCAATTATTAGATTAAGCTTTGAACCGTTGTATGATTAAATATATCTTACTGGAATTCTCAAGTTTTTATAACCCTATGAGAATCTACTTTGAGCAATAAGAATTTATAATTACTCTCCGAGCTTAACAGAAGAATCATGATGAAATCGATCATAAACGAAAATCATATGTTCATCATTAATCATTGATAAGGATCGGCAGTTCATGAAGGACTGAAATAAAGATTATATATATATACACACACACACACACACATATATATATATATATATATAATATTCTAGGATCATTTAACTTGTCCAAGATGGTTTTTTGCCGTCTCTTCCCTTCTGCCCTGCAGTAACAAGGTGCCTTGCACATTTCATGTATGATTTGTTATTCAAGTCTTTTTTCACTGGTATAGCTGAAACATCTTTCACATATCAAACGACTTATGAATGGAGTTGGATATTTTCTAATTGATTTCTTTGGCTCTATGTTGAAATGCTGATCATTTTTCCTGTTGTGACACTGATCCATTTTGTTTCTCTAGTGTTCCCTCTTTAAACTAGTTCACTGATGGTCTTTGAATGTATTTTGAAGATGTATAAAGCCACAGTATGAAAGTTGGTACCATTATTGAAGGTCTGAATGATTTTTCTCTCTCAAAATTGCTAAGTTGAAAAGACAGACACACACACACATATATATATATATATATATATATATAGTGAAAGTCCACTCGTGACAGAGAATAGCCACTTCTTAAACTCGTTCCTAATCACCTCTGATTTTCATCTTCTCGTTGGTGTCGTCTATTATAACTTAATTCTTTGCACTGATTTGCACTTGAGACCTCATGATGTCCAGGTTAGTCGGTTACTGACCATCGACTGATCTGGAAATTTAAAGAAAATTTAAAATGCCTTGTTAGACACCCAGAATTTATGCTCACATTGCCATAAAGGTTACGCGATTAGTCATTTAAAATGTCACACAAAACAGACTTAAGTAACTTTTGGTGTGATTTCATATGACTGGCCCAATCTGCCTCAGCCACGCAGATACGGCCACAGATATTACAAGTCAGGTCTTCCTTAGATCTCTTTCCTGGGAGTGATGCCATATTCTCTATATACATAACCACACGCTTAACTGCTACATTTTTAATCCTTATTCCTCAAATCCTTGCACGACCTGCATAATCTCACCTCTCCGCCCATCTCTATCTTTTTATTTCTTCTCCTACGTCTGAGTATTAATGCAGGCTCTCTTATGCGAGTCCTACAGGCTGTCTTTAAATCTTTAACGGGTATACTAGCTGGTTGCTTGCCATTTCTAAGTTTTCTATACATCTCTTTATTAGCCATCAGACTGTTCTCAAGGCGAACACCATGTTCGCCCCAACGGAAGTGGTGTTTCATAATAGATTCAACGAAAGAGAGACCTGTCCTTGGAAGTATCACATCATCTAGAGTATAAGTTTAGCATGAGATTTTAATAAATGAGCGGAGACAACTTTGATAGAACCCTTCCAGACGTTTAATGTGCCTTCTGTAATTTGTCCAAGTCTCCCATCCGTCTAAGAGGACCGTTAAGTCAAAGACATGATAAACCACAATCATTTGATGATAGAGATGCCCAATTGCGACTAGAGTCTGGCTCCGAAATTGCCATTGGCATCACATCCTTGTGCTATTTATGCACTTATCTCCTCAACAAGGGAGTTATCTACTGGGAGTGTACTTCCCAGGTTTGCAAAGTATCAATGACCTCCAGTTTCTTGCGATTGACATAAACTGAATTAGGGACATACATTTTGCTCGGTGCAGGTTCATACATTGCTACGGTCTTCTTCAAGCTAATTGCCAGGCCAAAATCGTCACAAGCTACGGAGAAACAATCCATGAGAAATTGTAGAATGTGTGATGATTTAACAGTCGTCAGCATAGAGCCGATCTCCGAGTGTGACGAGAATTTTGGTGATTGCATCCAATCGACAAATGTTGAACAAATTGTCAGAAGTTAAGTATTGGAGATAGACAACTCCATCACTATCTTTGAATGTCCTTATAAAGACCATAACAAAGAAGCACGCCAGAAAGTAGGTACAAGTAGATCACACTGCTTCGTCCTAGCTTCCACCGAGATTGGGTCAAACACCTTCTGACCAACAGAGAGCCAAGTCTTCATTAAAGCAACGAATTTTTTGACAACCAAGAATCTTTCAGAATCCTTCCCTATTTAATGTATCGAACGAATTTGTCAGGTCAATAAAGGAATGACACGGGTCCAGGCCTTGTTCTTGGCATTTCTCCAGTAAATATATCAATCATCCTACGATTAGGCCGGAATCCACATTAAAATTTCGGCAGTACGTCTGGGGCGGTGGGCCGAGCAGATGAATCAAGAACACCTTTGCAAACACTTTGGCAATTACTGAGAACAAAGATAATCCGCGATAGTTGTCATATAAATCCTTCAAGCTTTTCTTAAAGAAAGACACTCTTATCACATCTCCCCAATCCTGAGGTACCAGCCCTTTCACACACACATATATATATATATATATATATATATAAGGTTAATGGTCCGAGTTGAATCAGACCAGGAAACAGTATTATTACAAAGTGCTCAAAACAAGAGTAAAATAACATGTAGATCTTTTACGTGTGTATATATATATATATATATATATATATATATATATATATATATATATATATATATATTACCCCCCCCCAAACATGATCAAACACAAACTAGCATAAATAGATTCAATATTTAAAAAATAAATCAGTTTGCCTGATGATCACAAAAGCGTGGAAACCACAGTTACAAACTCATATTCATACAACTGGAGAAAGAGAGAGCGAACTCAACAGCTATCTCTCCCTCTATATAATATTACATATATAAGACCGATATCAACATAAAAATGACAAACCTAATACAATCTGAATGTAATCTCAATTTCTCAAATACGCCCCTTTACTGAAACTTTGAAGGGACACACCATCCCAAGCGTAGATATTGTAGCGACAAATTTGCATATATAAAATTCAACTTTATGTCGCATGTTTTCCAACTGTTAACATACACCCTCCACATATTAAGAGTCGAGACATCTAAATTGGTTTCTCAGCAAATGTTATACATTATTTAACTTCTCTCCACTTTTGATAGTTAGTTTGGGAATATATACAGAGCCCTCTTCTCAGGCTCCGATAGTTGACGGAATATATGACATGTCCTAACCAGGTGGAAACACAAGGAAATCATCCCTTAGTTAACGATTAATTAAGATATCAAAACTTAATCAGCATAGAAATAAAGATTAATTGGCTGTTTCTATACCGAGTTAAAAAAAAAAACTGTTGTTTAAAACGAATTTCTTCAAACAGAATGAAATGCAAATGATGGGACACGATCGGTCATCTGAAACCGAGTGAGAAATTAGTATGGCTTCCGTTAAGTAACACAAAAAAGTCATTCTTAACGGAAAAAAATTCTTTTTAGAATATATCAGCGAGAAACCAATAAATAATAATCATGAGTATGTAAAGCGACTGGCGTGTGGACATTGCCACAATATTTGATTTGTTAGTACATTGAGTAAATAAATCGCCCAGTGTTCGATTCCGGTCTAGTAGTAAACTTTTCATTAATGTCCTAAAATATCCCAAAGCAGAGAAACGCAATTGGGCGAGAACGAATAAGTTGTGTGTGTGTGTTTGTCTATGATGCACTCTCTCGATCGATTTCCCAAGTCTAGCAGCTCAGTTCTTACAACAGAACAGCCAGAATTTCCGCACATGATTTGATTATAGTGGTGAAGTCTTATACAGAACCCACCACACTTTTCGAAATAACTGAATACAGAGAACAGAGTATCACAATATCTCCAAACGATAGTACTATGGTTTCCACCGAAGAGTTGTATTTTTCTAGTTTGGTTACCAGCCATACCTATTAAGCTCTTCTGCTTTTCTTAGTGACAGACGACTAACTAAGTTCATACCTTTCCCAAGTGTATTTACGTGTGAGTCAGTATTTGAGTGTATCAGTGTTTTTTGTGTGTCTCTATATTTGTGTGTTTACACACACATTGTATATGACGTGCGTTTGTAGTGCAACTTATAGTTTCATGGTTTCCAAATTCATCAGGTATAAATGGTGATTGAACCGTTTATTACAGTTAATTTAATTATATTGGATTTATATTAACTTTGAGCGTTGAAACTAAGTATAACTTAGCGTTCCTCCCATAAGACCCAATATTTAAAAAACGAAAACAAAAAAAAACAACTTTAATAAGCGGTTCAAACGCCATATATCCCTGACGAATTAGGAAACCATGAAACCAAGTTGCACTAAAACGTAGATATATGTATATTTATTAAAATATATTTCATAGCTCTGTTTAACTACACTGAGAACAGTTTTGTTTGCACCATAAATTAAATTGAATATTTATTTGCTTATGCACGCTATCGCGCATATATACAGTTGCTAATATCTCGTTATATATATATATATATATTACACAAAACATTCAAGAACGTGTGTGTGTGTCTTGTGAGATGGCTTGAGAGGTAGAAAAGAGAAGAGAAAAATAATAAAAGGAGATAAGATAGACAGGAACAAAAGGGACTTTTTTTTTTTGAAAGTGACTAATAGAAGAAGACATAACTAGACAGTTAAACAAGGCCTAAAATCGCCAAGTCTGTTCTCCATGTCTGGCGCCATTAGTAAATCGCCTCGCCACTAGTGAGAGTGCAACCAGCGCTTTCAACCACCCTCAACCTCAGCCACTGCAACAATACAAAGACATTTGCAATCAATAGAGTCATTTCTACAGAACACCAACTTGCAGCCTCCATTACATCTCCGGATCACATTTCTTTTGTATGTGTCTTTCTTTTTTTCGATTTGACTTTTTAGTTTAGCTTACTTTTTCTCTCCTTTTCTCTTTCGTATTTTTCTTAGCGTACAAATTTAATTACCAACTTATTTTCAACTTTCTTCCGTCTCAAATACGATGTTGTATTTTAAATGTCATTCAATTAATTTTCTCTACTTGTTAAGATTATCTGAATTAATGCTTATTCGCTTTTCATCCAAAGGTTACTTTTCTCTTTCGCTCCTTTTCCCTCTATTTTATTCAAAATGTCTCGCCCCTTTACCGAGATCTACAATGTATGTGGATCTTCTGTTTCTCATTTATTGATGCGTCACACTTTCGTCTGTAATTTCTTTTAACGTCTTTATTGCTTTTTCTTTTATTTCCTTGTCTTTATTTCTCTTCATCCCATTTTTTTTCTCTACTTTTTTAATCTACACTATTTACATTGTTCGGACAGTTGTCCTCATCTTTGACATATTTACGAGGTTTCGGCCGTTGTACCCACCGGCTATCTTCAGATGATTAGAATTTCGAACACAGCCCTTCATTTCGTCCACTGTGGTAGATTGTTCTAGTTCCGCGTACCATGACTCTTCCGGAGTTTTCAGTTATCTCCCTTTAACTGCATTTTTCAGTACTGCAGTAGCCAGATATTAAACTCACAACTCTTTGGGTCATGTCACTGGATCCAACCAACTTTTTTATCCACTGTATCATGTGTCAATAGTGTAAATAATTAAAATATCTCAGAAATATGGATATATCTTTATTCCTTGCTTTTTTTTTTTAAATACGTTCTTCCTCTTCATTCCTTGCTTTTTTTTTTTTTTAAATACGTTCTTCCTCTTTTTTTTTTTTTTAAATACGTTCTTCCTCTTCATTCCTTCTTTTTTTTTTTTTTACGTTCTTTCTTTTCCTTGCTTTTTTTTTTAAATACGTTCTTCCTCTTCATTCCTTGCTTTTTTTTTTTCGTTCTTCCTCTTCATTCCTTTTTTTTTTTTTAAATACGTTCTTCCTCTTCATTCTTTTATACGTTCTTCCCTTCATTCTTGATTCTTTTCCTTCATTTTGTTTTTTTTCATAGTTTCTTTCCTTATTCCATGTTTTTTCTTTCATTTCTCATTATTTCATTTTTTTTACTTTTGTTTCTCTTTATTCAGAGTTTTTAAATATTTCGTTGTTTTTTTTTTTACTCATTATGTAAATTTTGCATTTCTTTCCTTCATTTGTTTTTTATTTTTTATTTATCCCTTTCTTTCATTTCCTGCTTCATTAGGCCATATTTTACTTTTATATATCTTTACTTTTATCGTTTTCTTTCCTTTATATTTTGCTTCTTCTCGCATATTCTTTTTTGTCTTTTCATTTCTCTTTCCGTATGCAAATCATTAATTACTTTCCTCCTATTAGTAATATTTTCCTTGACTTTTCTTAGTACATTGATTGTATATTTTCCATTCTCTCTTTTGGCATTTTCTTTCTTTAATCAATTACATTCTCTTTGTTTCAGCCATTTTGCAGTCTAACTTTGTATTTTTTTTTATTTTGAGTTTTTGTCCTCTTCTAAATGTTCCATTTTATTTTTTATTCTTGTCCCCTACTTTGAAATTATTCATATAATTTAAGTAGCGAAGTTTAAAATTATGTCCTTGTATTCCTAAAAAAAATTGCACAAGAAAATTCTATTTCCTTTTAACTGTAAATAAAAGAACTCCCTCTGGAATTTTTACTTTGTTAGACCAATGATCTACCACCTTCAATAACGTCCTTTTTTTTTTTTTTCAGTTGTGCTTCCAAACCAATTTTCTCGGTTGAGATTTAGCGTGTAATAGCAGTTTAGAGAATTTCCAAACTAATTCCTTTCTTGGTTCATAATTGTTGGAAACGACGCGAACAAAAATGAGCAGTGAGAGGTAAAAGAGCAAATACAATAGGCTCGACGTGACGTAATGGCTAACGAACTGCTGAAAACCGAAATTTATAACTGCAGTTTGATAGAGAACGCGTAATCTATGTTCGTATCTTTGCATATATCTCTGGTATACTTATCAAACACAAAGAGTAAATCTGTGAACAGACGTTTTGAAAGCTTTATATGTAGACGGAGTTATCTTTAGGGAGTGCATTATGATTTTTTGCACCACATTGCATTCTTGTACCTTACTAAGCCACGTGTTGCATATAAGAACACTTAACCAGTTCTCGCCACATACGTTTCAAAAATTATTCAGTCATGCATAGCAGATTTTTGGTAAATAGACCTGGCGGAGTCTATCTCTGTCCAAGTCAAACAAAAGGCCTTCTCCTCTTAGTGGTCACGGACAACTGCTCCGTTATTTCATTGTGGCATAACATTGTTAATTACTCTCAGGATTAATTAGTAATATATTATTTGAACATGCAGATCCATGATATTAGTATAAAACGGAAGTCAGAACAAAGACGAAAATGGGCTGTAAATATTTCATGAACAAAGAAAGTTTTAGAGAGCCATGATGATACACGTCGTTAAGGAACATAGCACAAAAACAGAGGAATGAGAGCAGCATAAAACTAACTTCTCAGAATGGTCTACATCAAGAGTCAATATATCAAATCTTAATAAAATAGCAAATGTCATTCGTATTGGGACAGCGATAAGAATAGCACGGATAAAACTGAAGGAAGAAAATTAGCCCAAAAAGAAAAATATACATAAGAATGTTGATTTACTTGGCGTTTACAAAGCAATTCCGATTTGAATATGCAGATCCGTGATATTAGCACAAAACAGAGGCAATCATAGCAAAATGACAATATTAAGCCGCATCAAAAGGTTTTTCGTTTTCATATCGAGGGAGACTCGAGAGAGCTTTTCTGGATTTGGAACCTCATGTCATTATGGTGTCTTTCGATAGCCACATCTCTTCTGAAACTGTTTGAGGGACCTTGCTTAACTACTCCTGGGCGTGACTTCTTAAAGCACTATGATAGATGGTCGCCTTTTTCTTGTCTTTGTTTTAATGGAGAATTTCATACGCCTATTCCAGTTTTAGAAATTACAGTCTTCCTCTTCCAGAAATCTACGAGTAACTGCGGTGGCGTTGTAGCCCAATTCATGAAAATGGCATAAAATTGCTACTTTTACTCGAAATTCAGATTCTTTGATAAATATCCAGAAACAATTAATCATCTATTATCAGGTTGAACGGTGTTAGCACCCACTGAATATAAAACTCAGCATGATAGTGTGGACCGTATCTGCATTGGAAAATATGCAACTTTACAGAAAGAATACAAGTCACCGGTATGGAGTTATTTTTATTATTAGACACACACTCAGATTTACCCGACACTATTAGGAACATACTAGTAGAAAACACAAATATATTAACTGCATCCACTTGCAAAAAAAAGACTAAAAATAATGGAAGCTCTAATAATAAAAAAGAAAAAGCCAACCCTTAACAATATTAACTATGAACAAAGCCACAATGTGCTAACCGTATTCGGAAAATAAAAACATCACTACCACACACTGAACATACACAGAACACACACACTCTACTAAGCTGATAATTGAATCATCCTTGATAATGGCTAAAGGTATAGCCGAAAGCGCTCGGAAACACAGAACATTCGGACAGTTCTTACACACTCTTTGTCCAGAAAAGAAAGCTCTTGTCAGAACACAAGAAAAATTAAATAAAAAGCTCAACCGTAGTACCTTGTCTGTCGTTTTTAATGAAACATGCATAAAGGAAGGATTGCTGCCTAAATATACAAATATATATATATATATATATATATATATATATATATATAAAATGGAATCCAAATTTAATTTGCACTGACCCGTTTATTTCGTCCGTGGGGCAGATTGTTTTCATTCCACGTACCATGGCTTTTCCTGACATATCCGTGAAATAAACCGAGATATTCAGAAAAGGCATGGAATGTGGAACTAGAACAATCTACCCCGTTGGACGAAATAAAGGCTTCGTTCGAAATACCTAATTATATTACCTGACGAAAGCCGGAGATTACAACGGTCAAAACGTCGTGAATATTTTAATAGCGATGAGTACAACCGTCCAAACAATGTAAATAGCGTAAATATTGAATAAAAGTGTTTAATGTGGCGAAAACGTGCTACCATTTCATCTCTTCCAAAATCACCTCAATACTCTAAGTTTGTAACCGACATGTTTTTTTTTTTTTTTATGATATACGTAATTATATCCTTCCACGGTTACCTTTTATTATATGTAAATTTTTCTAGCGTTATAATTTTTATTGGAAATTAGAAGGACTTTGTTTCCTGCTGAAGAGCCTCTTTTAGATTGGTTTCTAATTAATGCGAGAGAGTTCAATTCTTCTCTCTCTTAAACGTATTGGCTGTTTACAGTGCAAATCAAACAACTTCTCTCACCTGGAATTTCCACTCAGACCTCAGATACTATCTTCGTGTTTGTCAAACGCATCTGACAAGATGCGTGTCTGAAAATTCGTTTAATTAAATTGAAAAATAACAAATAAAATAAAACTGTAAAGAAAATGCAAATGTCGGTCTTAGAGACAAAAATGATGAGACGAATTCGCATTAGTAAATGTATAAAGGAGCCTTAAATTGGCGATAAAAAAAAAACAAACAAAACAAAACACCCATAACTGAGCTCAGGACTAAACAGAAAATCCAATCAACTGAAATTTAGCTGAGAGCTTGTTTTCAGCAAATAACTAAATAACACAGTAGCGTCATGGGTAGTGGCTCAGATTGAGAAGCCAGAGTGCCGAGTTCGAGTTCCAATCAAGTTCATTACATACATTTACGTGCTAATACCGTTTGGAAAGATATGGATCTATCTTCTCCCCCACTCCACTCCGCAAGTGGTAACTCGTGGGACAAAATCGTGTTATATAGACAAGGCTGGCAATCGGTCTGGAAGGAGAACAAAACGATTTCAAATCCAGCCTGAACGTGGTTGGCCTCCATCAGGTTGTCTTGCCCACTAAAAACCGCTGCTGTTACATGACCCTACGAATCTAATGGATCACAGGATCGTGTTGAGGATGAAGAAAAGTAACCACCGTAATCCACACACGTTTGGGCATCGGCCTGGCGTAATGGTTACCAAATTGGTCTCGCTAGATCAATTATGACTGATTGTTGATTTCCAAGCTCACTGGGCACTCCATACTATGGCACTTGCACATCTAAACTATGCTCGATGGGCAAATCAGTGTGGTGTAATGGTTAGCAAGTTTTTCTTGCTAGATCAATTGCGAATAAATGTGGAGTTTGATTCCTACTGGCTAGACCACATTCGGCCTTGTGCCACACCTAAGCTTCGATTAGTAAGTGCCCGTATGCCAAACACTATGAGAGAAAATGAGTTAAATAATATTAAACTTCCGGATCTAAAACAACCATTTCTTCTTATAAGGAAAGAGATAGGGTATAATCTTTAAAGGCAATGGATTGCATACTTTCGACAATGTAGATACACAGGTGAATTCAGTTTAAAGATGTCAGAAAACAAACGAAATTCAGAGATATAGAGATCGTGAAATTTAAAGTTGGTCCCATTATATTCGTTGCACAGGAAAATATGTTCAAAATTCACGATTGTATGAACTGGCTCTATTGACACGATCCAAATCACATGACTCATCATGACCGAAACGTAACTTCAGAATGGCTGATGTTAAACTCCTGGGGCGTGACTCCTTGCAACTTCTCAGACTAAAGATTTCCGCTGACATGACTGTGTTTAACAGCTCCTCAAACTCTCCTGAGAAGTGGAAAGATTATATAGAATTGCTAGGTTCGCTTCTAAGAAAATTGTTTCACTGTGTTTTACTAGGCAGTTTTTCTTGCCAGAATCTAACTTACATATTCCTAAGTCTACCCTTCGTCCATGCAATGATTATTGCTTTCACATATGGTCCGCTGATTTTGCTATCTATTTAGAGATTCTTTATAAAATACAAAGAAGGACCTGCAATATTACTGGTCCCGATCTAGCATCTCGGTTTCAGTCACTTTCCCACCCACCCCCTAATGTAGCCACTGTGTGTTTTTTTATAAACATTTTCATGATAATTGTTCTGGTTTCTTTCCTCTTTGGTACGTAAGGTTTATTAATTTATACGTAATGAATATTGCCGATAAAGTCCCATATTCTTATAGCTGATATAGCTAGTTGGAACCGTAAATTCTATGCTAACAGTTTCTTCTATTGCATTTCTCGCCTGTGGAACTCTTCTGGCTTCTTGCTTCCCAGTCATCTTCGATCTTCAAAAGTTTAACTGCAATGTCAAACGGTATCTTTTATCTTAATTTCTGTTTTTTTTTCCCCACATATCACCTCGAACATTGTTTGAAATGATTACAAATGAATCGGCAGTAGATTTGGGGAGGCTACTGGTCACCTAATAGCCAGAGACCAAAGATAGATACCCCACCTCCAAAGAAAAGTGTTGATGTTAATACCCCATACAAAGCACACAGAGAAAAATTAGCATATTAAACAATGGATATCATTGTTTTAGTTGACCACAAAATAAAACTGCAACAATGTGAAATCAGCGCATTAGGCTTTTCACTAGACATGATGTTAAGAGGGGAAAAATCCTGAACTGCAAATAGAATTACCTCGACACTGCCAGCAAGTGTTTCACACAACTCTGCGAAGGGAGGATAGAGACAACTTCCAGCTGACAAAGCCTGAAGTACGATATGAATAAACTACAAAAATGGCATTCATAATCAATTTGATTTTTACGGCTTATCAACCTTTTGCAGGTTATTTAAAAGCCAGAATATATTTTTAAATTGTAAGTTTTTTGTGATTTTTTTTTTTAGATAATAATTATTTAGTGATATAAGTTTTACTAATTAACCCATAATCGGAAGCAGAACAGGAGTGATATCTTTCCAAGGGTAACTTTCTGTGAATATAACGAACCTGACTGGAATTCTAACACTGCTTTCCGTTTAAAAATTCCGAACCATTATCTATTATTCCACACGCACATTCTAGATTACAGGAACTGCATTTCCCAAGTGGTCACCAGTCTAAGTACTATGCTCAACATTGTTTACTGTCGGCGATCGTACAGGAAACGGAGTTTCAACATGATGAAAAAAAACTGATAATTCCGAAAGCGGGGTGGGTGAGGGGAAGACAACTACAATAACGTTATAATTGCAGAAGAACATTTTTGGAACTACATCATCATTAGTGAATCGACTACAGTCGTGCATCCTTGACAAATATTCTCCATACTTTAGGGTTGTCCAGTTAGCAGTTACCCCTTTTATAAGCTGGTTAGCATTTCCAGGCATTTAGCTGATGAATTTACTGATCTTCATGCGTAATAGTAGTTATAAACCGTACCTATAAACACTAATGGGTATGTTCATATCCTCATAAATACGTTGGGAACTATTGTCAGTGGTGATTAATATGCTGTCTAAGTAGTGCACCACTAGCAGTGGGTTACCTACTTGACGCTGCTGGCGAGTATTGTATTTTGTTGATCTTATGAAGATTACCATTTCATTTCTGAATGGAATAACCTGTCAACCACATGAGTGACTACGCTATAGGTAGTAACTACCTATAAGTATCTACAAGTCAACGGACTACAGAGACTAGCTGGGATCTGTTCCAGCTTTGCTGTCGAACTCTCCTGCCTTCGGGCAGGGAGGAACCCGGACGAGGCTCGGGGAGTTAGACTGAACCGATCCCGTTTATGCGGATTCTACGGGGAATTTTTGCCCGAGCCTACGGACACGGAAGACCGACGTTAAACTCTGCCTTGTGCCACATCTACCATCGTGGGGAAGCTAGTAAATACCGACTAGCTGGGATCTGTTCCAGCTGTCCTGTCGAACTGTCTGCCTGAAGGCAGAGAGGAACCAGGACGAGGCTATGCTGAAGGTCACAGTCTCGTTCAGGTAGGTAGACAGATCCGGACCCGTTTATGTTTGGTTACGGGCTCCGAATGCCCCACATTAAATTAGGCCTTGTGCCACATCCTACCTCGTGGGGAGGTTGGTAAATATTACTAGCTGGGATTTGTTGAGTACGACTCAGACTTACTTGAGAACTACCGACCTTCCAATAGTAGCACTCACTCTTGGTTTGACTTGTGACGACCTAGTGCATAACTGTTCCATTTATCCTTATTGTCCTGGTTTTACAATAAACCTTTATTTTAATCACCGTGTTTTTCAAGTATATATTCCTATTAGCACGGAATATAAGAATTTCCAACTTCCGTTTTGGCTATTCCTCATTCAGTACCTTTTCTAGGTTACAGCAATAGCCCAGGATAAGACTTTGCGGTTGATTACATTCTTGCTACGCCGGCAAAATCCAATGACTTAGTCTCTTCACAGAAATTGCTGCCGTCATGTTTGGGTAGTATATTTTATTAGCTAGATGTTGCTACCAAAGGATACTGTCCTACATTCATATTATCTTGGTATAAGTTCAGTCAGAATTCTTATTGAATGTCTTTAGAGTCCATGCACTGGCGCCGTATGGAAGAACTGCTTCTCTTTGCTGCTCTGAAGAATTCAACTTTGATTCCAGAATAGTTGAATTCCGGAAATCTTTTCGCTCAATACATAGAGATTATTTAATGGATATATCGGGTAACATACAAGATTGTGTAACCTATCAAATTCTTCAACAGATAAAAGAGATGAGATACTAGCTAGTAAGGAGAATACAGTTTTCGTAAATAAATGAAATTCGAAAGATCTGATTGGAATATTCAATGCAGTAGCTATTGTAAAAAAAAAAATAAAAAAAAATAAATTGTATAGCAGCAAGAAAAAATTACCTAAAAATAATCCAAAATAGAATTAAATAGATGCCTTCCAAAAGTTAACCAAAATATTAAGATTTAGACAACAAAAAAAAAACGTCCGAAACAAAGAAAGGTGTTGTACTATTATAACACAGCAATCCTCTTGTATGGAATTGAAAGCTGGGTAATTTCTTCAGATAAACATTATGAGCACTCCAACAGCATTGTTTCCATATTTATTTTTACATGTACTCAGAGATGCAGAATAAAACGTTCTAATTGTTTGATTAATTTTTCGACAAGTATTTATTCAACACTCGCCTCTTCAACTTCAAACAACGATCATCGACCTAACAGATACTGCTGAATACTTTTCACAAAGAATGAACTAAAGTGAAGAAAGGAAATAAGGCTATTTCTAAGAGTAACATTCAATATTATAATTTATAGAATATGGCGGCTTACGATCACATCACAATGAAAATCAAGTTCTTATGATCATCGAAGTTAAGAAACGTCGAGCATCGTCTGTACTTAAATGGGTGACCGCTTGGGAATTCCAGGTACTGCAAGGTTGGATGGGCAGCTGGTGTAGTGGATAATGGCTTGGAAATGTTCCACTTCGAATTTCCGTTTGTTATCATCACTTACACGCAAATAGCATTGAGAAAGGCATGAATCCACCTCTTCTATCCCAAGATATGGATTATTTCATCAGTCTTGTTTCACTAAACAATTATCTCCACAAATATTACAATGAAACAATAAATCTTCTAGCTTTGAATATACTGCGAGATAATCCGTAGAAAGTCTATCTATAAAAGGCAGGATGTGTGTGTGTGTGTGTGTGTGTAACGAATGCACGGCCATAATTTCGACAGATTTGCACCAACATTTACATGCACATGCTCCAAGGCCAACACCGACATTGCATTTCCCCACTCCCATCGATAGTGGAAATAATTGATTTTTTCATGCTTCCACGGCAGTTTTCCTGTCATTTTCTACTGGCCAGATTGATAGCTTATAGTTGGCTGCCACGAATAGGCAGGAAGCTTCTATTGGCCAGCGTGAGAGCCAACAGCTGACTGACACGAATGTTAACTAGCATGCAAAAAAAATCTATAGCTGCATTCGTCACAAGTTGTAAAAATTTAAATCTGCATGGCACTTTGCTCCAATTGGCTCATTCACTTGCTTAAACTCAACGTTGATTCTGATTCCGCAGAACTGGGTTGGGTGTGAAAAGTATTTGTTAACATTCTTTTTTCATTCGTTTTTTTCTAGTTACGAGTCCTTTTTTAAAGCTGATCGTTTTGTGTTCATTTTGTTTAGTTTTTTTTTCGTAACAGATTTAATGTTTAATATAGAGCTTAGAAAAAATTCGCAGTGTGAGATAGGCAAGAAGTAAGGCATGTAGCAACATCAGCACGGCAAAGGGCACTCCTTTAAAGGCAAGGAAGTGCAAAAATGTTTTAAGTGAAGTGATGGCGATTGCTGTAGGAGTCGTACGATTTTTGAACCAAGCACGGGCAACGCCGGGCCATGCTGCTAGTGAATCAATGTTTTTGAATCTTTCATGAAAATATAATGTAGGGTCAAGTAATGTCAACTCGGAAAATTGAAGATAACTACAGAACACAGTAGAAATAACTCCTAGAAATTTCTTCCGTATTGTGCTAAAAATTAGTGGCAATGGTATCTTTATCTAACCTCCGCAAATCCACTCTTGTACCTCATCGGTTTCCTAAACCCTCTTGTTCACGGCCTCTGACTTCACGTGAATTCTACGATAGGGCCACTAATCCTTAGTCAGCACATCCGAATTATTTCATCAAACCCATAGGCAACATATCCATGTAATTCGATCAACCATTTTCTGTTATAAACTGTCACGGTTTTACTTTGCATCATGGATCGAAATACATTGGTAGGCCAACGCAGCCGGTTTTTTCGAAACATGTTTTCTGCACAGCCGTCTGTGCAGTTTATAGCATTTCAAAATGAATCTTCTATGGGTATCCGTTGCTCTAGGGAGAAAGACAGCAAACTGTGAAAGCGGGGGAAAAAAAACGACAGCAATATATTTCCCAATAATTGATGACCTTTCAAAGATATAAAAAGAAAATCCATCTTTACAGAACTATTTGTGGGCAAACGGCCTGGATAAATTATTTTTTGTTTAATAATTTTATCCCGGAAATAACGCTAGTAAAAAGGCGAAATTCTAACAGGGAGTGAATTGAGAAAAAAAACTGGGTATAAGGGAGGATTGACGAAAGGATAAAAGATGAAAGGGTACAAGTAGATAGATGGCGATTGGCGTTGCATTTACATTTTTGAAGCCTGTAGTTATCAGGGAGGCAAGTAAACGGAAGGAGTTCCACAGACGGGGAAAAAAACTGTTGGAGGAGAAGTGGTGGTTACATGTAACCATTTTAATAAAAAGGATGTGACATGGACGTCAATCTAGTAGCACGCTAAAATTCCCATAGTCGGGGCACCATGGACAAAAGCTCGTCAGAGCATTTACCATAAAAATATCTGTAGAAAAGACAGCGGAATGTCACGTCACCTGTGATATATGGTATTAAAAGAACTCATAAATATTAGCTAGGAAAATGGAATTCGCAAGAACCGAAGTACAGAAGCATTTAAATTGACGGCTTCTCTTCTTTCGCAAGAAGGGGGGGGGTCTTAGGTTATAAATAATTTGTTATGCAAAATGGATTTACATAAATAAAATCAAAGCATTCGTGACGGATACCATTGCCCACTTATATTGTTTATAGTCTGTTTAATAGACTCATATTGGCTGTTAATATCACACTATTTTAACTATTCTACCGGGCTTTCTTCAGAGATTACCCGGATGGGCACATACCTGAATTAGGCTGCAAAGTACCACATGTGACATATTTTGATAGTACCAACAGAAATGAAGAAATTGCTCCAACTGTAAGTCAAACGACATGATGCCAGGAAGAGATAACCTCTGAAATTGGTGAAAAATCAAGAAGAATTATTAATTCTTTCTGAAACCAGAGTCATTATTATTATTATTATTATTATTATTTAACTAGTGAAATAAAGATTCAAACCAATTTTGATTTATTCCCTTATCCTGTGTAGACAAAACCAGTAAGTCAATGGCATCAGACAAGATACATGACCAGCACTGCGTGGTGTTCCATTTTAAGTTGTGTAAGACTAAAAGGAAGTCGAGAATGATAGATGAAGCCAGTGGGAATAGTTCAGTAGGAAGCAATACGTGTTGGAAATGGTTTGCGAAATTCAGAAAAGGTGAATTTGACAAGAAAGACAAATCGGATAGCACTGGACCACAAGAATTTAGAAAGTGATGATCGCAAATACATTTGGATGATGAGTGAACACAACGCGGGAATTGGCTGAAAACATTCATGTCGATCATTCAACATTTGTTATAAATTTGCTTTGTTAAAAGTAAAAGAAATAATAAACTGGTAAAATGGATTCAACTAAATGAAGTTTCAGCACCTGTTTACCTCCTCCTCCCAAACTTGAAACTGGGATCAATTAGATAACCAGAAACGTTCAAAAATCATGGTAGAATACTGAATTCCTTGTGACATCAATAATAAGATCAAATCTATTTACACTGTTTACATTTCTCTGACTGTTGATCTCGTCATTACGGTAACATTCGCGAAATTTCGGCCGTTGTACTCTCCGGACTTCAACTGATATATTTTTTAATTTCGTACCGAACTCTTTATTTAGTCCACGGTGTTATATTGTTCTAGTCGCACGAACTCTCAGTTTTGAGGACAACAGTCCGAACATTGTAACTATTTACAGTGTTTAGCCTGAGTAAACTCTCTCTCTCTCTATATATATATATATATATATATATATATAGAGAGAGAGAGAGAGAGATATGTTGAATATTTAACACTTATTGCATTTTTATTCTTTGATCAGAAGCATTATCTGAACGACAGTTGGAGATACATTTTCTCACACATCCCAATATAAACATTACCTTGAAGATATGGTAACACTGTCCACAGGTAAAAACAAACAGGAACATATATAACGGTTTTGGAGGAAAAAATCTTTGCAATTAAAGAAAAAGAAAATATTGCTTTTTTTTCAGTCGGTGGAACGGATACATTTTAACAGATGTGGAATTTAGCAGTGTATTAGGGTTTTAACGTATAGGCCAAGTACGGTGAGAGAATATAGAAACGTCGAAATAGATTTGCTGTCGACCTGACGGATTGGTTCCAACAGGAAAGGCTACTTAAGATTCGCGCCTCTTGCCAAAATATCAAATTGATGCATTTCTTACTCGTTGACATGCACATGAATTTTAGCTAATTCTCGGAGAGATGGCCAATTTTGAACCTTTTTTTTTATCGCCATAAAATGCAAGCATATCGTACTGCTGTAGGACACATTCATATGTTGACCAAAAATGAAGAAAAAATAAATTAGGGAGGGGAGAAACAATCCATTTCTCACCCAGCATATCTCTGGCATATGCAGTTATCGGATTATACATTGTTTCCGTCAATGCAGAAAGATGCAATTTATTTTCTGCTACGGATGACGGGGCACGTTTTAAGATAGCGCTTAGAATGGTAGAATTTTCCTCATGTAGAGAGTGAGGACATCGTTAAATATAAAATAAATACCAAAGTTGTCCAGCGACACACGATTGACAAAAGCAAAAAGAACAAGGCAAAAATCCAATGTAATGCAAGCAAACAGTATATGAAAGGCAAATTAACAGTAAAAAAGGGAAAAGCAAGATTAATAAGGCAACAAATTCAAACCTTATATTTACTTTGACACAAGAAAACTTCGGATAAGTGAATAGAGCATTCTGACTTCAAGAAAAGACAGACCGGGGATTTTGTCATATGAAACCGAGAACTGGCCTGTTTTATTGCTTAGGAAGAAATCCCAGTATGCATTTGTGTGCTTCTGTCTATAAATTGGGAAGGGAAGGTGTTTTTCAGTCATCCCTTATAAGGATTGTTTGTTTTGGGGTCCATCCCCTCCCGCATGATTTCACGTTCATGGAAAAACTTTTATATATTTTTATAAGAAAACATGAAATAAAATATTTAGAAATTTGTAAATTATTGTGCCATGCGGTGTTTTTGTAGATTGCATGTGGAATCGTGATATTGTGGCACATCTAAGATTGGATCGTGATTGATGAGTTTTTGTTGTTAAATCATAATTAATGAATGGTTTGTGAATCTGCTTGGCTAGGTCTATGATATTTAATGTTGACCAGCATTGTCGTCACTTCACATTTGTGCTACAATTGCTGTATTATATACATGAATAAATGCACATTCCTTATAAGGACTGAAAATAGCAGCTTATATGGCATGATCCTAAAATTATAGCCAATGAATATGGGTCTCTAGGTATTTCTGTAGTCATAAGACGTTTAGGAATAACAGCGTTACTTCGGATATAAATTTCATTTGACATCCTATTGTTCTACTAATCATTAATATTTCTAGTGGAAGTTTATCTCTAATATTACTTACACTTAATCTACAGATACAATATTAGTAATCAGTTATTTCTTTGCTATAAATACGACATGACATTTGTTTTTTGTCAAATAACGCGCTTTCAATGCTAATGCTATTTGACATTCCGATAATTATAGCACATGGTGTTCAATTAGTTCATTGACATTTGATATGCAATAATTATCATTTCACTTGCCTCCGAGTAGAGTTTTCCTGAAATGGAAGCATCATTTGATCACACGATTTTAGATATCGTAGGTCATCTATTTGCAACAATAAGAACGATTTATCTCTTCAACGAAGCCAACGTTAATGACTTTACAGGTCGTCCAGTATGACATTCACCAAGATCCAAACGATTAGACGTCAAATTATTTCGTAGTCATAAGTGACATCATGTGAAGACTGGTGATACGTAGGTAGACATTTTAATATAGACAGCTGAAGCTGACAATTGATAGAGTAGCCTTTGAATAATATATAATGCTAAATAATTAATCATGGTATATTAAATGGTAGGAAATATTAGCAAACGCACCGAGAGTAGAGAGAAAAAAAAATTAAAAGAAAATTACCACCGCAAATCAAGTAACCATTAAAATCAAAATCTTGTATCAATTATGGCCTTTTAGAAAACTTCCATCTAGGTTTATAAAATATGAAATTAAATTCCAAAAATGCGTGGTAAATTATAAATTTTCATCGTATATAGGGTCATACGTACCTTCCTATTTTGTGAACGTTCAGAAAAAGTTCAAACTATACTACCGGGACGAAGAACTTTGTAGAAAAGTGTCAAAATATAAACAAGAATATAAAATAACCTTAGATGCGTTCGTCCTGGGTATGACGATAAACTACATCCGCATCCTGTGTAAGAGGATAAACTACGTCCAGCATCAAGGCCTCTGATGAGGAGGTTTTGAGGATCGTTGAACCAACTTTTGATTGCTGGTGTTCCTAGGTTTACCTTGACCTGGGGTGGTAGAAACTGTTAGGGTCCCAGCTATTGGTAAACAGTTAACACCCAAACTGGGTCAAAACACTATGAAAGTGTAAAAATACGTTTTAATACCTGTAATACTTTGTAAAATAAATATTACCAGCAATACATTTAAAAAAAAAAATATTATGAACAATAAAAATTTAGTCGGCATTAAATAACCCATTGAGGTTCATATGCCGTAAAACAAAACAAATCTTAGATGCGCGTTTAAATACACACACACACACACAATATATATATATATATATATATATATATATATATATATATATATATATATATATATATATATATGTGTGTGTGTGTATATAGTAGTATTAATCGTGCGCACTACACCGGTGATATAGAAAAGTGGTTCTAAGCGTTAGTTCAATTTCGCATTAAATACTCGCGGGAAGGTAGGAATCTGTCTTTCCTTCACACAGCTCTTGCGTGTGCAGCAGAATAGACTGCCACCGAAAGTGGGCATGATCAATCTAAATCTAGGAAAACAGTCTATACAAAACTTCTGCGAGAGGCAACGAGAAACTACAGCAATATATTCAACAAATATCATGTAAATTGAAAGTCATAGATAATGAAAAAGAAATACCGAATCAAGATATCTGGCATAGTAAATGACAGGACATTAAGCAGAAACTACCAATCATTATCAGAGTACACACAAACTCACTCTCTCTCCATATATATATATATATATATATATATATATATATATATATATATATATAACAACCCAAGTTACTGGTAAAACTAACACAAAAATATGCCAAGTGAAGAACGAAATGAACTGTGAAGAATATACCAAAAGAAAACAACTGCCTAAACAGGAAAAGAGTGTTATATCTCTAAAGGTGCAAGACATAGCAAGTATGCTAGCCGCTGATACTAATAAAAAACAAAACAAAAAAAAAACACATTTTAAACCACTACACGTGTTTCCTGCAAACAAGACCCCCATGTGACAAGAATGTATATATATATATATATATATATATATGAACGTTTGTATGTTGAACACTGACGACCTTCACACCCAATAAGTTTGGTCAGATTTTGCAAAATGCGTCGAGTAATGTTCAGCACCTTAATCTTATATACTGATATATATAGACACTTATTTACTTATCACATCTTATATTGTCCAAGGTATTATAATATATCACCTACTATTTTGAAGAGACTACGTGTGTTGACATACATATATCACTTATAATCTGACTCCTCACCACCTCCAGTTCAACGAAACAATCAGAATATTCCGACTTTCTCATTCATTTTCAAATGGAGAGAAGTAACTTTTTTAAGTTATGTTTGTGATGGAGTAATTATTTTTAAATGCAACTGCATGAAAAAAAAACATTAATACTTACATTGCTGCAAATTTATAGAAAAATTTTGATTGGCATTACTGTTTCTTTGATTTTCTAGCGTGTTTTAGGAAACATGCTAAACACAGGATGAAATGCCTATAAAATTGAATTTTCCGTCGGTGTCGACCTCTTAGTCTGTACTACAGAGAATACGAGCGAAACTAAGTTAGATGATACAACGGATACGCAATATATATAAAAAATGTCTAGGCTGTTTTGGAAATAATAAAAACGATATCAAACGAAATTGTCCATCATTGACAAGTTTCATCATTGTTCTGATTTTGGTGAGAACACCACTGGCACTTAAAGAGAACAAATGACATGCAGTGCTTATCGCAAATATGAAAGTTTTTTGTGGGGAGTCAGCGCTTGGTCTATTTTGCTAAGTCTGTCCGAATTGCTCCGTCTTATGAGTGAGTACTAAGCAATTTCTGCAGGTCGTTTGATACACTCTGCATATTAAGTAATTTCTAGCGCAATAATGATCATCATTTTAGAAGGGTCTACGATTAAGGTTAAGTTTTACGGCTTGGGTGATACACATTGCACGTATATACACTGACACATTCATTCCATGGAAATTGATGGTCTGTTGGATCAAAGTTTTCTCCTGTCATATTTATACGGTAGACATTTGCCCAACTGATTGCATGTTCTTAGACGATCTTACTCCGTTCAGGAATTGTACACCTCCACATATTGCTATCATAAGCAGCAGTTTCCTACTCGGGATCATCTATCTGGCAGGCAGCACGAGGCGTATATGCATTTGATAGTTTCACCAAGTGCAAGGTGATAATGCCGCTACGACACATGGGATGAGTAAAATAAAATGCGGATATTTTAGTGAGGTAAAATGACAAAAAACAGGATTCAGGAAGACATGGCACTTAAGTATTTGAAGGTCGTAGGGGACAGGAAAGCAAAAACCGGAAGGGAATTCCACAGGCCGGAATAAAGAGAGAAGAAATCATTAAAATTGAACTTACTGTTATATATATATATATATATATATATATAGTAAAACGGTGAGACCGACTTGCAAATCTAATTGTACGCTTAGATAATGCGGTCGAGATACAAGCAATGAAAGCTTATTGCAACAATTGTCATTAGAACAGTTATAAAAAGAGAGACAAGGAAGCCACGATATCGTGGTGGGAAATGACGGCTCAGGATCCATATAATTACAAGACCTTCTACATATCTCTCTCATATATATATATATATATATATTATATATATATACATACACATATAAAAGGATACAGGAAAAATTATTCTTACAAAATATTTTCTTGTAATGTTGTTCCTTTACCGATGTAGTATCTGAAAATTATATATATATATATATATATATATAGCAATTTACTAGGTGTAGCTTAGATGTGGCACTAGGCGAAAAATTTGGAGCATACTATCAGGATCAACCCATTCAACGCCGAGGTGTGTATGTGTGTACGTGCGTGTGTATATATAGTGTAATGGTAAAAAAAGTTTATCTCACTAGATCCGTTCCGACTGAGTAGTGTGTTCGATCTCCACTCAGTACGCCACACTTTCGGCCTTGTGCCACATCTAAGCTACACTTAGTAATTATATATATATATATATATATATATATATATATTAGTTTTGCTTAATAATATTGACAAGATATGTTTATGCTATGTTTTTCCTTGATATTGAAAATTTTCGAATTGTTTTATAAAAAATTCGTAAATTTATTAAAATTCTTATTTTTCCCCAGAGTATTTTCGAATGTTGTTATATTCGATTTTCAAGTATTGTTTTGTTTATGTTGTATTTTCTAGTTCATTGTGGCGTTCTCACATTTGATGAAACGAATTTCAGTTCACTCCATGTAGGCCGCTTCACTTTTCTTACAATTGCTCCCAGATTTTTATATCTTTAATACTATAGAACCAGCCAACATTAAGTAAGGTATCTTTCTCTATAGATGATTGTGTATTGAAGGTTTGTAAAAAAAAAAAAAAAAGAAAATAAAATAAAAGAGACATAAAAATCGATTTAAATTGACATGGAATTGGTTCCAACAAGTGGGAGAACATTGGAATATACAAAGAAATTTTTTCTATAAATATACGCAAAACACAATACTTGAAAACGGATATAACAACATTCGAAAGTACTCGGAAAAATATAAATAAATATAAGCTGTTGAAAATCTAAAGGAGAACGTAACTAAAGACTATATGTACGAGATCCCGTGCAGCTGCGGAAAGAAATATAAAGAGGAGACAGTCCGCCCCCTTAAGGTAAGGTTTAAGAACACCAGGAAGCTGTAAGACGAGGGGAAGTGGAAAAATCAGGTGTGGCTGACCACATATGGATAGAGAATGGAAATCACCACCCTCTGTGGAATCATGTTGAGATCATAGACAAAGAACACCATTGGAAAATTCGTAAACTTTAGGAATCAGCACATATGCTAGACAACAAAAATATCCTGAGCCGACCAAGTATAGAAATGAATACAATATAGAAACCAGTAATAAGGAGTGCCAGAGGAAAGCGATAACAACCAAAATTGCAAGGACTGGTAAAAATGATGCTGAAGACATTAGGTTTATAATACCCAGACATTCATACACAGAAGTCCTCAAGGAAACATGGCCCAGTGGATGAAGGCTTTAGTTAGATCCAGTGACAGGAGACAAAGAGTGTGAATTCAATATCTGGTTAAGGCAGTAGAGAAATTCAGAGGGGAATTAACAGGAGATAACTGATATCCATTAAACATGGCACGTGGAACTAGAAAAGTCTACCCCAGTGAGCGAAATAAAGGGTTCAGTTCGACATTCCAACCACCCGAAGAAGGCCGAAACGTTGTAATAAATATGGCGACAAAGATGAGGACAATAGACCGAATAATGTGAAAATTTAAATTTTACAGAAAATAACTATTTCGGAAATTTGAAAAATTATATAAAGAGAACATATCGATATTACCCAAACATGTTTGTCATAATATTGCTAAGAAAATACACATCCACATATATATATATATATATATATATATATATATATATATATAGTTCCTGACGTTTAAAGTCAAGGAATAATGTTTCCGCTTATATCCAGCTGTGAAGACACACAAATCTTTCCAAACATTGAATTGACACTGGAGAATATTTTAATGTACGACGTTTCACATTTCTTGATATTGCCTGCTTTTCAAATTCTTAGGTTTCCGACTGTTCCATTTCTGTGTTTTGAATTATCTCCACATGCGTTTTGATATATTTCTAAAGTCATTCAAATCTAAATAGTTTCTGTGCAGATAACAGACAGGCGGATATACGAACAAGACAATTCTATAATTATGGTCGACCTCCATTTAATGTTTTCATTTTTTTTCTTTTTATTACCTAATTTTTATGTTTTTCTTCTTATACAATATTTCTGCTAAAGTTACCATAGTTATCTTCATCTCTTAAGTGATGTATTGAGTGTTTTTTTTTGTTTTTTTTGCATTGGCATATCCCCCCATCAATCAGAGCGTAGGTATTTCAGAATTAGCTATAAACGATTGCTCTCAAAATGAGGCTCCGTTCCGAACGTCTAGTGGAAATCAAGTTTGATTAGGACCTCGAGTAGAACTCGTCTGTGAATAAGTTGTCTTCTTAACGTAATATGGACGGCCTCATTAATATTTGCGACGAAAAGCACCTAACATTTATTTTTTAAATAAAAGGATTAGATTTTATATATGTCATCCTTAGAGTTTAATGCTTTGCTTACCCTCAAGAATATTTTGTCTAACTGCAGAACAGTGAACATGTATAGTCGTGACTAACTAGATAATATAGCGTTGCTCCTCAGAGCAGACGCCAGGTTCGTTCTCTGAGTGCAACGTCTTCCAGTCAAACGACCGTGGCTTAAAAATAACATTTGGGCCGGATTGGTAGCCACGAAATAAAACCATGAAACTATTGTATTAGAAGGTAAATTTTATTCCGTTTTAACCTTCTGTTGTAGACGATCAAGGCAGAAATGAGGCGCGTTGAAGGCATGTCTTAATTTTCACGTGGTCCCGACCAGTCTCTTCTCCCTCTCTGTGCGCTTCTGCTGTTAGGAACCACTGTCATATATAGTACAGAGTTCTTTGGCTTGTCAGACCTACCTAAAAAGATAATTCATCTAGAACTAAGATCTGGCTTCGCTCAGTGACGTACTTTGTCAGGATCGTTTGAGCTGGTTTTGGGATTTCCACGCCATTAAGCTGACTTTTTTTTAACAAGACAATGACTGTCGAAACAATTTTTCTAAAAACTTTAAAATGCTTTCCTTCAACAACTTATCTACTGACACTGATCTCTCTACAATAAGGACACGACATCTACGGACATCAATAGACAAATCCTCGAACTTATTCGATGATGATAATAAAAAAAAAGTTGGTTTTATTTGTTTTGTCGCATATCAACTGCTTATGGGTCATTTAAGGCCGAAATTTAATATACTTATCAATTTCATTCACAAAAAATATATTGCCGGTTTTATATGTAATAGAATCGTATGAAAAAGTACTTGTATAGTATTTGACCCTCTTTCTGTGGCTTAACTATTTGCCCATAGTTGAGACCCTAAAATGTGCTACCATTCTGGGTTCGTCTGGACCAAGGAACAACAACCATTAACAGATGGACCCACGCTCTTCAAAATGTGTAGTAATGGGTGCATTTGGAATAACACATTGACACCTGCAAGAGCGTTCAAGAGAAATTTGAATTGAGAACGAAATGTTACACCTACAGACATGTGCCACTATTTACTGTAATGATTCCCTGTTCTTGAGTTGGGAGAATTCATGCTAACACCATGACTCAAGAACAGAATTTTCATTGACTACGTCATGTGCGACACCAACATAAAAACGATAGTATCATGTCTTTAATTCGGTGATCTGCTTAATCTTTCATCGACTTTTTCGTCGATCGTATTACCTTTTATTTAATATCTGCCGTTTTGTTTTACTTCTAATATCTCTTGTGATTAATCTTATTTGTTCTTTCGATTACGCTTGCCTTCCGACTTCGCATTTAAGTACACACAAGTGTACGGTCATGCACAATTAATATCCTAAACAGACCATTTAGTTCCGTCTGTTGCCACGAGTAATGAGCATTTATCTTGTCTGAATAGCCTTCTGAAGTTACAGATAAGCCTTTTGTTTTTATCAGTGAGTTCAGCAACTTTTTGTACCATGCGAACTGTTTTAGAACATTACGAGTGTATATCGAAAAGTTCTCAGTCTTATTAAGAAAACTTTACCAAATGATGATTTGGTAATCGTCTCAGATTTCTTTTTCGGGTTGATATTGGTGAATTTTTATATTTTAGGAGCCATAGATTATTTGAATGGTGAAATAGATTTTTTTCTAAATAAAGCCTGGTTTTCAGAGAGTTAAAATTCAATTACTTTAAATATCAAGAAAATTGTCCAAATTAAGAATCCTCAGAAATGTGTTCGTTGACGTTGTTTGGTGGTATATCTAATTATACCAGTTATTTAATGCCAAAATATAGATTTTTTGAATGCCATTCTATGCCTTCGAACACAGATAAGCCATTTTACTAGAAATAGGCATTGTCGGCAACCTTTTGTAGATGAAAGGTGTATCGTCGGCAACATTCGTCTGCAAACGTCGCCATCAAATGGTCATGCTGGAAACGTCGCCATCAAATGGTCATGCTGGAAACGTCGCCATCAAATGGTCATGCTGGAAACGTCGCCATCAAATGGTCATGCTGGAATGCAAATGGTCATGCTGAAACGTCGCCATCAAATGGTCATGCTGGAAACGTCGCCATCAAATGGTCATGCTGGAAACGTCGCCATCAAATGGTCATGCTGGAAACGTCGCCATCAAAATGGTCATGCTGGAAACGTCGCCATCAAATGGTCATGAAACTGGAAACATCGCCATCAAATGGCTGGAAACGTCGCCATCATGCTGGAAACGTCGCCATCAAATGGTCATGCTGGAAACGTCGCCATCAAATGGTCATGCTGGAAACGTCGCCATCAAATGGTCATGCTGGAAACGTCGCCATCAAATGGTCATGCTGGAAACGTCGCCATCAAATGGTGCTGGAAACGTCGCCTCAAATGGAAACGTCGCCATCAAATGGTCATGCTGGAAACGTCGCCATCAAATGGTCATGCTGGAAACGTCGCCATCAAATGGTCATGCTGGAAACGTCGCCATCAAATGGTCATGCTGGAAACGTCGCCATCAAATGGTCATGCTGGAAACGTCGCTATCAAAATGGTCAAATGCTGGAAACGTCGCCATCAAATGGTCAAATGGCTGCTGGAAACGTCGCCATCAAATGGTCATGCGTGGAAACGTCGCCATCAAAATGGTCATGCTGGAAACGTCGCCATCAAATGGTCATGCTGGAAACGTCGCTATGAAAATGTCTTGCTGGTAATTTTTCTGTGCACCGCCTGAAGAGATTCGGTAAAAAAAAATGTGTGTTCCAAAACAAGTTTATTAGTTCAGATCTGACTTGACATCAAGTTCTCTATAGACATAAATTTATGAAGCCTTTGTTGTTTATTATGCATCTAAGAATGTATAGCAAGTCATGACCATTTCAGCCATCATTGAGAATATTTGCAGTTGGGTAGAAAATACTACGAAGTAGATAATAAAGTGCTGTTGATTTAACAGGGGCACCGACTACATGAATTTAAGCGTGATACTCCAGTGGCAACTCGGTCCCACGCATATGCTGTTGAAATATATATCTAAACATAAACGATATATGTAAACGCCACTTCTGCTCCAACAGTCTATTTTCTCGCACTTCCAACTTTTGGAGCTCTATTCTGTTTAATTGAATCCCTGATAATTAAAATCTTCCAAAATTTAAAATGGAACGTCACCCGCCATCTTCTGCATTGTTTTGTCCTTTACTCAATCTTCCCTATTCTCAGTCTTATTTCTATTTCATCCCATCTCTGCTTACAAACGTTATTTCTGAATTTCTTTAGATTAAATGATTAAAAATAAAATTGTAGTGGGGGGGTGGATTAGTAATCGTGTTAGCAGACAAAAGTAGAAGCGTATTTCTGATTATTCCTTTTAATTCTCATACGGCTTATGCAGAGGCCACAAACGTAGCTTGATAGATTTCGTTGGGAAAAAAAATTGAAAATGGTTGGAGCCGAAGACGACATATGTGGTACAATGTATAAGTGTTTTTAACAGAGGCATCTGAACTTGATCAATAATACGATATCTATAACATTTAAAATGACTGCCGATATACAGGAAGTTTGTTAATACAACTAATCTTTCCTTCGTTAGAAATTGACTATAGATGCCATTTTTTGCCAGCTTGCAACGAGTGTTTTCAATGATTTAAAACATCAATGTGATTGTTCATTTTGATTTATATCCATATTAGAGAGACAATATAACCAGGGGTAATGGTAATAATAGCCACTTCCCTATAATGAAACACTTGGCATTTACTGGCAGAGTAGCCAGTAGAGATTTCTGCTGAAATAAATGAACATTTCTAATTTTTTTTATTGTATTTTTTTTTTTTTTTTAGGAAACAGGTTCAATTCCAGTAACTGTTATAGCTCTTGCCAGTATTAATGCGTGGATTCCTTCCTAACATTTTATTTGATGTGGTGTGGAATGTTATCTCGATGTCATAATTTCCTGTTCTCCTGACATATGCTTTCCAATTTAGTTGCTACTGTTGGGAGTCCTCGGGTGATGCGGTTTCTTTATTTGTTACAGTTATTTCTGATTCTCAATCCACAGTTCAAAGATGTATGACCTTTGCCAAGACCTTAAGTCTTTACTTGTTCAATACTTTCTCACCTTTTTTTCTTTAAAGCATTTCACTCTAAGGAAGGCGGAAGTGACACTAGCACGCAAAGGGTTACAGAGGATTGAGAACAAGAGTAAAGAGGCATGTTTGAGGAAAGGCTATAGAGAAGGACGGGGAACAAGCTCAGAAAGGCAGATAACGTTTTACATTTAACTTGAATATTTGAAGATTATAGTCATCGGAGAAACAAGGGGAATGGAGTTCCACAGACAGGAAGTGCGAGAGAAGAACCTGTGTAGAAGAGACGGTTACATTTAACCGTTTTGACAGTGAAAGGGTGGGACCGTAATGCCAACCGGGTAGCTCGCTTGAATTCATGCAAAGCGAAAGTAACTCGTCGGAACAGTAGCCGTGGAAATACTTTGAGAAGAAACAGAGGGAGACCACGGCATGTCTGTGGGATAGCGATTGTAGTATCATGTCTTTACTTCGATTATTTGCATAGGTATCTCTTGATTTTGTCGAGGACCTTGAGACGTACAGTAAGAGCACCAAAACATATATGAGAGCAATATTCATTGCAAAGACGGATCGTTGATTTATAGATTTGAAGGATAGACTCAGACGAGAAAAAAAACTTCCTGGCGCGACAAAGAGAGCCAACATTCCTTGCGTTGGCTGAAGCTATTGTTTTAATGTATTTATTCTACTTCATGCCAGTGGAGAGCGTGAGACCAAGCAGGCGTAACGAGGCGCTCTCGAGGTGTTAGGAATCAGCCATTCTGATGTGAGGCAGGGCGGGTTCTGTGGTGGGTAAAGGCGAGCATTTTCGTTTTTGGACGCATTAAAGCTTATCAGCCGTTTCCTGCCCCAGTCAACCACAGATTGGAGGTCCTTTTCGAGATCAGCATTGTTCCTTTGAATTTCAAATATACAGCGCAGGTCGCTGATTCGTTTTAAAAAAAATGGACTCTTATTCCAAACATCCGTTTCAATAAATGTTAAAGAAATTGCCTACCGCCGCTTAATTTTCGCGGCCAGCTTTGCAGAATATAGTGTTATATTACTGAAAATTATTAAATAGTATTTTGAAAAGTTATAGAAATTTTAAGTCACTTTTTTTAATCCAATATATACCTTTATTTAAGATTCACGTGTAGCCTTATTTGAAATATTTAAGTTGGCACAAATATCGCGCGAGTTTAGCTAATCGATTCTAAAGCAAATCAGCTCGAAGCAGGCAATGTTAGTGACACTTCTCCTTAAGCTCATATTGACACTTCCGTGTCGCGGAGAGTTAACCCGATGGTCAGGTCAGAATGGATGAGGTCGTTAAGAAGTTTATGATTAACTCAAGAGAAAAAGAAGTTTCTGGTGCAGCAAATTTCTAATTCGAGTTGTTTTCGTATAACGGTAAATAGAATTTCAGTGAAAGACAAGCTGCCCAATTTTTTTTTCCTGTCTCAAAATTCTGATAAACGTAGGTAAATATACAAATCTTAAGTATTAAATTAATTTAAGTTTTTCAAGCGGGGGATTATTTTAGGAAACCATACCGATTTTGGAAATATGCTTCCATAGGAGTCATAAGCATAAAAATAGAAAGGAGTATAAGAGGATTTTGTGTTCCCACCGGATTTATTCAACATCTACAGCGAGGCTTTCTTAAGTGAGCTGCAAACACAACCAAGATTTAAATTGGTGAATCTGATAATAAGAAAAGACACGAAGATGAAACTGTAGTTGTAGACGAAGAAAGAAAGGCACAGAGCCTACTAAACAAGTTAAAGAGGGAACGCGAGAAGGATAGATTAAACAAATTGTAAGACATTTTTTGTGGAGCGATCAGATAATTTTTCAACTTAATTACGTTACATGCTTGTTTTTTTTGTTTCATTTTTAAGCGACGGAAACCATGACATACTTCGAATTTCAAAGGAAATGTTCTTGGAGCTAGTTAATTATATCCTTCTCATAATCCTTTCAAAAATAACTGCCCCTGTGTACACAAAAATAAAAAAAATATCCCCCCAAAATATATATTTGTTGTATACAGTTATGGTTGTCAGCAAGAAGAGCAGACGATAACGCGAACCACAATCTGAGCTAGTTCGCATGAAACATGGTAAGAAAGTTAAATATCGGTCAAGTAAGCGTGGTAGAAGAACTATTTTCCATAGACCAACCTCTCTCTCAACAAGATGTAGAGAGCTTTTCACTGATTTCTCGCTATGACCATGGAAAGTGCTCGGATGAACTGAATATCCCTGTTCTGCCAGTTTTAACCTTCACGGTTAGGCCACGCCCTGCGACTTTCATAGTAGCAAACCATCCGTATTCCCTCTGTAGTCCATCGGCGAGAAGTTCCACTCAAATACCTTCTCGCGAACCACTTCCCTATGGAACAAACTTCTTAGAGAACGTATGCCCGAACACTACAATCTTAACCTGATCAAGTCTAGAATTAACCGTTATCTCCCCCGCTATCCATATAAACTACCTCTTATCTTAACCCTCTCCTTCGAGTGACCGCCGGGCTTAAAACAGGACAAAGCCTAATGTGTAATATATATATATATATATATATATATATATATATATATATATATATATATATATACACACACACACACACACACAAGTGATATAAGCGGATGTAAATGTGAAACAGAAATGCGAAAGTGCATTTGAAAATCAAAAGAAGCCTTACAAAAACAAAGACGCAATAAGAAACAGGAAACTTTCATTTAGAAACAATAATATGCAAAATTCCTATGTAATATCAATCCTCCAATATGGCATTGAATGTTGGAGAATCTCTAGAAAGTTGAGAATACTAAGGCAGTGTTTCTCAATCTTCTTAAGCACTCACACATACACACATTTAAGAGCAAATGAAAATATCCCAGCAGACTGAGCAACGTTTTTAAAGGATAGACATAAATGTTATGAAATAAAACCATTGACTAAAATTTCAATTGACTGATTTCAATGTTTCTATCCAACAATTTATTCAGGCCATTTAGTGTGAAACCTGTGCCTGGTGATTTTTTTTTTCATCGATGTCTTTAATTTTTGATCGAATGTGCTATGAGCAGACTCCCTTTTCTCACACAGTTGAGCGTAGTGTTAATCGAGTCTTATTCTTTTATGTTATTTGGGGTTGAGAAGCCTAATTCACATGAATAAGTTCGTCCTGGGTATGACGATAAACTTCCTTCGCGACCTGGGTAAAACGATAAACTACGCCTAAGAGCAAGGCCTCTGATCAGGAGGTTTTGAGGAGCGTGGAACCACCTCTTAATTGCTGGTGTTCCCAGGTCTGCCCTGACACGGGGTGGCAGCACCTGTTAGGGTCCCAGCTATGGGCAAATGGTTAACCCCGAAACTGGGGTAAAAGCACTATGAAAGTGTAAAGACAGGTTTTAATACCAGAAATACTTTGTAAAAAAATTATTTCCAGCAATAAATTTATGAAGAAAAACTATTACCAGCTATACATTTTTGAGGAAAAAATAATAACCATTTTTTTTTTTGAAAAAAAAATATTACAGCAACACATATTTGAGGAAAAAATATTACCAGAAATAGATTTTTGACAAAACAAAATATTACTAACAATGAAAATTTTGTCGATATTAAATAACCCATTGGGGTTGATATGCTGTAAAACGAAAACAAATCGAATCACATGAAAAAGCAGAAGATTGAAATAAAACTGATAAAATCTTCTTAGCTAATGTGGGATAAAAAGTTTAATACTTAGTCATTTATTCAAATACTAACGCTTTACCATTACCACTAATATATATATATATATATACACACACAAACATTATATATATATATATATATATGACATGCGACACGGCGGTTGAAAATCACTGACTTAAGGGAACCGATACGTTCTTCTATCGGAAGGATGGCTAAGAATACAATGGACGGAAGGTGTAAGTAATGCAGAAGATTTAAGGAAATGAAAACGATGTCACTTAGAGACAGCATTTCTGAAACAAAAAAAAGGAAGTAGACCAGGAAATTTAGCACACGGATGACGTATCGGCGATAAAGAAAACAGCAGGAAATAGCGAGTAAGCTGCCTGAAGAGCGTATGTAAAGGGATATAAGGGAATAAGAAAAGAAAAAAAAACGTAAAAAAGACATATTACGAGTCGATGTCTAACGCTCTGGTTGCGCACATTCTGAAAAGACACGTCCCTTAGAAGTTATATTAAAAAACAAAACCCAGCACCATTCCATTTTCTCGTAGAGCATTTAGCCTTAATAATTGATGTCAAGATTGCATAAAGCTCGTCTATTTAACATCTTGCTAAATATTAAAGCCACTTCCTATGCCTCGCTCTCGTCCTCCTTAGATAGGTGTCATCTATATTCTTCAACTATATGCTCCTGTCAGTCTGATGATAACCTACTCAGGACAGATTTTCGAATATGCAAAATAGTGAACAATTTTCCGGCAATACAACAGCACACATAATTACTTTCAAATATTAATTATTCTTCCGTCAGATTTAGTGCCATTGCCAGACTGTTTGCTATGAAGATGCTTTAAAGCAGCAGCAAACCTGCCAAGCTGGCGCCCCTCACTAAGTTCCGTTTCGATTAAAACATTAACATTATTCGAAATTTTCTCTACTGTAGTTACAATAATAGATATTTAAAAAAAAAAAAAAAAAAAAAAAAATCACTAGACTGAATGCTTGCAGCATATAATTTAAAAAAATATATTATTTTGGTGACGTTTTTCTTTATTTTGTGTACACATAGGCAGTCATTTTGAAAGGGATTAAGATAATGATATAATTAACTAGATCCAAGAACATTTACTCTGGAATTCGAAGCATGCAATTAACTTAATTATTAAGTAGATTATTATCTGATCGTTCCAGCAATTTCTATATCAAGGAAAGCTATATTGCCGATAGGCATCGTTTAAAAGAAATATTGCACATTTTTAAATTATAGATATGAAAAAATGCCAATTGATATTTAAAAGAATTAAAAAAAACATTAAAAATGGTCAATTTTGCTGACTTAAAAAAAAAAACAAGATTTTTAACGAAAATTTCGGACGTGCTAGGAATGATTTAAAAATGTAAAAAATACCCCCAAAATACGTTGATCTTTCCTCTTAATAATAAACATTTAGACGATAACATTTTGTTTTAGGCAAGCTTGGCGTCTTTTTCATCAAGCTATGCTCTTTCTTTTAGCGATTTCGTGGAGGTACCTATAGCGAAACTTATGTCCCAATATTTTTGTTAAAGGATGATTTCTGTCGGATATAGAGCATTTGGAGATTTGTGGACGTAAGCATCATCATTGATCCCATTCTCTTAGAGAGAGAGAGATGCATATCTCTCTCTCTCTCTATATATATATATATATATATATATATATATATATAAGAGAGAGAAAGAGATCACACATGGAGAACCCTCAATGCAACTGCATAAATGTTTCCACATCAAGAAAACTGCCAACAATAAAATAAGCAAAGGAAGTGAAAACAATAGCACAATGTACTACATCGGTTCCACTGAGGGACCTTTCGAGAAAGGAAAATACAACTATGACCTAATTCTTCGACAGAAAATACCCAAACAGCGCTAAACTATCCCCATTCATATGGATACTAAAAGACAGAAATATTACACCAAGAATAAACTGGAAAATATTGAAAAACGCATCTGCGTACAACAAAAAATCCCTACTTTGCCTACACCAAACAATAGAATTTACTAAACATAAAGGAGAAATAATTTCTAAATGCAGACCTGAAAACAAATACTTATAATCACAACTTTTAAGAAACAAATAGAAATTACCAACCGACACTGCTACATAAACCACAATTGACGCTATGAACACGAAAAAGAAACCACTGACACCATAACACTAATTATTTTTTACTATAATTACTACAACCAATTTTACCATAACTGTTTTCTGCTACAACTGTCATTATCATCATTCACTCCTCCCACGATTACTACCGCTCCAGTACCACCCGCACAAACTGTAACCACTAATTACAGTTCGCCGCCGTCATTACCCCAATATTGTAAATATAACAATTATTATTTAAGTCTTACTAGTAGATATATCTTTCTTACCATTTAATCCCACTTATCTCAACTTTGCAACCATTATTCTATTCTCACTATTTCGCCAACACAATTACCATTGTCGCATTAGTCTACAATTATACCACCACATCAAAATTAATACCATCGCATAAATAACAAGTATTATAAATTAGAATTTCTACCATTTATATAAGCGCACTCGCTTAAAACAAGCAAAAACCGGCATTAAAAGTAAAAAACATCAAAAATTTAAAAAAATGATAAATTTACCTACCATAGTCTTACACAGACTCCATTTGAAGGAAAAAAAACAAAACATAAAAGATGTGTGAACTCGTGTGCATAGGTATATGCGTGTGAGAGAAAATATTCCGAACAAAATAGACGAATGACACGGAAACTTGGAAAAAATTTGCTAAACAAATCCAACAATACAGCGACCAATTGTGTACGTATGCACGTAACGACATACGGACGCGCACATATTCCCAGTCCCTAGACTGTTCAGATATTTATGCTTGTGAGCAGCAATGCGTGCGTACGTATTAATGGCGTTCCGACGACAATTTTTCCTCCTATTACCATAAAACACCGACATAAGTAACCATAAATAATTACAAAATTTCAAAATTAATCATTTTGTCAGACGATCGCAAGGAGCGTGAAACAGTGTCACAAACTCACATCAATCTAACTATATATAGCGAAACAGTGTCTGTGGATGATAATATATATGCACCTGAAAATTTCGGTTTAGCTATCTGGGGAAGGAAATGTGAGTTTGTAAACAGTGACTATTATAGATGATAATGCAAGACTCTTCGGTAAAGCGATTCGAGTCCTCTCGGCCAATGTGTGTTTATCTAAAAATAAATACGAGTAAACGTCACCTTCTTTCCTGCCGTGCGCAAACGGCTTAGGGGTACAATCTCCGACTGACGCCAATTTAGCCGGGTTTTGATACCAGCTCGAGGCATCCGGACATCTAGCCACACTGGTGAGCTGAGATACAGCGAAACAGTGTCTTTGAAGAAGATAGATAGATAGATAGATAGATAGATAGATCTCGCGATAAAGAGGAGGAACTGAAGAATCCTGCGTGAATGGGATCAATGTTGATGTCTAGGTCCAAAATCTTCAAATCTACAAATGCTCTATCGCCGATAGAAATCTCACTTAACATAAATATTGTGTGGCGTATATATATAAGTAAATGTGAATTCCATACGGTTTGTATATTACTACGTGCATGTGGGTATATTCCAAAATGTTTCTTCTCTGCGTGTACTTCTGTGGTTTCTATCCTTTTCACAGGCTTTTACGTTGCCGTTTCTCTTTGGCCAACTAGTACTGCCTCCACCAATCTCCACCGACGTAATACACATTCTTGAGCGCGCCATTTCAAAATGCGAAATGACGTATTTATGGGCCTGGCCAACCCCAGTTGCCCTCGCCGCAGGGTTAATGTAAATTTTATTGCTCTGCGTTTGAAAGTTAATTGCTCGATTCTGGTTTCTCTTGTTGAACTAAGCGCCGGTAACGCGCTTGATCCGTTTCACCGTTTTTCTTGTGAAAGAACGAACAAGAAAGAGATCGCTGATGTGTCAAGACTAACACACTTCCTCTCGATGAAATGCAGGCTGAACACGTAATTGAAAAATTTGCAAAGCTGAAAAGCAGCGATGAATTATTTGAGAAGTAAATGGTTGCAAAGACTTGTCTGAGTGGACGTTTAAAACGAATCTTTCCACAACTACTTGATGAATTAGAGTAGCTCTTTTTTTTTATTCGTATGGAATTATTTAAGTGTCAGATAGAAAAAAAAAAAGCTTATATTTAGTGTGCACATTGCTATAAATTTCCTTGCGATTAAGAATGATTTCTCGTTGCCTTCTCTAGAGTTTATTGCGATAACTTCTCAAGCAAGCTGGCCGTTGACTCATGGAAAGTTCTTGCGCCATTCAACTCTTTGGGTAATATAAAGAGGAAAGATGTCTTGTAGAAACTTACAGAGAGAGGACATAGGCACCTCGATGTGGTGTAATGGTTAGCAGGCTTGTCTCGCTAGAACAATTACAACCGAGTAGTGAGTTCGATCCCCACTGGCTGCTCCATACTTCTGGCCTTGTGCCACATCTAAGCAACGCTTAGAAAATCTCTACAGAGAGAGGACATATTGAAGCACATGGAACAGATGGAAACTGCGTGTAACCTATAAAAGAGGTTGTGTAATATGATACTAAACCTGGGATTAAAGGGATGGATAAAAATTTTTAAAAAATATGGAGAGTCGTGATTGTCATTATCTTGAATACTGTACTGTACTGATGCGGCATTCACCCTGGGCGGATTGAGCCGGCTTCTTCCTGTTATGAGAAGATTCTTGGGATAAATTACAGAAGTAGGGTACCCAGGCCTACTCGGATAAAGTTCTTGCTTGCCGCGGGGTTCCCACAGACGCAGAGACAGGAACGACCAGAAGCCGCCGGTTACCGATGCAGACGCTCCTTGGATTTTCACCAGAGCCCTTGTTAGCCGGCGTGTGTGTTAGACCTGTCCGCCTTGGGTGGCCCTACCAGGAACGAAGTTCCGGGCGGCATAGCTCTGACACTACCGTTTACACCCCCCCACCGACTGTGAGGTAAGGGTTGGACTTTGGGGGCTTACAGTACCAGGTGTTCCCAAGCGGTCCCCTATCTAAGTACTGACCTGGCTCTACGATGCTTAACTTCGGTGATCGAACGAGAACCGGTGTTTCAGCGTGATTTTGACCGTAAGCTATTATCTTGAATGGACACAGGATAGAAAAAAAAAAAAACTATTTTTGGTGCAGTCATTAGTGAATACCTCCATTTTTTTTATTTTATTTTATTACATATAAATTTATTAAAATCTCGAATGATTTTATCAAACATCCTACAGAAAAAAAAGCTCTATTGGTACTTGTGAAAATGAAAAATCTTCCATTAATTTTTCCGATTTCTGTCTAAGATTTCTCGCTAGTGTAACACAATGCCGCAGAGAGCTGTTAACAGGACGATAGCGTTAAAATGATCTATCTTCCAGACTAAAGGACTTACATGTCTATTTTTTTATATCACCCAAAGTAAGGCGATAATGTCACTAAGACAAAGGTTTACTGAAGGTCAAAGAAAATAAGAACAACCCAGAAGAAGTAACTGGAAACCGAAACAAGAATTAAGTGGTAAATCGCTAAACCCCTTTAAAAAAGAGCAAAGAATCTGAAGTGTTGGTAGGCGAACCTATTGAACATATCTACTCCATTTCATTCGCTTTACGTGCTAATATACCCGTGGGAATGTTATGAATCCTCGTCTTCTCCCACACACCAGATAGGGGTAAATTCAGGGCAGACCAGGGTGTATAACCTTCGATGGCAACTGGTCTACCGCAGAAAGAGATGGCAACCTACTGCGGGAAAAACCTGCCTCGTCTGTCATGTATCGAAAGATACATGATCGCTTGAGCGTACATCACGCATGGCACCTAACTAACTAACCCTTGAGGAAGGCATGAAGCTACCTCAAACAACAAATAATCTCGGAGAATTATTCTTGCTGATATTAATCATACTTATTTTAAAACCCAGGTTGTGTGTGTTTGTACGTTTATAAATTGGATCGGATTTCCTACATTTTTCAACCGATTTCAACAAAACTTCACAGGACTACGTAAAATTACCTTGCGGTGGTTCTGACAGCGCCAAAATTGGAAAAACAATTGTTTTTGCACGAAATCAATTTGAAAACACGATTGAAAGGCATCGCTGAGAATGAAAGGGGAACAACTCATATCAATTTATACTTATAAAAGGTTGTGTGTGTGTGTGTGTGTGTTCGTTTATATATGGGATCGGATTTCCAACATTTTTCAACCTATTTCAACAAAACTTCACTTTTTTTGGCAGGTAGTGTTTCTTATTGTCTTGCACAGTTTATTTTTACATTCTGAATGCTTTAAAATTCCATTTGCAAGACAAATGTTTATAATAAAATTCTATTCAAGCGGTAGACACATAACGATTGAAAACAATGTTGTTGTTTGAGTTTGACCAATTCGTAAAAACAAAAAACCTTATGATATGCGTGTCCGTCAACCTTAAACAATAATCTTTGTCAATTTTATTTTTCAATCTTTATGATGGTCGATACTTGATCTATCTCTTATTGTTACATCACCGGGCAACGCCGGGCTCTACTCCTAGTAAGTAATAAATTCCAACTTGAACGATAAATGATCAGTTAAGTAATTCCAGTCGCTTGTATTAATCCATGAATAAAGTTTCACTGTTCATTTACTACGTCAGAAATTAATTAGGTATGTTTTATTGTATAAAAAAACACATTTGTATTTTTTTTTACTGATCCTTTCTAGTTTCTATTCATCTTGAATAATCTGGAAAATGATCCTGGAATACTCACTCTCTGAATCCTCCTCTTCTCCCCTCCCCCCAGCTATGGTCAAACAGCAAGACAGTCCGGATTCTATAGCCTTGGATGTCAACTGGTCTACCGCAGAAAGAAATGGCAACCTACTGTGGGAAAAATCTGCGTCGTCAGTCATGTATTGAATGATACATGATCACCTAAGCCTTTATCACGCATGGCACATAACTGACTGATTATATTTCTGAGAGTAGGTATTGTAACTATTTATCCTATTTATATTATCGAACCCTTATCCTCATCTTTAGAGTCATATTCACCACGTTTCGAACATTGTACGCTCTGGCCTTCTTCAGGTTGTACGTGTTGGATAGACGCAAGATATGAAACTCGGCTTTAACACGAGTTCGAGTGAATAAGTATATAGAAAAAACATTTTAATAATAGATATGGTAAAAATGATTCGTGTGAAATTAGGTTTATACGTCCCAAAAATTCAATCAAAGCAGACAAATGCGTTGATGGATTGATCCCAAAAGTGACTTGACCTAAAGAGTTCTGAGTTCAACCCCTGCCCGCAGCAGACAGAATAAAAACTAAAACAGAATCATACTACGTGAAATTAGAATAATCTACGCACGTGGACGAAAAGGGTCGGTTCGAAATTCAAACAAATATCACCTGAAGAAGACTGGGGATTATAACAGCCGAAACGATGTGAATGTGACAGAAAAGGTGGTGACAACAGTCTGAACAAGGTAAATATATATTCCCCGTTTCAGCTTAGAATATAATAGGATCTACATTCGTGCTCATACCCAAAATATTGATTCTCTATTTAAGTGTACTTGGGTATTTGTTATATAGCCGTTGTATAAAATAACGTTATTAGGAAGTGTTATATAGAAATAAAGTGTCGATGCCGACACTTGAGTTTAAACAGATTGCCAGAGAGTAAACTCAGGCGATCCCATTATTGGATTAAGTAGATCACGTGACGATAGAAGAAACGCATGTATGTAGAAAGTAACTGACGACTAAAGATCGCTATTTCTAGTCTATCCTCTATACTATACGGATCGTTATTTCTATTCTATACAGTTACCATATGGATCTGCACTTCTATTCTATCCTCTATTACTATACGGTTCACTACTCACTATACTATTTCTTTACACAATACTGAGTACTATTCGAGTAAGTATTATCGAGCAAGTTTTATTAGTGCGAATGTTATTCGAAGGCGCCTGACACTAGTATTATTCAACGGCATTATTATAGTTGTATCTGCGATTACAAAGTCTCTACTACATCGATCCTTACGAAAGTGACAACGAGTATCCGTTAAAATCCCAAAAGTGTTCGTTGACATCACAAAAGTAAAAATGATATATTTATTTTGGAAAAGGTAGTTTTAGTCCATTTAAAAAAAAATAGCCTATTGATACGCGTAAAAATTTGTTTATCAAGAAAAATATTTGATATGTAAATTTTTCTTGGGTATGAGGATAAGCCGGCAGTAAGGCCTATGATCGAGAAATTGAGGTTTTTGAAGAGAATTGAACCACCTCTTAATTCCTGTTTGTCCAAATCTTCTCTAAATCGGGGTGGTAGAACCTGTTAGGGGTCCAAGAAGTGGGCACACAATATCTAAATCATACTTTTATGCTTTCAGGGAGAAGGTATATAAAAAGTAACTAATTGAATGCTTTAAATTACGTCTCAAATAGTTAGATCTCGGCATTAAATAAGCCACTGAGTTTGATATGGCAGTAAACAAAACCAACAAATCAACGTATCTAGACAAATGAAAAGTTTCGCAGTATGATCGCTGCTATTGTTCTCATTATGAGGAAAGGAGCGAATCTTTTCGTCAGTTTAGATAAATATTGTTATATATATATATATATATATATATACCGGGGTGGGGTGGGCTTTGTCGGGGTTGGAGGTTCCTCGATAATTCTAAATCCATATCTTTTATTTTTGGTCAGGAATTTTCCACTCCATTTTTGGAAGTCTTCTTACTCCCACCTTCTCTTATTCTCATATGGATATCTCACCATACTTCGGAGGGGCGTCAACGGTTCCCCACTTCTTCGTAGTAACCTCTCATACCTATCCTCTATGCCAATATATACCCCCCCCCTTGCGTCACGTGATCACCTCCGCCTGGCCCTCGTTGACATTCGGCCAATGACGTCCAACTGGGTGGGTGTGATCCGGCTAGCTTTGTTTTAAGAAAAAAATATATCTTGCTCAAAAAAAAATTTTTTTTTTTTCTTTTTTTTTTCTTAATCACAGCTCTCATCCCCAATGTCATCTGGGATCTATCAATGCCAATTATCAAGTGGTTAGTCGTCTAGCGAAACACAGCCAATTTCCGTCCCGAATAAAACAGTGTCATTGTCCTAGCCGTTTTGCAATCTTGGTGCCAATTTCTGATAACAGTTTTATTATCATAACCGAATTCTAACACCCATAGATGTCTTGTCAAAACGGCAAAGACTTAACCCAGGGTTGGCTTCGTGTGCGGTTAACAGATGACCTATTAAATCCTTTCCCGACAATATTGTTCCCCCCCCCACCGACAATATTGGGAGTACGCAGGTGTCAGTGCTCCTTGGAAGGGTTCATATACTGAGGAAGGTGTTTGTTTCTAAACTGCTGGTAGATATGACCATCAACACTCAACGAAAACCTAAATATCGGAGATAATATCAAATTTAAGGATAGCAGTAGCCCATTTTAGGTGGAATTAACATCGGAGAGAATGACGTGGACCAAATATGTAGACTGTATGTGGTTGTGGAGTATATTGACTTGTTTTTTTGTTTTGTCCGGTTATGATAACTATGGATAACAAATATCGAACAAGTAAAATTGAGCAGTATATTCATTGGAAATATGTTAGAATTAAAGTGTACAGCATGATGAAAAAAAAAAGGTACGGAATTCACCAAAAACGAGCCATAGAAAAACATGAGGACACCGTACTTTGGTATATTCCATTCGTATTGAGAGGCACGGAAAAGAACAGAGGTAGTTATTACAGATTGCAAACAATGTTTTCTTCATAATGTATTTCCATCGGATAAAAGTGTGTTACAAAATAAGTTTACATTTGCTGCCATCTACTTAAAAAATTAATATCAATATAATGAAAAGATAAAAACAAGGCAATAAAAGTTTTCATAAAACAAGGCTGCATAAATTTAAACGAGCTACCAGGCTGGCATCTTGCACAAATTAGCGCTTTTGTGTGTTTTCAAATCCTTATCTATTTATTGAACATATATTTCACGTGGTTTTGTTAAAACTACATTCTGGCTGAGGTATATTTTAGGGTTAGTGTGTACTGTAAAGGAAAGACTTTTGTAAGCCAAATGTATTTTTCATCCAACCAACAAAAACATAACACGCTTAATTTGGTTAAATTTATTTTCTGTTGCACAGTTGCTATTATTAATTTTTTTTTTTTCATTCATCAGAAATATGGGTATTTTTTAAAAATGTTTTGTTTTACAATATACAAAATGGCCGGTGTATCGCAATGACGAAATAATAAAAAAAAAAAAAAGGCAAAAAACGAAGAGAATATAATATTCTAACAGAATCCTAGAACAGCAAAAATAGCTGACGTTGTGGAATTTTCTATCAAAGAATCAGTTTTAAAACTACCTTACGTTTCCGATGGTAGAAAAGGAAGTAGATTCGCGAAGACGACATAATGATTATTTTATATTGCCGGGATAAACAAGCGATTTTAAAAGATTAGCAGAAATTTCACGCTTCTTAGAAAATTGTAAATAATTTGGTAGAAATGTGCAATGAAATAAAGCTTTAAATAAAAAGCTCTCTGACAAAAGAACGGAATAATTACCAAAACGACATCTGAGGACTTCGGAAAGACATTATATCTCAAATGTTAAATGGAATTATTATTATGAATTTGGTTCAGTATGATCCTTTTTCAATATATAAACACAAATTTTGTGATCAAGTGTGCTTATCGTTCTAGGGAGAAACTGATCATGCATTCGAATTGCAAGACATGTATCAACAGGATAAGACAGAATGAAATTACTCGCGTAAAATAGAAGCTTCTCAATTCAGTTGTTGTCGGAAGAAGAATGTAAGTTGATTTTGGAGCTCATTTTCTTTCTTTATTCCACCATAACTTTGTTTTTCCATTCTCCTTCTCTCTTTCTCCTCCCCCGACATTTTTCATTTCCATTCTACCTCCCTCTTTCTCCTCCCCCGACATTTTTCATTTCCATTCTCCCTCCCTATTTCTCCTTCCTGGACATTTTTCATTTCCATTCTCTCTCTTTCTCCTCCCCCTATATTTTTCATTCCAATTCTCCCTCTCTCTTTCTCTTCCTCGCGAAATCTATTCTCTCTCTCACACACCTCTCCCGTACTATATTTCTTTACTTTCTTTCTCTCCCGCACGATATTTCTTTACTTTCTTTCTCTCCCGCACGATATATTTTACTTTCTAGTTTTCCGCCCGAATGAAAGGCCAGCGAGTCTAATTGCTCTGCTTGATGATTACTTAATTACTCGCTAAGGCAAAACAGTTACATATTCATTTAATGATTTGCAATTACAAAATTTCCAGTAAAAACACATCAAAAGGATCAAACGTTCACTAAAGTAAACTAAAGTTTGTAGATTCTCACTTTATGGATATTTATCTACGAATATTTAACGTAACCGAAACTACAAGAAAGACACAAACAATTACTTCCTTATCTTTCTTTTTTACTGGCTTTTTCCATCTGTATATATATATATATATATATATATAATTGCACATTCACACAGAGGATGGATGACACATGATTATTAGATTAATTTTGATCTGTAATTTCTGTTGTACACACTTGATTTATATGATTAATGTTATTCAATAAATTACGAGCATTGACACAATGTATTACCTAATATGAATGATTCATCTATTATACGGATAATGATATTTATGTGAATATGCAGTAGCATTAAAACTGACAAAAGTTCCTTTTAGATTTTCTTTTTCATTCTTTGAACACATGGATAATTTTTTTGATTTCTGTTTATGAAATTTCCCCTTATCAGAATATTTTGACTAAAGCAATTAGCCATTTTCGAAGACGTTTGTTGTTTTCAACTGATGTTGGCCGAAAGTACACAGATATGGGAAATTTCGTATTCAAATTCTTTATGTACCGTGTCCCCTTAGAACATAGTTTATGATGATTCCACAATTTCATGTCTTTCGTTGTTCTTCACCATTTGAGCCCTGCGTTCCTGAACAATTTTAACCCCTAGCTTATGAGTCAAAATTAGCAAATAATGGCGGTGATGGGAAAAGAAAGCAGGAAACGTTTCTGATCATAATTCCTATGACCTACGAATGTGTTCGAGATTATATATTCGTTTGTTAAAGTGACACTTCATATGAAAGGAAACTTTTCTTGTCATTATTTAGCTGTTATGTCAGACTGTTCGTTGAGAATGTGGATCATTCCGCGTGGTCAAGCTAAGATGCAAAAAAGAAAAGACGGGCATGCCGTCTTTTCTTTTTTTGTATCGTCTTTGGCTGAGGAGGAAGTAAAGTAAGTCATTAACGATTGGTCAACAGTGTCATTTTATTTAACGAGTCCATTTGATACGTGCTTGGCGTATTTTTTTTTTTTTTTTGCTTCAGGATCGCCTGCCAGAATATTAGTGTTTCGGTAGGGTATGTTGGGTGAACAATTATGATGTTGGAAGATCCGAAACTTGTCATTACCCCAAGTCATAACATCTCTGACGAGGCGATCCTGAGCACTAGTTGGAGTGTTTTCATGTCATGTAATGTTTCACGGTAGATATAAATATAATTAGAGGTGTTTGCCCGCCTTTCAACCGGTGGCTGGGCATTAAGTCATTTTCTCTCCCACTGTTCAATCGTTGGCAGGACATTACGCCATTTTCCTCTACAAACAGTAAACACCAAAGTGTTAATAAATATGCCATCATTTTTTTTTATTTCTCCTCATCCCTGTTTTGTCATCCATTTTGCTCATTACGTATGTTATTCGTTATTTTTCTGTCCATTTCTGCCATCAGCCTGTGACTATCAAATTTTCCAAACCGTTTTTCCTCATGTGTCATCGAAATTTCTACTGTCTCTTCCTGTTGATAATGGTTTCCATAAAACATCGTCGCTGCAAACCTGTTCGGTTCACTATCATTCTACAGAACCAAACTTCGGTTGATTCAAATATTTCCATTGCGGTGATTTTTTCAGTATTCATTGCCATATAGGAGGACGAATATTACATAAGAGTTCAATACTCTTGCTTCTAACGAAGATATTTATTTCTATCTTATTAATCAGCTTAGATTTTGGAATCCTTCTTTGGCTATCTAAATGCATCTTAGCACTTCAGCGTCCCAAGTTCCGTCGTCTGTTAAAACATTTTCCAGGTAGAAAATCAAAACATTTATCTCAGATTTCATATATATATATATATATATATATATATATATATATATTCTTGCATTGTCTTCTTTCAAATTATATTTAGTCGTTAATTCTCTCTTTCCTTCACTACCTTCTGTAGGTGCGTTTTCAGTTTTCTTACTGTGTCAGCTATCAACACTGTGTCATCCCTATATTTTATTCTACTAGGATTGCGGCCATTAATAATGAATCCTCAAAATCGCCTCGTTTTATTTGTTGAACAAGTCTGGTGAGAAGACAAAACCTTGTCATACACTCTCTTCAATTATTGTATATCTGATAAACAATTTTTTCTATCCGTATGCAGGAAGTTTTCTATCAGTATATGTTCTTGATTATAGTTATATCCTTGTGAAATATGTCAATGTTGCTGAGTACTAGATCTTTGTGTCACGTCTTTGCATATATTATTGAAATTTATATGAACGAAATATTGCAGTCAAAATACACTATATATATATATATATATATATATATATATATATATCCGATTCGTACATTAACGTTATGGTTTCATATTTGATGGATTTTCTTAAGAGGTGGTTGTTTACTATCAAATCTTCCATGATTAATGATTCTTTAAAGTTTTAGAATAGAATCCTCCAACGTGCACACGGTCCTGATAACTCGGCCAGTCGTCCAGAGCTCCATGAAGTCAGGGGGCGCCATCATGCCTCCATGTAAGGTGTTTGGAATATTCAAAAACAAAAGCTTATAAAAACAGAGCGTCCGTCCAAGACTCAAGAGCGATTAAATTCTTTAGCTATTTTGTCAATAGAAAATGATTAAGAAGTGTCAAAAACTGTTTTAGGTAGGATAATGAAGATTTTCTTTAACTTGTATTAAGTTGTATATTTCAAAGAACTGATCATATATTTTCATTTATCCTTGTGATTTGTTTTTAAAATTAGACTTCTGAAGTTCAGCTTGCACGAAGTGCCAGTAAACCTAGGACCGTAGCTGTTTTTCCAATAACTGAAATCTCATTTAAGATAACGTATTATTATATACATAAGCAAACAAAATATGAGGTCTGATCAAAAGTATCCACACTCAGGCTATATAAAGAATAAACTACATTTCACCAATTGACCAGTTCTTTAGGATTCCTTTCTTTCATATTCTTTACTAATCCACTGAATCAACTAAGAGACTCCAATTTTGAGGAGACCTTTCTCTGTCGCATTTCAACTAAAGCGTAACGAATTATTTACGGAAAACGTCGCGAAAACGTTCACACTGACTGGTTGAAAAAGCAATGTTTGGACTACAGGCATGCCTCGAAGGCACATCTAGAATTATTAATGTCAGCTTGTGTACTGCCATTAAGTATCAAATTGAAATAGTTGTGTCAGTTTAAAGAGAGACTCTACATCTAAAAGGACATAGGACAATCAGTTTTTAATGTTTTATCGTCAATAATGAGAATGGATTGTATAGATTGCAGATTCAGCGAGTAAATCTGTCCAGCAATAAAAACAAAATGGACAACAGAAAATGAACACATGATGGTAAGAAAACACACACACATATATATATATATATATATATATATATATATATGAAATGTAGTACCCCGTTTGTATGCACATTTTTAAGCTATTAATATTAAAGAAAGAAAATACTCTTGAAAATTGAAATCCGTATGTACCCATCGGAGATTATATATATATATATATTATATATATAGCCATTGAAAATATTACTCAATTCAAACTTAACCGTAGCGTGAGTTTGCGGATATTGCTATTGATGTTTCCAAGAGATGTTCCCAGCTTTAAGCATATCATATTCGATAATTTAAAAAATGAATGAGACTATTCACATTATACCAATACCACATTCTTTGTTAACTAAGAATGAATGATTGTTAAAATTATAAAAAAAAACTCAATATATCATTGATACACTTGCATTTTTTTTCCACGTTATCTTTTTAGAATGTGAGTAAAATTTTATTTTCTTCTTTCGAGTCCTGATGAATGATAACCAATTCGCTTATTTTGTTGTTTTATCTCACGGTTTGGTTTTCGGTTTTGTAATTTCGTATTACGGTATACCCTAGTTGCATGCACTTTTTTTCCCTTTTAATTTGTCAGTTTATGTCATTTTAATTAAATTGTGTACCACCAATAATATATTCGTTTTTTTTTTTTATTTGTATTTATCCTTTATAAATTAGAACGAACAGTCAAGTTAATGCATAAACAATTATAATCGGATTACATACACTATTCATCAAAAGTTTGGGAAAACCCCTAATTGTCTCTCTAATCTCATAAAAAATGCTAATTGTGCATATTTGGATAAATAAATTTACATATTGCGTATATACGCAAATCTTTTATAAAATTCAAGCATTTTTACGAGCATTATAAATTTATTTGCATTAGCTTTGGAAATAGTTTTAATATTTAACACCTTTTCTGAACTGTAATGCAGAAATTTGCAAATGTTTCAACTTTACTGCTTGTTTGAGTTTCAATTCCATCTAGATTAATGTGGGATTGAAATTAATTTTCAAAAACAATTTACATGCCAAGGACTCAACAGATCCGTATTGACAAAAAAGAGCCCAATTGGAAACTTTTTATAAAAGGTTACTTCGAACGTCAGTTTCCTAAAAAACGACAGATATAAAAAAAATGTGAATTATTGTCTGCAGCGAGATGCAGGAACCGAGCAAAGATCTGAAAAAGATCTTGCAGAACCTGAGTAACATCCGCTGCGGAATATAGACACTTAACCGTGTCTAGCAAAAAGGACTGAAGAAAAAATGCATTAATTTCTGTTAGAGTAAGAATCACGTTTATTATTATTATTTAATAGTATGTGTCTTTATATATAAAATGTGCCGAGATTTGTTTTATTTAAGGCTTTTACATTTATAAAAGTACAATTTTTCAAGTGTACGAATATTTATTCTCCCCACTATATATATATATATATATATATATATATATATATATATATAAATGAAGTTCAGTACACCGTTTTTATGCACATTTTTTCTCACGTAACAGATTGAACTCCTACTACATAAATGTTTTGGATTACTTACTCAGAGATTTATATATGACTGGTAGATAAAGACCATAATTAAGCATCTCTTGTGATTGTAGCGTCCAACCCTATTATATAAATATATATAGGTAGGTACCTCCACGAGATCGCTAAAAAAAGAGCATCGCATGATGAAAAAGACTTAAACTTGACGAAAACAAAATTTTATCGTCTAAATGTTTGTTATTATTAAGAGGAAAGGTCAAAGTATTTTGGGGTATTTTTTTTCCATTTTTTAATCGTTCCTAGCACGTCCGAAATTTTCGTTAAAAAAATCTAGTTTTTTTGAGTCAGCAAAATTGAACATTTTTTTTCCATTTAAAAAAAAAATGGAAATCTGACTTTGAAATTTTTTAAAATATCAATTATCATTTTTTCAAAACTTATTTTAAGAAAATCAGAAATTATGTTTATTTAAAATATTTTGAACCAAACTTAACTTAGCTTTTGTGCAAAAAAGACGTAATTTGAAAATAAAACAAAGCAGGTCATAAACTTTCGCGTCTCTTGACATGTGATGAATGATATAATTACGAATTCCATGAGGCTAATTTGTTCTACGGAAGGAGAAAAGTGAAATAATTTACATTTACGTGAACAAATTATTTACCCCGTTATTTTTAACGAAAACTTTCAGCGGTCTAATTTTTTTTTTTTTTTTTGTACTTAGCTTTCACCTTTACGTTTATGATGCTTATTGGGAAATATATTGTAAAGAAATTAAAATAAAACTGTTAAGAGTGACATTAAATTTCATATTTCTTAAGAAAGGTATCTAATTAATTTATAGGTAACTTTCTTATCAAATTTTATCAGAATTGTACATAAAATACTAGAATTTTATGTACATTTATTACATTCTCCTGTTATTTGTATTTGCATTCATTTTATTATTAATTTTGATATTTCATTTATGGAAAAATGTCGTAACTGAGATTAATATAAAAATAAGATCATATAAATTTCATAAGATGATACTGATACTTGTAGGTACCCTTCTCAGTTGAAATTGAAAAATCAAATTAACTTCTCCACACGTGTTTCGCAAAAGTAAAGGCCTTAACAGCGGAGAACAATGCTTAACTCAAATAACGCAACTTAATTATATTCTGGTTGGTCTTCCGTATTTTATAATTACAGCTCGATTACACAAAATTACATTTCTTAATTACTGGGTATCTTTTGATTAGTCAAAATGATACAATTTACAACGCGCTAAAAAAAGATCTATCTCATTAGGACACTTATGAAAGCCGATGCGTCTTTTAACTAATTTTATAATATTTTAACAGCTTAAATGTAAAATCTATTATAATTAATGAAATAACAAATAATTGTATTAAAAATTCATTTTCATCGAAAAATTTTTTTGCTTTCAGAAAATGTTGTCCATATTCATAAAAACAACTAAAAGCAAATAAAAGCATTTGAAATTAAATAATATCTTTGTTTTATTGAGTTTTGTATGTTACAATTCAGAGCTGATTTTCAGGTACTGCGTATCCAATTAAAAAACAAAAAAAAACATGATTTGCATTCCTCAAAGCCCTGTGCTTTTAATTATTGTAATCACTAAAACCGATGCGATCGAATTTCTAGCGTTTTTATAAAATTAGTTATGGGGGGGTAATAAATATTTAAAAAAAAATATTTCTACCATGACTTTCATAAAAAAAAACATATTTATAATAATTTCCATCATCTGTGAATAGTTTCTAAAAGTTTCATTAACATTCGATAATTATTTCTATTTTTGCACGATTTTTCAAATTAATGTGTGTCATATCAAAAAAAACGTAAAAAAATTGTCTATGTTATTTACTAGTTCCGCTGATACAAATAGAAAAAAGGTTTTTTAATCAAAATTTAGAATGTTCTAAAAGAAGGAAAATTTAAAAAAAAATAATTAAAAAAACTTTGGTCTTTCCTCTTAATAATAACAAACATTTAGACAATAAAATTTAGTTTTCGGCAAGTTTGGCGTCTTTTTTCATCAAGCTATGCTCTTTTTTTAGCGATTTCGTGGAGGTACCTATTATATTATATATATATATATATATATATATATATATATATATATATATATATATATATATATATATATATATATATATATATATATATATATATTACATTTTCCTAAAAAAAAAACGATATAAAAAAATGTGAATTATTGCCTGCAGCGACATACAGAAACCGAGCAAATGTTGACTGAAAAAGATCTGACAGAACCTGACTAACATCCATTGCGGAGTCTAGACACGGTTAAGTGTCTAACAGAAAGGACTGAAGAAAAACATTTCACTGAGAATAGTTATTATACATGTCAACATCCAATATACGAGAAAATTTCTTTCTGCTTCTATTAAATGTGTATTAGTTAAACACAGAAGGAAAATGTTTGAAAGGCCAAATGGGCAAAACATCATAATTTTTCTATATTTCTGAGATGAGGTATGTACGCTATTTACATCTTTCGGACTATTGTCCTCATCTTTGTTGCCATATTTATCACAACGTTTCGGCCGTTGTACCCTCTGGCCTTCTTCAGGTGGTTGGAATGTCGAGCTGAACCTTTTATTTCGCTCGCTGGCGTAGACTATACTAGTTCCACGTGCCAGGTCTAATGGATGTCAGTTATTAGTTATCTCCTGTTAAATTCACCTCTCCATGTTCTCCACTGCCTTAAACAGGTATTGAACTCAAACTGTCACTGAATATAACCAACGCCTTTATGCCATGTGTCCCTTAAGGACAGAATAATGTAAATAGTGATCATAAGAATTGCACTTTAGAAAATTGGGAAAATGGTAATTTGGACTGATGAGTCCAAATTAGAGCTGTTTGGAAGTGTTTGTCAGACGAACACCTTCCAAATGAATGAGTGAAGATTGCATTGTGTCAACTATTAAGCATGGAGTGGTGCTGCAATATATAGGGGATGTTTTGGGGGTGAGATTGCCGGAGACAGTTCAAATTAATGGAATTATGCGAAAGGAAGAGTCTCATTCAATTCTTAAGAGATATGCAAGACGTTCTGGCGGCCGCATTATTAGACAAGTGCTTGTTTTGCAGCAAGATAATGATCCAAACACAGGTTAAAACTGTGTACAAATTATCTAAAATCAAAGGAAGAAGAGTGAAATTTTAAAATCATGATTTACCCTCACCCCGTCAGTCACCAGATCTTTCACTAATTGAAATAGTGTGGGATGAAATTTATCGTAAATTTCAAAGTGAACTGCCTAAGTATAAGCAAGAGTTGTTTACACATTTGCACACTGCTTGGGAATCACTTTCACCAACATAGTTTTAGAAGTTACTAGAAAGGATGCCAAGAATTTGCTTTGCAGTAATAAATGATAATGGTGGATTATTTGATGAAACACACACATACAGACATATTTTATATATATATATATATATTTTTTTTTTCTCTAATTGACATTATAATTATTTTATATTCATTTTGATTAAAATTATTGAAGAAATGCAAGAAAACAGAAAAAAATAATTTATTTCTGTAAAGACTTGAAAATGGATTTATTTTTTTTTTAAGTTTATTTTCAATGTGTTCCAAAAATTTATGTCTATAGTATGTATAACATTTCCCATGGTGTACTTGATTATCACGCGGTAGTATTTCTGTGACGATGCACCCCATTACTAATTGTATATTAAATCATATAACCTGTTAAAAACCGCGAAAAACAAAGACCCGGAAAAGGAGTGACTATGCTAAGTGTATTTGTCTCTTTTTTTCGTGTACAAGTTATATGAAATTATTTCTATATTCTCTCTCCTGGGCTCGCCAGCTGCATGAAAACATTAATATGCATTCTTGGGAATTGTTGCACGCATAGATATACTATTCCTTTTTCTGTGAACTTGTTGGCCTTATTTACGCTTTTGTGGACATTAACGCCGCGATACGTTTAAGCAACTAATATTGGAATATGCATGACATGACTGGAGGATCCAGATATCCAGAACTGCTACCAATTTCAAAAGGGTCCCATCACGTTCGATCTAGCAGATCGAAACTGACATTAGTAGCCACGATTTTGTATCTGTGATGGGATTATCCTTTAAAAGGCTGGATCTGGAACAAAATTCTAAATGATTATTTTAATGCAAAATACTTGATTCTTGTTGATTTCCCTCTTGTTTTCGTGAGAAAAATCAAATATAAGAATTATTCCTGTCGAAGCTCAAGAGAAAGCACCGAAATATACTGCATATTTTACTTTGAGGTTATTTTTTTATTAATTAGTCTTACATCAGAATAAATTTGGAAGATATATCTCAACATCAAAATTCGTTAAAACAGTGACATTAAGTCACCTAAAAAATGGACATATATATATATATATATATATATATATGACGTCACACATTATGAAATGGACAAAGTCCGACAATTATTTTAAGACATTTTTATGTTTAGATATTCGTCCTCCGACAGGATTCGAAACTGTATCCTATACAGCAAAATTCGACCTTGCTAACCGAACGCTCCTGTGGCCAAATCGGTTAAAGGCACGTCAAGCTAAATGACGGTTTCTTATAAGATACAGGTTCGAATCCTATCGGAGGACAAATATTTTCTGTGAAAATTTCTCGGATATTCAGGCCGGTAAATGTTGTTTAATACTGTTTATTATAAACAGAGCATTTACTTAAATATTTGTATCGATAAAAAAGAATGTATAAACATAAAAATATCTATCTATATATATATATATGCCCAGTTCTGATCTTGTACCAGTAATGTATTATTAGTTTTAATGTTATTCGATGGAAAAAAAAAACTGCGAAATAAATGAATTCCCCACGTATATTTTATATACATATGTATATATTAAACGATACTTTTAATAAATATGCATATTTGAATAGATGCTCCGTTTAATTATTAAACAGAATGTTTTCGTCCACCGATCTGAATATTCGAGAAATTTTATCAAAGAAGCCTACATCATCCTAGTCAGGAAGAACCGCCGTGTTTTAGACCAGGGGTCGGCAACATTTTGTTAACTATATGCTGAGTTAGTGTTTAAAAATCATTCAGTGTGCCAACAGCATACGTATTTTTATACAAGTCAAAGCTAATATACCTATTCTACAATATATTTTATATAGTAATATACAGCATATATTTTAGTATATATTAAAATTGAAAGAAAAGAAATATCTTTGCGTTGTAGTAGTTATTGGTTCGGACTTCGCGATGTCATTTGTGTGCCATTGGAAATTGCTTGGTGTACCACGTGTGGCACGCGTGCCGTAGGTTGCCAATCCGTTTTAGATGGTATCGGCCACCGAGTGCGACTAAGATCAATCAAAGTTGAATAGTTCCTTATGAAAATATCTTTCTCAGACTCTCAAAACTTTTATATCTGCTCAGTTTCGTAGCCTAATATAAAATAAGCAATTTCTAAAATAATGGATGTTTATTAAACCGACTTTTTTATTACTTAAATGTTATAGTTAATGGATGCCCATAGCTAAACAGACGCTCTGTTTATTTATTAAACTAAACGTTTAAATATTTAAATCTGTCAGATTCATAAAATCCATCACTTTATAAATGTTATACATGAGGATAGATAGAGAAAGAGAGAGAAAGGTCATTTGATTGAGTTATAAATAATGTCCGTTTTGTTTATCGAATTCATTCTTCAAGTATAAACTCCAACTTATTCCATCATATACACATTATTCATAATGTCCTTTTGCCATTTATTAGGTAAAACATCGATACCTTTTTAGATTTCCACAGCTTGTGCGGTTAAAAGGTTAACTGCGAATATTTTAAACCGATTTTCATTATTAAAAAACATTATCTCCCTTGTCAAAGCGAGAAACAGCTCACGTCTGCTGTTCCACAATATATATATATATATATATATATTAATTATGTATAGGATAATTGAAGATTTTATGCCGATTTCAAGTTGGAAGAGTCATAAATATATTCTGCTACATCCGAAAAGGAAAATGATCTCAAAATAACTGAATAGCTCAATTCACAAACATGAAACTTCAAAATCTCATTACTGATTTGTTCTATGAGTTAAATTCCGATCGAAAGACTGATTTGGACCGAAAAATGTGTTCTTCAAATCACAAACAAAAATTCAAAACCTCACATAATAAAACATCTAACTTTAAGTCTGATTTCTTGGTAAAAAAAAAGATGTTTTACAGTGAATTTCGAATCGAAACATTTAAATTTTGTTTTTGTCTTACTTAAAACATAATATAAATTAAAGACTTACAAACCCTACTTTTTTTCAGTTATTTTAAAATTGGAATTTTGAAGCGTTCACTCCTAGTCCGAACACAAATCGCAATGATGTATATTCAAACACCAGATGAACGGCAGATTTTCAAGGCCGGAATCATCCTTAATTCAATTATTTCTGAGTAGCGTATATGTGGCCTAAGTTTCACGCACACATATAGACAATTTGAGATTGTGCGTATATATATATATATATATATATATATATATATATATATTATACGCACAAATTCGCTGAAGTCGGAACACTTAAATATTATTAAATTTGGGGAAGGTATGAACATCTCCAACCAAATTTAAATGAATAGGACAGACTGGATTCCATAGGTCTCGGGTCCTAAAAATCAAGTTGTTGACCATTGTCCTTAAAACAACAACAAAAATGGAGATTCTAATGTGTGATATATATATATATATATATAAAAAACACGGAGACAAACAATGTGGCACCCTGCATCCGGGCGATTTGAAAGAAATATTTATAGATATATGATTTGCTTTTTTACGGTTTATCAACCCTTTGATAATTATTTAAGGCCGAAAAATATTTTAGGTTTTAAGAATAATTCTTTCTTTGCATTCAAGCGATTTGGGAGAAAGAAAGATAAAACGAAGAAAGAAAGAACAAGTAATACCAGACGGGTCATAGGCGAACACACACACACGGCTTAAGAGACGGAAATGAGGGGGAAGAAGGTTATTGTTGATAGATATCAGATGTCGAAAATATCTAGGTCACCTACGAACAAGCGTTGACCGATTTCCGCTTGTCCACGAAAAATGGAATTTTGTTATCAATTGGATGTCACCCAAAAGAAGAAATCCATTGTTGAACATTGACGAAACACAGTCAGTCTTCCCTGTGTTAAAAAAAATCCCACACAAGAAGTTTTCACTGGCTAAATTTTTCTTTCTTTTGACAGAATAAACGTTTGCCCTGTGATATAGATTTTTGTTATCAACCCATGGGCCGAAAGTAAGATGATTTTTTTTTTTTTTTGCTTTAGAGACGCCAGGTAGGCTAGGAAAATTTCTTTATTAGATCATGTCCAATTAGCGATAAACTGCTTGACGAACGCCACGTGTTAAAGCCGAGAGTGTCACATCGGCCGCTCATGATAAGGGCGATTTAATTAGTCTTTTTTGTTAAGCAAGGTATTTCTTTCCCAAAACAAAGCCACGGGTTGATCACGCCCGACTAAGACGTCATTGGCCAAGTGGATCACAGTACGCACGAAGGAGGAGGAAAGATACCCGACTAAGACGTCATTGGCCAAGTGGATCACATGACACACGAAGGAGGAGGAAAGATACCGACCAGGACCTCATTGGCCGAGAGCGGTCACGTGACGCACGAAGAAAATCAGTCGACGCCTCTATCAGAATGTAAGTGGGGAAGGTAGTGCACGCCCCTCAGAAGCACGGTAAGAGAGTGGGAGTGAGAAAAGAGTTACCAAAAATGAAAAAGAGTGGAAAATCCCTAACCAGAAATAAGAAGGGTGGATACGTATTTAGAATTATCGAAGAACCCCTGGTGCCGACAGACCCACCCCAGTTTTGACGGCGTCAATAAAAGCGAGACCCCAACCGACAGAAATCAGTTCGTTCGCCCCCAAGCGGGCAGAAGAGGCCAGTTCGTTTGGCCTGAGTGCCGAGTTTTCGTTCGCCCCAAGCGGGCGAGAAGAAGCTGGCGAGAAGAAGTTCGTTCGACCCAAGCTGGCGAGAAGAAGTTCGTTCGACCCAAGCTGGCGAGAAGAAGTTCGTTCGCGCACCGGCGGCAGAGATGAGTGCCCAGTAACTCAGACTCGGGAGAGAAGAAGCTTGAGTTCAGCCGCGGACCCTGGCGAGAAGTTTTGAGCCCCGGACGACAAGCAGAGATGAGCGCCCAGTGTTGAAACCGCATCAAGATAGCTGACCAAGAGTCACGCACACTTCTGGAATCTTCAACCAAGAACAAGTAGTTTGAAGAGCGACTTAGAACCAGACCACAGAAATAAGTTTTTTTCGACTTTCGTCCAAAGACACACCGAAACACAAATTTCTTAGAGAGTAGACAACTTGAAGCGTTAAAGTTTGCCTAGCGAAAGCGTCGTGCCACAATCCACAGAACGGGTCGGGAAGTAGACAGTCCTATGTACCGAACAAATAGACATAAAAAGTTTGTTACCTTTTTCTTTGATACCTTGGACTTTGTGAGTTTTCATTTTATTTTCTTTTATACATAATTGTGTGTTATCACCCCCGTTGAACTCAGCTTGCATTACGGCCCCAACCCCTGTTTGATCTCGTCTGTCTAAGATCAATTCACAACGTGGGGAGGCAGACTGGAGATCTGTTCAGTTACCCTGGTAACCAGGCGTTGGAAGCAGGTTGGGAACGACGAGGCTGGTATCAATCTAACCAGATTCCTACCCGAATCACCAAAGGGTTAGAACGTCACGTTTGGACCAGCGACACCCGGACGGAGCAGCGAGGAGCGGACAGCTGACGCCGCGGCGAAGACGTCACAATTGGTGCTGTTTGGGGACGTCACAACTGGCGCCGTGGTAGAACAGGATAGAACGACACAGTCGGCGCTGCGACTGGGGAACGACGTCACAACAAACAGATTCCCCATCAACGGACTTCAGATGCAACGATCAAAAATCAGCAGAAAAAAAAAGATTTACAAATCGACAGCGATATATATGAAAATTTGCTGGCCATAGAGTTAAGATATCGTATTAGCTCTCAAATTAACCAATTGTCCGCGGTAGCTGTCCTTTCACTTGTAAACTGAAACGGTAAGTATGATACATTAGCGCGTGCGTGAGAAAGTAGCTGTCAGAAATCAATTATTTTTGTTATTTTTATTAATATAGCTATATTAAATGTATAATTATTTATGCCGTATTTACATTATAGTCATAACAACTGGTAACTAATATTGTTTTTTTTTTTTAAACTGAAAAATAATCCCCTCCCATGTACCAACAATCGGCTTTAACGGACCACCCTCTTCCCATAGAAGTCCGTTGATTAGAGGTTTGTATATATAAAATAAACTTGGCTGTATATCGATAGCATGAAAAAAAGATAAATAAATCTAAGAATCCTCATAAATATACAACAGTCTACCACATGAGTTTTAAAGAAATTCTGAAAATGTAATACAGGACCAAACCATTTTATTAAAACAAAACGGAAAATTATCTTCGCCGATGCGGCTAAGATGACTGTACGTTTTGTATGTATTTGTCTGAACCATCATAACGCAGAAGATGATAATGGAATGTATCGAAAGTACTCGGAAAAATAAAAATGAATAAACACAACCACGATACCTTCCTTGCTCTCTTTTGTCCTGAAGCACCGAAGCTTATACGTGATTTCGAAAAGCATTTTACTGAAGAAAAAAGTAACACAACAAGCCTCAATTATTTAATAAGAATGAAAATATATCTCAGAACAATATTCAGAAGAGGTTCCACTGTACACTACCGAGTAAATCCTAACAGAAGGAATAATATGACTGAAAATATGAAGTGAGACTAACCAACCCCTGTAAGTAACTCTGGGAAGAACATCGAAAATTTGTAGTGGGAGGTGATGCAATTGGGCATGGCTGATCATGTATGGGAGGAGAGTAGCGGTTATCAGACATGTAGCATGAAATGAAAATACTTGAAAAGCAAGAACACTGAAGACTTAGACGTCTAAGTAAATTCAACCCCTGTGGAGGGCAGTGTTTATTCACTCAGTGGAAAAGGGGCGCGTAATAAATGAAAAGTGTTAATACTATAAGAACTACACAATATTCCTAGACATGGGCCGTGGAATGAGAACAGTTGATCGCCATAAATTAAACGTCTACTTCATTTAATCTAACAGCCAGAACCTCCAATGTTTCATGCTAAGCCAATCGTCAGGCCATGTGCGATGTGTTTTTGCTCGATAATTCATATATACACGTCAGTGATGCATTGTGGGTAATCTATTGTATTTTAACGGTTATTTTTTAGCGGTAACAGAGCTATTGAATGGGAATAATTGTAGATCCAAATGCAATTTGTTTGCTATAGATAGTATTATTAATAATAATAATAATAATAATAATAATAATAATAATAATAGTGTGTTATATATCACTGACATGTGAGCAAAAACAACGCACTGACGACTGCATTTAGCATGGAAGCCTTTGGCCTCTGGGTGTTGACTTCAATGTTCACTTTTATATTTAATATGCTATATCTGATATTGAGCAATTAACCAATAAACGCAGCATATCTTAAAACTATATGTTATCATATATCACGCAAGAGGATATTCAGTACTGTGGAATTTACTCGATTAATCGTTTAAACCGCAAGTGAGTGAAGATTTTGTTCTGTCTGGTCGAAATATAGCATAAATCTTCCTTTGCGTAAAATAAATCTTTGATCCCCCCACCACAAAAAAAAGAAAACTTACTAGATTTGTAAGTCTTTGTAAATCTCAAAGAGGCTTTGAATTATATAGAACTTCAATTGACCACATATCATCCCTATCAATATTTTTTTGCATTTCATCATTTTTTTTTTTCACATTTGCAGGTCTTATTTATTAAGGTACACCAGGCCTGCTTCCAAACAGGCAATAATTCTTTCCACTTAATGGTGCTTCGCGTTATCGATAATTCTGTTTTGTTCTTTTAGAATAAAAGCGAGTAAATCTCTAAACTAACTCCACACATATTGACTATTTCATATCGTCATCTACAGATATTCATGCAAGATTTTCCGCCTGCTTCGAAGTGTAAACAGCGGTATATATATCCCACGGTATCTGCCAGTCCGATGTCCAGTTTTGATTTTTTTTTTAAAAATAAATGATCTTGAATATTATATTTGAAAACAGTAGTTAAATTCTTTCAATTTACCAACTTTACACAAAATGTCAGCCTATTTCTATAACTAAATTCTTATATTACCCACTTAGATCTTAATCTTCCAGTTACTTATTTTTGTACGACTAACTTAAGATCGTTTGTTTTACTTGCCTAAAGTTATATATATCAACTCAGCATTTTCTACTCATGTTGATTTTTATTTATCAGTTCCTAGTTTAGTTGTTAATACTGTCAAAAGACAGTATAAAATAATCCATGTTAAATAATGACTTTATATACTCCGAGGATATTAGATTTAAATCACGATTTATATTTTCATTTTTTGTTTGTTATCTTTTTCTAAAGTGTTTACGTAGCGTTTCGTAATTTGCAGTATTTTCTAGTTTTTTTTTTAACCTCATGTTTTATATATTTAAAAAACCGTTAATATTTTTTGAACTTCTAAAACATGCAAATTATACAATGTTTTTATGCGTACATTATATGCTCCAAAGGCTGTCATAGTCTGGGGTTAAAAATGGAGACAAGCTTCTGTGGAACTGGTCTCAAATTGACTCGAGCAACTAAGTCCAGTTCCAAGTCGGGGAAGAAGGGGCAAAGAGAGAAGGGGCAAATGCAAATCATAACCAGCTCGAGGGCCTAGAAATGCAATCCATCTTGTGGTAGGAAAACCCCGATTTTAAAATTCTGCTGATTTGCGGTCATATCCAAAACACGGAAAATGATGAGGTAAATCAAGATAGAAAACCCGATGTTGACACCCGAAGACTGTTGGCTGCCAAAACTGAAAAAACTTTGGCAATTCCTGCAGCCACTCTTTCACCAAACGGAATAGAATATATTCCTTTGGATCTAGTCGACCTACATACACCATCGCCCAGGCGTGCTTCCTAGAGAAGTCACCACTGTTTCACGAGCAAAGGACTGGATTTTTAGCAGACAATGCGCTAACTGTATCTGTCAAGGTAACCGGGCGTATACTAATAACTTAGTCTAGCCTATGACTAGGTTACAAGAGTTTTGCGTGAACGATTGACTGAAATGAGTTAGGGAATTAAATATTGGATTGTCAAGAGAGTTCCTGCCAATCTCTAAGGGAAAATAAAACGCAAATCAAAATTATACCATTAAATATTTATTCAATTAAACATGACCCATTTTGATGAACAACCTTTATCCATTTTAGTGTGTAGAATAATATATATTTTTGATTCTCTGGGTTTGTCAGGAAGGACAGCTTTTCTATTTTTAATAATTTTATGTTGCCTTTTGTTTCACATTGTATATGAAATACGGTATTGAAGAGTATTGAAATTATTTTCAATATATTTCTCTTTGTGTAAGTATTGATGGCTGCAAATTCTAAGTGTTCTTAAACAGAATCCAATGATCATTCCAGATTTTATTTCGTTAGGATATGACTAGAAGTTCGGTCATTCTTATTGGTTGATTTTCGGTGGATACTAAGTTTTAGACTGTTGTCAACTCTGTGCAATATGATGTTTAAGAAAGGTAATTTTTTTTCAGTTTCGTATGTAAATTCTATTGTCTTCGACTTTGGTTAGTTCACCTACAAAATCCGGTAATTCAGTATCATGGGGATATATTAATAGAACATCATTAATATATCGAAAATAAGTTAATTGTTTAGGTAAAATGTTTTTGAATGAGACAGTCTTGAGAAACTCCAAGAAAATACATGCCATTACCTCACTGATAGTTGGTAATCCAATGGGATCTCCTCTCGGTAATAGTGTTGATCTTTGCCTACCAAATCCACAACCGATACACATTTCTTTTCTTTTTAATCATTTCATCACAAGCATCATAAAGCCACGATGATCCAAGGTTAGTGAGTGTTAGAGAATGAGATAAAAGACTACTTTGAAGGAGAGAGGACAGAAAAATAATATGAATCAAGAGAGAAGATTGCTATCGACATTAAATTTAAAAGTTTGACTGAAATGCAAGAAGCCTGGAGAGAGTTCTACAAGCGAGAAACGGAAGAGAAAAAAACTGTTAGCATAGAACTTAAAATTGCATCTAGCTATTTCTACTGTAATTTATGAGATCCTGCCGCCAATCCAATACTTAAATTCATAAAGTCTAGGTACTATAGACAAAGGTTCATCAGAACAATGACCATGAAAGTATTTATAGAAATGTAAGCTACGTTACGGCGATTGAACATTGACTTAAGCCGAAATGTCAGATGAGCACCAATAACATTGCAGATTCTTTGCATTTTATCAATATTCTCTAAATATATATCAGAAGCACCAGACAATATTCAAAGACCAGGACGAATATTAGACTTAGATATATTTACACTAAGAGTATCAGTTGAATTCTTTAGTCTGACAATGTGTACTTGAACTCAGTTGAAACCTGCGCGAGCAATAGCCGAAAAGTACTAAAGAACTAAACGGGATATCCCATGATATCGACAGTTGAAGAAGAACAGTTAACGCCCGTAGATTGAATAAAGTGTTCAGTTAAAAATTCCCTGTAGGTTACCATACACCTGGTGGCACAGAAAGCCAAAACACTGTAATAAATTTGCAGAGAGTAATCCGCGTGTAAATAATCCCAGAAATTATGTATTTACTCTAAGAAACGAGATGACTACTTAAACCCGTGTTATCCGCTAAATATAAGTTTGAAAAGAAACAAAATTCTTTTAAATAAGAGGCAGCACCAAGTAACGCCCAGACAATATTGCTCATCGACTATGAACACATATCAAGGATGACTATATATTAATTGTATCACATGCTCACGGTAACTCCAAATACAAGGGATGGACTTGGCTACATGAGTAAACAAAGTAGCACATTAATAAAATTACTACTAAGAAGAAGAATGATACTAAAAATCACGAAACAGCTGGAGATGTACCTGTGGTGGATGGTCCAATCGGAACTACCTATTTCTACCGAGAATAACGACTTGAGGATATCTGACATCATGGAGAGTGCGCGCGTGGTAGCAGTGACTGGAACAGCTGATGTTCTAAGTAAAGTGTTTGTCTTTAAGCTGCAGGTAGAAGCTGAGATATGAACATCATTTCCCGGCCAAAACGTTGAGGAGGGGGAGGAAATAATAATAAATATTAATCTTATGATTATCATCATCATCATCATCATGATTATTATCATCACTCATCAATATCATCATCAATATCATGATTATTATCATCATGATTATTATCATCATCAATATCATCATGATTATTATCATCATCAATATCATCATGATTATTATCATCATCAATATCATGATTATTATCATCATCAATATCATGATTATTATCATCATCAATATCATCATTATCATCATCAATATCATCATCATTATCATGATCATTATCATCATGATTATTATCATCATCAATATCATGATCATTATCATCATCAATATCATGATCATTATCATCATGATTATTATCATCATCAATATCATGATCATTATCATCATGATTATTATCATCATCAATATCATGATCATTATCATCATCAATATCATGATCATTATCATCATCAATATCATCATTTCCTACCATATTTTTTATTCTCTCTCACTGTAATTGCTTCCTCGTTTTGGTTTGAAATAATCAAATTTTGGAAAAATCTTGTCCGATATACTCTTTACTTCGTTTATATTTCTCTCCACAGCTTCTCTTTTGAATTTTCTCTTTATTTCTTTCTATCTTCTACTTCTTTGCTGTACTCAATTTTTATGCCACATACCGAAATTACTTTCTTTCGCTATTTTTTTTCAGTCCTATTTCTTTCTTTGCCTAATATTAGCTTCGAAATCCACTGAGTGGTAATCATCTATCCTACTACTACTACTGTTTTCCGCTTTGTCATCGTTGTTAGGGCAGGTTGTTAGGAAAAGTGATCATTTGGAGAAAAAAAAAAAATGATAACCGTCCTCTCGTTAGATAATTACGCACTAATAATCCTATTTAACGGTAAAAGAAAACTAAACGTGTCAGGGTGCAAGAAAGAAGAATTTATCTTTTAGTGTTCGGAAACGCTGTCTTCAAACAAGAATCTTGGAGAAATTCAATTTTATTTTTGTTTCAGGAAAACCTCACCAGAGAATTTGTTTAGCGTAATTATTCGCCAATAAAAAAAAAAAAATAATATATATATATATATATATATATATATATATATATATATATATATAAGCACAAAAATATCAGTCTAAACCTTTGTTTGCGAAAGTAGTGTTTACTGCGCAATTAGTTACGTATACAGACATGAATTAGCGTTATTTGTTGGTTTCACTATTGAATTTTTTTTTTTTTTAATAATTTTAATTAGGTTTGGCTCGTGTGACTGATTCTACCTCTCCGCTCGAGTTAGATTCTCGCCTCTATGCGTAACTAAGGTGTGGGCTGCCAAATTCAGAAGCCGGATGAAGTATGACATCTTGAATGATGAAAGTTTTCAATTATTTTCCAAGAGTTTAACGCGACGGAATCTAAAAATAAATAAGCACAATCATGTTTTTCGACGCCTCTTGAACATTATTATATTCCAAAATGTTATTTAAAGGTAAATTAATGTTATATTATTCTTCTTTGAGAGGAAGAAAAACAAACAGCCAAAACTAATTTGTGATAACAATTCGTTTTAAATAAATGTATTTAGCCACTTCGATATACGTATAGCAACAGGTGAACTATAAAAGGTATTAAAAATGTGTAAAGAAAGCTTTTCTGCTCTCAAATAGTTGGCTGACATCTAGAAAGTAAAAAAATTCCATGTTTTTAGTATATCTTGCACATTTACAAATCTTTCATTCGTCCGTGTATTGAATATTGCTGCCATATCTTGTTTGACGCTCCTGCTATTCATGACAAGGTTTTTGACAAAATCCAAAGATGGATCTCTAATGTAACCGATCTTGACATTTCGACTTCAGTCACTTTCTCACCGACGTAACTGTCCCGTCCCTTTTCTAAAAATATATACGTGGCAACTGCTCTAACGAGATGTTTTTTTCTGGTGCCTCGACTACATCAATTTAACTATGCGACTAGATTAGTGCTGAAATAGCTAAATGAAACCGCTATTTATAGTCCAACAGTTTTTTCTCGCATTCCTGCGTGAGGAACTCTCCCCTGATAAATACAATCTTCAAAACTTTAAAAACAACGTCAGTCGGCATCGTTCATATTTTCTCCTTTCCTCATTTACTCAGTCTTTTTATCTCACTGTCATTCCCTGTAACCCCACCTGCGTAATAGTGGCATTCTCGCCGCTTGAAGTGAAATGAAAAAAAGAAAATGATAGAAAGACGAACATGTCACACTTTTGAATATTGAAATAGTGATATAAAATAGGTTTCACGAAAAGGATTATCAAAAATTACTGTCCAAATTATCAGATTTTTATGGCATGGGGAGCGTTTTGTACGTCCCCTTGACAGGATACGGTATTATGGTGTATGGAGTATTGGTTGGTGACAGACGAGTTTTTATGGTGAATGTGCAAATTGTGAATGGGTCGTGAATCGGATTAGCCATAGGCATAAGATAGTGATGACCAACCTCTACCCCTCCTCATTTCGGCCTCGTTCATAATTGTTCATTTTCGCAAAAAATATCAATTACTCTCCAAATTTCTGAATCCGATATAATATGCAAATGCGTCAACCTTGTAGATTGACATCATTGGCCATTCTTTCTGGTTAAATATATATATATATATATATATATATATATATATATAAATAAACAGTCTGGTACTCTTAAATTCTAAGGAAATTTTCCTATTTCTTTATACTTTGATTAGCATCTGGAAGATATCTTTAGCTATCTTAATGCGCTTTCAAATTTCCCTATCGCATCTTCTGTTCTGTTAAACTTACCATATACTTAACTTTTTGTACTTATTTAATTTAGATATCTTCAGTTTATAATTTGCAGGTTGGACATTGTTTTTTTGCTGACAACTAAGTGTTTATGCGATTGCTGTTTCGTCTTTTATCTGCAGTTGGAAATCATGTAGTTAGCTTTCTACTTCTGCTATTAGCACCGTCATCTACAATCTAATGTTAAGCTTGTGGCTGTCAATAAGAAAGCCTAGTAGCATTTATAATCATCATCTGGAAAAAAAAAAAGAACCAAGAAAAGAACCCCAACCTGCGATTAAAAAGTCTCTACTACAATGAGCATTAAAAAAGTGTAACAAATATTCGTAGGTATCACAAAAGTGGCAACGAGTGTTCGTTGATATCACAAAACTCATGAAATTTAGACAAAAAAAAAAAACTACCCCCAAGTTAATAAATGAAAATGCGTCATATAAAGAAAGTCGAATATTATTACTACAATGAATAATTTCCCAGTGTAATAATTCTACGTAACTGGGCTGCTGGAAATATAGGCAATTTTTAGAGTTAATTTTATATTTCTTTTTAGAATCTAAGATAAGCCAAAAATTGTAGGTTACGGTCATTTAATAACCGTTTATAGTAAGTTTAGCTGACACTAGTAAGAAGTAATCAGTTTCATCTAGTGTGCCATAGTTATTAAATAATTAAAAAAAAACTTTTACGAGTACGTTCTGTCTTCTTAGAGAAAAACCAATTTGAAGAAATTTCATCATCTCTGGGTAAAATAAAATAGACAACAATAGTATAACTTCGCTTAATATACAGACGAAATTTTAATATCTCAAAAATACCGTCTTTGATGTTAATTGTAAAAAGACAAAATCAATGATTTTGAACATTGGATTAATTCGATTAATCATTGAACACCGTAACCTACAAATTGGAATACGGTTCCTGCTTTTTCCAGCTGATACGGGCATTTAACTTTTTTAGCTATAACGCATTATATTCGTTACTACAAGATCTAGACGAAAGAACAAAATTGTTTTTTTTTTATCTCTAAGAATTTACGTGCGATCTTTTTATGTAGTCTCCCTTAAGGGTTTGGGCGATCTTGGCTCACCAAAACTTCCCATCCCTTGTGGCATTCAGCAACAATCATTCCTTTGACATAATTTCCACATCTTGTCCTGCCGTTCATTCACCCAAATCCCGTCTGATGATGGCGCTGAATCCCTATTTCACTTTTGTCTTTCATCTGTGCATGTACGCGTTAAATTATGCAAGACAACCTTTCCCATAATTCAGCTATTTCTTTCTGGTTGCCTTCATTCCATTTGAATTAAAACTTCATTGGAGGTTAGGGTTTTCGTCCATAATCTTCTCGGCGTCGAACCACAATTCTGTTGGCTTCTGTCTTTTCTTCATCCGAGATTGTCCAGCAATTACTGCCATATGTGAAGATCTGTGTCCCTCTTTTTACCCCCCAAAACGTGCAGTCACACAACCATATCTCCCGTAGATAACTTCACCTCGAGATAGCTATGGGGTCAGGCTGATTACATACTGATTTGAACTGACCAAGGTGTTCAAATGTCTTGAGTTGCTGGTAAGTATTGTATT